>CM057452.1:1317005000-1317535000 GCA_016271365.2 Neoceratodus forsteri
TCTTCAAGAGAAAGTACTAAAAACAGTACCCTTTTGCCCCATAATCATCCAGCACTCCTCATCTGGCCAGTCTGAGGAAGATATTCTTTTTCTGTAAGAAGGCAGCTCACAATTTTTCAAATGCTTGAACATAAAACTAAGTATCAGCATAATCATTCAGAAGCCATTGCTGTAAGAAAACTAATTTCTGAGATGATAGCATTGAACTTATAGAATTTCAGAGTTATGGATCATGTTGGCTTCAAAAGGCTATTGAATTACTAGTCACCATGGTACCGCATTCCATCCAAGAAGTATTTTTCTCCTATTTCTGTGCCTCAGATATACGAGGTAGTCTGTGCATAGTTAATACAAAATGCTTGAAAAGATGCAGTTGCTGGTGATGTATATCTGAGTACTGACATATGGACAAGCCGTCAGACAGAACCATTTACAGTATGTCACTGACTGCACATTGGGTGTCATTTATTCCCTGTAGAGATACAGACAAATCCCATCTGGAACTGACTTCACTTCACATCCAATATGTGCCATAGGATTACATAGCTTCCAACATCCTGAATGAGCTTAATAGAGAGATACAGTACTGGCTAAATCACAAGGGGCAGGTTTTATTGTGGCTGACAATAGTTCAAACATAACATAAAAAGAGCAACCAGAAAGCTACAATGCGATTGGTTAACAGACATTTTAACTCCTTATGTTAACTGCTGGAAAACATGAGATTGGAGCCTGATCACAAGCACAGCATATCCACACTCTAGAATAGAAATAAAATATATGTCTAAAATTCAGAGTATTGTAAAGTAAACTGTCAGGCAGACATTTGAATTTCACATGACTTATCAATTGTAACAGACAGTGGGCAAATACTGTTCTCTCTACAGTCAGGCTCTTTTTCTGTTAAGATTATCTTCAAACTCTGTTTTTCATTTGAACATGTGAGTGTTACATTAACTCAGCAGTAAAGTGATTGGTATGACTGCCGGACAAGCATTATTTAGACAATTTTGTTCCCATCATTGACTTCCCGTCAGGTACTACTGCCCAACAAGAATGTGCCTGTCTACCAATACCCCAACATAAAACACTGAAAGCGCCACTATTTATTTATTTATTTAACAGACTTTAGGATTACAACCTTTGCATCCGGTACTCATTTACAAAGGCTCAGCGTCAGAAAAAATAAACATAAACACTTAATACATATAGACATAGAATGGCAGCTAAAGGTTACAGTTTTTTTTAATTATACAATATTGCAGAATCAACATTAGCTGTACATTGCATTGAATGTGTTACCAAGAGCTGTATTTTACAGTTTACAAGAGAACAATAAGTTTACTAATAGAGGGAGGGAGTAACAGGTTAGATATTTACAGTGAAATAGAGAATTAAACAGACATCTTGTGAGTGCAGCCAAAGGAGGCATTGTTAATAGGTAATGTTTGGTAGCACTATCGGTAGGAGCTCAGTGGCGGGATGGTCCCGTAAGATGATGGATAGATAACCCAGCACTAGCTGGTACATTGGCAGCACCGTGAAGTGAGAATGTGTTCTTTGAGGGCTGACTTGAAAGGTCCTAATTTGGAGATGGAGGAGACATCAGAGGGGAGTTCATTGTACCAGGCTGGGGCCCTGTATAGGAATGACCTTTAGGCTAAGGAGGTTCTAACCCTCTGGATGGACCACACCTGTAGGTTGGCAGTGTGAGTGTTCACTGAGGTATGGGAGGATAGGAGAGAGGCAGAAACCCCCAAGTGGGTAAGCTCCAGGTGTATTTTTTTTGTGAGGAGACATGTTTGATAAAATAGCCTTTCATCCAAGGTGAAGAGATTTGTCAGGGCATATAGGGTACAGGTATGGGTACGCTTGTTTGCCCCAGAGAGGAGTATGCATGCTTTTTTTTATGGCAAGGTGGATTTTGTTAAAGGCTGTGTGGTCAGCAGCCGAGTAGATAGTGAGCCCGTAATCGACTAGGGATAGAACTGAAGAGGTGACAGCCATATTAAGGGCTTCCAGAGGTAGGAAATCCTTGTGCTGATACAATAGACCTATATGTACATTTATGCCTGATGATAAAGTGTCAATGTGTGAATGAAAGGAGAGGTGGGAATCAAATGTAAGACCCAAGTATTTATATGTATGGACCTGTTCTAGAGGAAGGAGAGAGTGGGAGAGGATTGTTAGCTATGCATTCTTGGCCTTATTCTGTCCGTGGCAAAGAGCATGGTCTTTGTCTTTTTTACATTGACCACAAGTTTTTGGTCTATGAACCAGTTTTCAATCTGGTTAAATCCATGTTGGAGGGTGGACTGCAATACTTTGGGATCTGGGTGTGAGGCAAAAAGAACCATGTTATAGAGTAGTAGGTTGCTGGAGCAGGAATTGAGCAAGGTGTTTAGGTAGATGTTGAATAATAGAGGGCCAAGGATGGAGCCTGGGACCCAGAGTGGACTGGCAAGGTGGTTAAGAGGGTGTTGTTTATTTTGACACATTGTGATCTAGCTGTGAGGTAACTGGTAAACCAGGAGACGGGTCCTTGGGATAGACCTATGTGATGGAGTGTTCTTAAGAGTAAGGGGTGGGAGACTGTATCAAAGGTCTTTGACAGGTTGATGAAGACAGCTCCAGCTAGGTGTTTTCTGTCCAGGGAAGAGTAAATAAAATTACAGAATTCAGTGAGAGCCATAGTTGTACTGTGCCCATATCTGAAGCCATGCTGTTCCCTGCAAAGTAGGATATGAGCAAGCAGGTACTCAGTGAGTTGGGTGGCTATAATATTTTCAAGGGCTTTCGAGAGTGGTGGGAGACTGGATATGGGACGGTAGTTATTGGGGGTGGTACTGTCGCCACTCTTCAGTATTGGGGTGACTGTGGCAGTCTTCCAGGCTGCTGGGAACTACACCAGACTCAGGGAGCAGTTAATGAGGTCAGTCAGTAGAGAGAGGACTGTATCTAGTACTAGATGTAAGATTCTCTTATCAAATAAATCTTTGCAATAGCAAGAGTCACTGAGTGCTTTAATGAGAAAAGGCCTTGCCTCATTCGTAGAGATCACCCTGAGATGGAAGGGGGGATGCTGGGTATTAGGGTGTGGGTTGCAGGAGTGGGGTCAAAGAAGTTATTTGTGATTACTGCACTAAGGTCAGAGAATAATGAGTTAAGGCAGTTGGCGATGACCAGTGGGTCTGTGATAGGGACGTTGTTGACAGTTAGTAGGGAGGGAAGGGAGCCGGGATTTGACATTGAGTTCCTTGATATTGTCCCCGAACAACTGAGCATTTCCCCTGGAGGAGGCAAGGGTCATTTTGTAGTAGCCTGATTTGGCCTGTTTAATGGCCCAAGTGCATTTGTTTAGAGCCACTTTATAGGCTTGTCTGTCTGCCTGTATGCCAGACGCAACAGCTTTATGCTAGAGATCATATCTGTGCTTTAGCTGTTGGACCAGTGCAGGCATGACCCAGGGGGCATTATGTTTCTTGGATTACACTTTTGCTAGTGGGGCATAGATGTCACATGCTTTATTAAAAGAACAGGTAAAATAATCAAGGGCTTCATCTATAGTAGGGGCCCAGGAGATGGGGGACCAGTCCTATTGAGTTAAGTATTTTCTTAGTTTTGTGAGGCCTCTGGGTCAGAGACCATGCCAGGCAATATAGTTTGGTTTGGATTTCTGCTGAAGACACGACCAGGAAAAGAGTATGGGTGAGTGATTGCTTAGGGAGTCTGGAAGGACCACCAGCTCAGAGATTCTGTGGGTACGGTTGGCGAGGAGAAGGTCAATCAGGGTGCTTGAGCCATTAGTGGAGTTCATCCTGGTAGGTTGGTTGATCAGCTGGGTCAGGTCCAGTGCAGCGAAGGTGTCCTTGACATGGGAAGCCAACTGGCAAGCCAGTTCACATTAAAGTCTCCAACTATGATATGCTCCATTTTGGGAGGGAAGGAGCCAGAGATGGAGTTAGCAAGGGACTGTATAGCAGGAGTTTACAAGAGTAACAAAAACAAAAAAATAACTCTCCTCTTGGTCTCACACACTGGGCGCATGCACATACAGCAATCACTGTAAACACAACTTCCCCTTCATCCCAAAAGTGGCAGCACATGAAACAGGGTTTTAAATACACGGAAATAAAAATGGCACTCACAAAAAAGCCTGCAGAAAAGACAGGTACTCATAAAAGCCTACTGTTCAGCCTCTGTATCATCTAGCTCTCTTTTGGTCTCATGCATAGGGCACACACCCATACAGAGCACAAGATTTAAAGTGGCAGCACATGCCAGAATGTACTGCACAGATCACAGTTAATTACATGACACAGAGATATATGATCACAGTCAATTGCTTTGTAATAACAAATAATTGCTGAGGTCCAGAATGTACTTAAATGTGTTGGAATCACCTAATATGTGACATGTGATCACAGTCAATGATAAAAAAAAATATTGCTAACTGCCAGAATATACTGCAATGTAATAATGCAATAAAGTATCACAGCACTGTTGTTAATTAGAATAAATTAATAAATACCTGTATTGTTTTGTTTGTGTGGATATCCCCTGCTTGTCCAGTTCGGTTATTTCTTTAATCCTTTTTACACATAATGAACCACATTCCTCCCTTTCATTTTTGTCACTGGTTCATCATGTGTACTGACTCCTTCTATCCACGAATGTCAAGTATTTGCCACATTACATAAATTGTGTCCCCATGACACAGTATGTGAAGGTGCGTAACTGGTAGTCGTGTTGTGTACAACCGACAACCACCCAGTGAAGTGCAAACCATAACACAAACATGAGCTATTCTACTGAGAAGTTAAACGTAAATCTGTTTTAAGCACTTAACATGTTTACTGCATTTGTTATAATGTGAAGGTCTATCCCCAGACATTAATTGCTTCCCTTCACTGAAAAATGATTGCCGCACACACCAGAGAAGGTGATGCAAAGCATATGTGAAGCTTGCAAGAGAACATAAACATATTTATCATACTAAGCATTTTTTGGCCTGTCACCCCAGTACCACCTGACCACCACCACCAGCAGTTTGCCAGAAATATGAAGCTGTGTCCCCAGACCGAAAGCTAATCTTTTCAGTCAAATACTGTTGCCACACACACCAGAAAAGGCAGTGCAAAGCATATGTGAAACTTGCTGGAGAAATACTATTGCTGCATGGAGATGGTGCTTTGATGCTGCTATGTGCTGCTGTTGTTCCAAAGTTAGAGAAATGGCCTTTTGCTCGCTGTGGTCTGGGACACAGGTAAGTACCTTTGCTTTCTTTTCATTGTAATGGAGGGGAGTGATTGCTACTGGTTGAAGTCTAGTATATTCAGAATTCTCTGTCATTGATTTAAGCAATAATGCCCGACAGGGTGTGTGTCGTGCTGGGATAACATCATGCCTTGGGTGGTTCGGCACGAGGCCGCAGGCTAAGTACGTCCAACAACTGAGGCGTGACGTTATCCCAAATGACACACACCCTGGAGGGTATTATTGATATTATAAAATGGCTTGTTGTTATACAGAAGAAAAAAAAATCATTTTACAGATGTTTTTGTGTAGAAAAATATTTTTGTTTTTTAAGAGACAATGGAAACAATCAAGCAAAGCAAACCAAGTAAAAGCAAAAAATCAACTAGAGGTTCACAGTGCTGAGACTAGACCCGTGATGTTGTACTGGGATAACATCATGGGTCCAGTCCAAGACTGACCAATCAGACTTCAGGATTTTTTCTTGCCATTATATAATTTCAGTTGTTTGTGCTTATGACATTATACTGCTGGACATCTACAACATAGATACTGTTGTCTGAATCTCATGTCCAGCGCTGGCCAACCATGAAGGTAAGTATTTTTTTCTTTGTTTGGGGGGAATTGCTCACTGGGGGTTCATGATGGCACACAGACATGGTGCACAGCTTTGTTTTGTTAAGGGAGGGGTGGTTATTGTTTCTATTCGAAGTCTAATATATTCATACTTCTCTTTCATTGATTTTCAGTTATTTGTGCCGAATGCAGATAGATGACATCGTACTACTGGACAGATACAACATAGATGCTGTTGTCTGACTCATACATAACATTGTTCAATCACAAAGGTAAGCATTTTTGGATTTTGTTAGGGTGTGGTGATTTGTTTCTGTACCATAATTAACAAATAAATGTTGTTTCTTAATCACTGACTCTGGTTTCTTCCTTATCTTTACAGGTATTCCTTGTGCCTGAATTTGTTGCAACAGTATGTTTGATGATTCACCAAACAAATTATGTCAGTCCACAGAGAGTACCAGGAAAACAAGAAAGGATTTTGTGAATGAAAGTTGTGGAAAGAAAAGTAAAGTAAAGTAAGAAAGGAAAGCAAAAGAAAAGAGAATAAATTAAATCAAAGGAAAAACATTAAATCACAATGATACTTACCATTAGAGTACTACTACTGGCTGTGCAATTCTGTTTTGGTGTCTCTGTTCTGTAGTAGAACCAGCAAAACCTGCATAAATAAGATATTACAGGAAAACATTTTTAATGCTGCAATGAGTCTCATCAATCATGGTCTGATTTTCTGCCTCTAGTAGGCTTATAGAAGTGCTGCAGTGTCTGAAAAACAGTGCAGGTGTCTTACCAACAGCAGATGAAGAAAGTCCTTGATGCAGTGTGGTTACACTTGCATGATGATGCCTTGCAGACTTCAATCAGTGGCTTGATGGAGGAGGAGGACCAAGATGAATGTGTCAAGAGGAGAGTTTTGAGGAGGTACAGGAGGTGATCTTGTTTATCACATTGGTGGCAATGAATCATCAGTCACTACGGTGGTAGAAGTGGTAGCCAAGTTCATGCTGTTTCCTATTTGATGTGATTGTGAGGAGGTGGACGTAGCTGAAACAGCCCAGGAGTACAGAGCAGGTAGAGGAGGTGGTTCTCTTATCACAATCAGCTGTCTACTACATACTGATTATCGATAACCACTGGTGTTGAAAGTGGTGTGCCATGCTGTTTCAGCCTGTGTTGGGGGAGGATCCAGGCATCTACAGTGCACACAATAGATAATAGGAGGAGAAGAAGGGTGAGGTGTTGAGGTCACTGCTGCACGACTGTGGCGTTCTTGCTGGCTAGAGTGGGTGTTCTGTTCAGTAATTCGTAAGTGGCATAGTGCATTGTTTGCAGTTGTTCAATTTAAAGCAATTAAAGCAGCACTAATTAATAGTTGTTGATGTATATCTCAGCATTGAATGTGATACATTATTATTAAGTTGACATCCAGGAGTACATGGTTGCGAATGGGTGGGGACATGGAGGGAGAAGGAGAAAATAAATAGTAGAGTTCATTTTCTTCCACGTCCTCCAGAAGCATCCTCACAGTCTTCAATACTGGAAGTGTCACCATACAGGAACTCCCTCTCCATCACTGCTTCATCCACTTAACTGTTGCTAATAATGATGAGGTACATCCGGTCTGCCTAAAGCACATTCCTCCTCCTCATCATCATCATCACTGTCAATCGGTGCTGTTACCATGGACATTACTCTTTTTGAGGGTATATGAGTCTCAGTAATTTTGATAAATGTCAGCATGCCATCATTTTTGGAGATAGATTTATGTGCCTGTCATGCACAGTGGCACCCACTGAACTGAACACCTGCTCAACGCTGACACTGGAGGATGGGCAACTAAGATATTTCAGGGCAACCACTGGTAGTGCTGGCCCCATCAGTGACCTTAGTGCCCCAGTATAGTAGTGCCTCATCTCCAATGGTGAGATTCTTTGTATCTGCAAAATATGCATCTACCATGTGTTTTGCCAGTCAAAGTCATGCAGTGTGATCATTTTCCTCCTCCTCCTCAGTTTCTTCCATCTTTGCGATTCCCACCTGACTGAGGGCGGACCAAATGGGATTCAGCTTAGGTTCCTTTACCTTGCATTGCTTTTCTGCAATTTGACACCCTGGCTGAGATGATGAGAATTGGCTGGCAGTAACACCAGATCATTGTGCAGTACCATCATCTTTCTTTGCCCCCCAGTGCCAGTAGTAGCAACTGTGCACCACTTACCCTCTGAGTGAGTGGTTCTGTCAGTCTCTGCAACTCATGACACCCACCTTGTAATAAGGCTGCCAGACCACATTTACAACATGGGTCGAGTACTGTTGCAATGCCAAACTCCTCAGACTGCATAATATACATTGTGCGGGTGTTACAGTCTAATGTGGACAGCATGTGTTCCATTAATTAGCAAATTGCTCTCTGTCACCATCTGCTTCCAGCTGTTGCTGCATGTTCATCAGTGTCTGCCTCAGCACCCATAGCAGAGGAATGGACTCACTGATGCAGGCAGTGTCCCCACACACTGCCTGTGCTGCATGCTTGAAGGGTCTCAGAGTCTCAGAATCGAGATGAGCCTATCCATTAGGTGCCACTGCTCTGTTGTGAGACACATGGATGTCCCATTGTTGTTATGACTTGCATGGATTAGCAAATACTAAGATATAGTCTTGTACTGCTGGTATAGATGCTCCACCATGTACAAGGTGGAGTTCCACCGGGTGGCAATGTGAAACTTTAAATGGTGCTGAGGCAGCTTGTTCTTTATCTGCAGATCACAGAGATGGTCACGTGCTTTTGCTGAATGTGCAAAGTGGGCACAGATATGTCGAGCAACAGCCAAAACTTCTTTTATATCCTGATGGTTAAGAAAAGCTGGCACCACAAGGTTAAGGCAATGTGCCAGGCATGGCACCCTGACAAATCCCCATCAGTGATGCATGTCTGCACATTTGATCCATTATCACTTGCGATGAATCCAGCTTTCAGTGCATGGGGATGGAGCCACTGATCAATCCTGGTTAGTAAGACTTCCAGCATCTTTTCTCCATTGTGTGACCTGGGGATACTCTTCACAGTCAGTGTTATGTGCTGCCTTACACTAGGCATGTTGCTACCACCACAGTTTGTCCTAGAGAAATGCTGGCCTCTCCCAATCAACACTACACTGGGTACCTGTGCACAGTGTGCTGTAATGCACAGGTAAGATCTACTCAGACGTTTTCCATGGGCCATGTCCATGCTCAGATGGACATACTGTGCTGAGGAATGCTGCAGGGCATTATGTACCATGCCACATACAGTACTGTACAGTTCAGGGATAGCACACTTTGAAAAGTATGTACATGATGGCACCTGCCATTTCAACAAGGCATGAGCCATGAACCACCTAAATTCCACATTCTCTACAAAGGAGCATGGCATCAAATCCACAGCAAGCATATATGCACATGTTGCATTCAACTTCCATGCTGTACCATGATTAGGCAAAAATTTTGTTTGTGTATACAAAATGGAAGGCAGTGTCGACTGAACATTTCTTGATACTGCTGCCATCAGTGATGCACCTGGTGGTGTGCCAAACAGCATGCCTCGTCATTGTGCCAGTAAGGGGGTACTCCTTGCCTGGAGACTGTCAATGGTGCTCATGGCCTGTGGCGATGCATGACACACTCAGCGGCTTTTTTTTTTTCATAACTAGTGGAGTAGCAATCACATTTTTGGTTGGGGTGGCACTCCGGATGCTAGGACGACTACTTTGCCCACTTCCAGAATCCTCTTCATTCAGTGCAACAACGATGTCCTTCTCCTCACTGCACCTCCATGTCCCTGTAGTGGTGCTTTGTGTATTTTGCTTACATTGCCTTCTGATTAGGATGTACCAGAACCATTGTCACTGGCTGCCTTCTGCTGTTGATACCACTGAACTGAGTGCCTATTTTTAAGGTGTGTGTGTTGCCTACCTGTGTAGAGATGACTACCTTTCATACTCTGACTTATTCGGGTTTGACACAGTTGGCAAATTGCCACCATCTCATCAGATGGGTCCAGTACATAAAAATCCCACACTAGGGATTTATGGGGCCTTGTATTTACTTGGTGCCAAAATGACTGTGATTGTGATAGCAAAGAAGAAGATTTGCTTTTTGTTATGTTGTGGGGTGACTGGAGCAACGTAGAAAAAATGAGAGAAACAGTGGTAGGGGTGACCTTCTCCTTGGTGGTTTTAGTAGTTGAGGCAACAGGAAAGACACACTCTCTGTAACACCCTTGTTTGATCTTTTCTTTTCTGGCTCCCATGAGGGATCCTTATCATCTGACACATCCTCATCATCCACATCATAGTCTGGAAAAAAGCTGGCACTGCAGGCAGTCTCATCAGCCTCAGCAGGTCTGCCTGCCTCAGTAGCAAGTGTCATAGGCTCTATAGCATGCACCTCCTCTTTATGACTGTTGTCCTCATGTTGCTTTGCATGTACCACCACCTCACCCTCTCTCACTGGACATGGATGCACATTATCCAGTTCCACCTCCAACCTACCATCATCAATAGCACCACTTTCAAATTGCACTTCAGCACCAACAGCCTCCAAGACCACAGTTGTTTGTTTACTAGTGGTGCTGCTGCTTCCTCTCACCTTGTCACTTGACATTGAGACATCTGTCAATATGTCTGCCACAGATTCTGCAGAGCAAAACTTAATGGCAGGAAAGCCAACACCAGGGCCATGTACTTTGCTACTACTGCTACTGCCTGTCACAGAGTCATCTGAATGCTGTCCCTGTGCTCTCACAGACACGTTACTGGTTCCTGCACCACTATTAGGATTAGTATTAGAAACCACAAACTGGGAAATGTTCTTTGTGACCACTCCGTGGCCTCTCCCTTTAATTACCCTTTTCTTCCCAGTCATTCTTCAGCACACGAAATAAGACATGATGGGAGTGGTGCAGTGCAGTGGCTGTGGAGCAGCAGTCTTCCAGTAGACATTCTGGAGGATGTGGTGTTGTCCCAGCTGCAGGCACCTCTGTGGGCTGAGGAAGGAGGTTGCTCATCTCCAGGCTGAGTTGTCCAGGATTTGTGAGGCCTCTTCTCCCATCCAGGGGACCACCAGGGCCACTGCTGTTGCCAAGAAAATGGAGCAGTTGATCCACAGTGGGCTCAGGGAGGATGAGAGTGGTGGAACAGAGGTGCATCCCTCCAGTTGTACCTCTCCACAGTTCATGTGCTGTCCTGGCAAAGTGTGGTTCTTCTATGGAGGCAACCACAGTGGAGACCAAGGAGGATGCTGGGAACATCCACAAAGGAGACCCACAGGAGGGTGGCAAGGGACCCCACAGGGAAGGAAACAACTCTTGGTGGGAGATTCCAGTGTTAGGAAGATAGAAATGGGGGAGGAAGAGGAGAGGGAGGTAAGGTGCCTGTCTGGCACCATGGCTTGAAGGGAAAGTAAGTGAATCCTCAGAATCACCGGAGCAGCTGCACAGGGGAGGGAGCTGGATGTCATTGTCCACCTAGGGATAAATGACCTGGCCAAGAATGGGATCAGAGCAGTGCAGGAAGAGTTTGTGGAGTTGGGGAAGGGCCTTAGACAAGTAGCACACACAGTAACCTTCTCGGAGGTGCTGCCTGTCTATTCGCGCAGGTGAGGCTAGGGTGCTCCACACCATGGGATTCAATCAGTGGTTGAAAATCTGGTGCAGAGCTCAGGGATTTGGCTTCATTGGGGACTGGCGGTCCACCTGGAGTGATGAAGGTGTATACTGGCTCCATGGTCTGCATCTGTCCAGAAGGGACCAGGATCCTAGGTGATAGGTTTAAATGCTTCATTGGCAAACATTTAAACTAGCCAAGGGGGGGGGCACTGGAAAGAAACAGGGAAATCCTATCCCCAAAAATCAGGGTAGTACTAACATACTAACATACTAAAATGCCAGCAGAATAGGCCTAACGGTCTTTTGCATCTGCTCATTTGGTCAGCCTCCACCTTGGGAGCTGACCTTGCTGCCCCCCTTGCCTTATCTGGCTTCTCCCTTCCCAGTTCTGGATATTCTCACTGCATTGGATTTTGCTTCCAGAACCCTTCCCCTGTACCTGTCCCACCCCCTCTTGAACCCCTCCACTGCCTCTGCCTCCAGCAGCCCCCTAGGCAGCACATTCCATGGCTCCACCACCCTCTCAGTGAAGTAGCACCTCCTTCTTTCTCCCCTGAATCTTCACCCCTCCAGCTTCCACCCATGCCCTCTAGTGGCCCCCTCCTCCTTCCTTTGAAGCACCTTGACTGTTGTTCCCCTATTTACCCCCTTCATGTACCTGAAGACCTCTATCATGTCCCCCCCGGTCACTTCTCTCTTCCAATGTGTACATATTTTGCTCTTCAAGCCTCTCCTCATAGGTCCTGTCCCCAAGCCCCAAATCATTTTGTTGCCCTCCTCTGGACCCTCTCCAGGAGTTTAATATCCCTCTTAAGTGTGGTCTCCAAACTGCGTGCAGTACTTGAGGTGCGCTCACCAAGATTAATACTGAGGGAGTATCACTTCCCTCCTTCTGGAGGTGATCTCCTAGTGATGCATCCCTGCATCCCATTGGCCTTGGCTGCTGCCCTCCTACAAATCTCCAAGTTGTTCATCTTGACATCTACCACCACTCCTAGGTCCCTGGAGACTTGTAGCATTTCCCCCCAGGGTGTACACTTGGCCCGGGTATCTGGCCCCCAGGTGCAGTACCTTGCATTTCCCTGCATTGAACCTCAGCTTCCACTTTCTAGACCATCTTTCCAGAGCCTCCAGGTCCCTCTGTAGGCCACCCTCCTCCCCTCATCCACCACTGTCCCCAGTTTTGAGTTATGCGCAAAGAGATTCATCTCACTCCTGATATCTGTCCTTATGTCAGAGACATAGCTGTTGAACAGGAGGGGCCCAAGGACTGATCCCTGTGGGACCCCACTAATGACCCTGCTTGGGGATGAGACAAACACCAAGACAGAGATGTCAATAAGGAGAAGAGCAAGGGTTAATGGAGAAAGAGACAAAGGCAATAAGCACAGGGATGGGGCAAAAAGGGATAAGGCCATCAGGAAATGGAGGGTAATGAGTACCAATGCCCATAGTCTGTGCAACAAGCTCCCTGAACTGGTGGCCTTGATGGAAGAGGGATGCATGGATATCATAGCAGTCACAGAAACATGGCACACAGAGAACCATGACTGGGATGTTAGCATACCAGGGTACACAACCTACAGGAGAGATAGGGATGGGAGAAGAGGGAGAGGAGTAGCTCTCTATGTAAGGAAAAGGATAAAAACAACTGAACAAAAGAGTAAACAGGGAGGAGAGGAGGCCTTATGGGTCACCTTAGAGACTAGAAATGGCATCACAATCCACACAGGGGTTATATACAGACCCCCATGTTATGGGGAGGGAATGGACAAGGATATGATAGAAGACATTCTTAGGATGGCAGAGGAAGGGAAGATACTGTTGATGGGTGACCCGAATATGCCAGATGTTAACTGGAGCACATTTGCTGCAGCAACATCCAAGAGCAGGGCCATTCTCGATGCCCTACAGGTGGCATGCCTCAGACAGCTAGTTTTGGAACCCACTCATGAGGGAGCAATCTTAGACCTTGTACTCTCAAATGGGGACAGTGAGAGGATCTCAGATGTAGAAGTGGGCAGCCATCTTGGAACAAGTGACCACAAAACAGTGTGGTTCACAATAAATTCAGCTACAGAGTCAAGCCATACAAAAGTGAAGGTACTGGACTTCAGGAGGGCTGACTTTGACAAAATGAGAGAGTGCCTTAGAAAAATTTAGCAAACAGGCAAGAAGGAGGGGTGTAGCAACTATGGGGAAACATCAAAACTGCCATCACAGGGCAACAAGCCTTTGTTTGAAGCAAATAAACAAATCAAAAAGAAAGAAAAAGCCACTATGGTTCTCAAAAGAGGTGGCAAGGAAGGTCAGGGAGAAAAATATAGTATTCAGGAAGTATGAGGAAACACACAAGGAACAGGACAGAGAGCTGTACCAGTTAAGGCAGAAGGAAGCAGAGAGGGAAGTCAGAATAGCAAAGGTCCAAACTGAGGAAAAAATAACCAACTTGGTTAAGAAGGGGGATAAAACCTTTTATAGGTACATCAGTAAGCGTAGAAAGACAAAGGGAGGGATAGTGAGGCTGAATAGAATGGACAGTGGGTGGACAGAGAGGGACAGTGAAAAAACAGGGCTACTGAATGAATATTTCTGCTCAGTATTCACAAAAGAGGAGGAGGGGGAAGTGCCTAATCTAATTAACAGAAGCACTCTGGGCAGGGGGGTCGATCCCAGTCCTTTCACAGAAGAAAGGGTTCTGATAGAACTCCTAAAACTGAAGGTGGACAAAGCAATGGGGCCTGACCAAATTCACCCCAGAATTCTAAAAGAATAAAGGGAAGAACTAATTTAACCACTGACTACCCTTTTTAACAAACCATGGGAGGTTGGTGTGGGACTGGAGGAAGGCGGATGTGATTCCCCTTCACATAAGTGGGACCAAGACAAAGGAAGGAAACTATAGACCTGTCAGTTTGACCTGCGTGGTAGTTAAAGTGATGGAATCACTTCTGAAGGAAAAGATTGTTGGGTTCCTAGAGGCCAGTTGGGCACAGAAACCAAGGCAGCATGGGTTCACAGTGGGAAGGTCATGTCAGATGAATCTAATTGATTTCTTTGACTGAGTGACCAAAGTAGTAGACCAGGGAGGGGCAGTGGACATAGCCTACCTAGACTTCAGCAAGGCATTTCACACAGTCCCACACAAAAGATTAATAGTCAAATGAACAAGCCTGGGAGTGGGTCCCAGGGTGGTAGTCTGGGTAAAACATTGACTGGACAACAGGACACAGAAGGTCATTGTAAATGGTGTCCACGCTGAAGAAAGAGGGGTTACTAGTGCGGTACCACAGGGTTCAGTACTGGGTCCAGTTCTTTTTAGTGTCTTTATAAGTGACATTGCAGAGGGACTGGAAGGAAAAGTATGCCTCTTTGTAGATGACACAAATATCTGCAACAGGGTTGATACACGAGGAGGCATGGAAAGGATGAGAAGGGACTTGGCAAGGTTGGAGGAATGGTCAGAAGTATGGCAGCTTGGATTCGATGCAAAGAAGTGCAAATTAATGCACCTGGGAAACAAAAACCCAGGGAAAGATTACACAATGGTGGGGAGGTAGTAACAACAACAAAAATGGAAAGGTACCTGGGAATAATCATATCAGATGACCTTAAGGATAGCAAGCAATGTGAAAAGGCAGTAGGGAGGGCTGGAGAAATACTGGGATGTAAGGGGCGGCATCACCAACAGAAAACAGGAAGTTGTTATCCCTCTGTACAGACAGTTGGTGAGACCCCATCTGCAGTACTAGGTCCAGATCTTGAGACCCCACCTCCGCAAGGACATAGACAAGATAGAGGAAGTCCAGAGGAGGACAACTAAAATGTTGCAGGTTCTACAACAGAAACCATACGAGGAGAGACTAAAGGAACCTAATATGTATACCCTTGAGGACAGGAGGGGGGGACATGGAAATAAACTTTAAAGTACCTCAGTGGAATCAACAAAGTCCAAGACAGTAGCATCTTTCAGAAAAGAGATGTGCAAGAACATGGGGACACAATTTGAAGATAAGGGGGCGGTTCTAGGGACATGTGAGGAAGTATTTTGTCACAGAGAGGGTGGTGGACACCTGGAACAGCCTTCATGAGGAGGCTGTGGGGTCTAAGACTGTGGGAGAATTCAAGAATGCATGGGACAGACATAAGGCAATTTTTGTGAGGAGGTAGGAAGAAATAGGCTGTTGGTTAACTAGGATCTGCAGCTTATCCTGTAGGTAGGGAAATGGGCAGACTAGGTGGGCCAAATGGTCCTTATCTGCCATCAAAGTCTATGTTTCTATGTTTCTGTGTTTCAGCTTATGGTACTGCATGATCACCCTAGTATTATTGGAATTGACTTCTTGGCACCACATGGCTGTGTAGTAGACCTGGTCAGTATGCTGTTGATACAGATTCAGGGACAGTACCACACTGTCATGATTCCTGACTCACACCTGGTTACAACAATAGCCACAAATGACAAAGAATATGACATCATTGATTTGTTCCCAGAGCTCCTTCCATCTTGCAAGGCATCTGGATGCATTTACAGCAACAAACACGATTGTGGCAAGATGCATACTGTCATTGAGGTGACAGGTCCAGTCCATGAGAGCCAAAGGCAATATCTTGTTCCATCTGAGGACTTGCCCTCTTAGGGAAACAATTAAATCACTTCTTAGACAAGGTGTAATCAGGACATGTGTTTGCACTGTAAAACTACCCTTGTGGCCTGTGGAAAAAAACACAGGTGCATGGAGATTACAATTGACTACAGGAGACTAAACCAGGTCACCCTAGTTGTGCCCTCAATGGTGGCATCAGCATCATGTGTGCTATGACTACTGACCCCTGACCAACAATGGTTTAATGCCCTGGATATTTCCAATGGTTTCTGGTTATTGCCATTGGCCCCAGGAGTCAATATAAGTTTGCCTTCACCTTTGATGGTAGGCAGTACACATGGACCCTGCTTATCACAGGGGTTCCAACAACCCCTCCCTATTCCATCTGCACACGATGTACGCTCTTGAGGGTTTCTCTACACCCCAGTGCCTCTTGCAGTATGTGGACGACTGTTGTTGGCAACTGCCACACAGGAGTAACACCTGGACCTCTTGGATGAATTGCTGACCTTCATTAAGAAGGCAGGCCTCAAATGTAACCCAGCAATAGCACAACTGTGCCAGAAGGAGGTACTCTTTTTTGGCTTAAGGATAACAGACAAAGGCAGAAGCCCTACCTGGAAAAAGATACAGGGGTTACAGGACTTGCCTCTCCCCACCAGTGTGGCTGTTCTTAGAAGATTTCTGGGTATGGTAAATTATTCCAGAGATTTTATTTGCAGTTCTGTCCAGAAGGCTGCCCCCTGTATGAATTACTGAAAAATGATGTTCCCTGGACTTGGGGCCCCAGACATACCCAGGCTGTGATGTTGCTGATGCAGGCCATGGCCTCAGCTCCAGCATTGGTCAACCCTAATCCAGCTCTGCCATTTCATCTGGAATCTACCACCTCTGACATTGCAATGTCTGCAGTGTTGTCCCAGAAGGTGTATGGCACCCTACAACCTATTGCATATGCATCACAGCTCTTGACCCCAGTGGAACAGAAGTACAGCCTTTGCGAAAGGAACCTTCTGGCTACCTACTGGGCTGTCAAGCACTTTTTGTATATCATTGGGTATTCCCCTCTTATCATCAGTACAAACCCCACCCCTACAACATTCCTACTCTCAGACAGAGTAAGGGATGGATCAGTCTCTAACACCTGACTCACACACTTCTCCAGGATAGGGACATCAAGGTTCAACCAACCAAAATGCCATCTATGCTGGTGCACGGCCTCCTTTTCCAAGGAGAACCACATGACTGTACACTGCAGCCACCTGATCTACCAGATCCAGGCCCTTTCCTTACTGCTATGCCACAACTACTTGAGAACATCTCATTGTTTTGTATTTTCACAGCCAGATCAGCCTCCTATTATCAGGGAGAACAGATAGCAGGAATGGGTATATTTGTGGTTTACCTCTTCTTAACACTGTTAAAGTTTCCAAGCATTGCAGTGTAACGTCATCACAGTATGCAGAAATGGCGGTGGTGACCTGTGCCCTTGAGGTCATCCAGCATGGAATGAGGGTTACCATCCTTTTTATAGACTCTAACTAGGTTTGTTGTTCTCTTACAGACTTTCTCCCTTTCTGGCAGAAGAACACCTTTACGTTCTCTGATGGCACCCCAGTGAAACACAAGGAACTGATAATATACATTCATTCAGTGACACAGACATTTGCACACAAATTCTATGTACACAAGGTTAAGGTAGACTCCATACATGATCCCTATCATGCCTTCAATGACACAGCTGACACCCTTGCTAAGGAAAGTGCCTGGGGGGCATCTGGATAACGGACCATCCATAAGCCAGAGTGGCCGTGCACATTGCAGCTGTCAGAAAGAAACCCTGAACCCTTCTCCCCCTTGGATTTGTCAAAAGCTCAGCATGCTGACTATGAAGTCAAGGTTGTGTTTAGATTTTTGGACAAAGGCACTGAGAAAAATCTACCTGCCCATAACCCATACAGAAGGTAAGAAGGTAAGTTACACTTGTCACCAGATGACAAGTAAATTTGGTACCAACCAGATGACACCACCACAAAATTATGGGTGGTTCCCCATCATCTTAGGCCCACATTTTTACACCAGGTGCATGACACTCCCACTGGTGGACACCAGGGAATGGAAAATACACACCAGAGGATGAAGACCACAGCCTGGTGCCCTGGTATCACCAAGAATGTCAAACAATACATAGATAACTGTTTTGTTTGTGCACAAAACAACCCCATCACTACCAAACAAAATGACAAAAAATATTACCGCAAAGGCATTCTCACTCTTTGCATGCTTTACAGATCAATTTTATTGGTCCCCTCACCAATACCAGTAGAAACAACAAATACACCCTTGTAGTTACTGATATTTTCTCTAAGTGGGTTGAGGCTTTTCCCACCAAGACACGCACTGCAAAAGCCACTGCCAAAATCCTGGTGGAACAGATTTTCTCCAGGTGGGGCCTGCTTCTTAAGGTAGACTCCAACATAGGAAGCAGCTTTACAGGTGAGTTGATGAAAGAAGCCCTTGAACTCCTTGGAGTTGATCAGAAGTTCCACATACCGTGCTATCCATAATCATCAGGTCAAGCAGAGGGCCAACAGATGGATTACGCAAATGCTTTCCAAAGTTATTGAGGACAATCACAAGTTTATTACTACCAAAAGGATAAAATCACAGTTGCCCTAAGCAGTTCTTACCAATACGAACTGGGAGCCAGTGCTAAGCGTTCCCTATACCTCAAGGTTTCTCTGTGTCTCCTGGGATCTCCGAGGTATAAGACTAGTGTATTACATTATATACCTATGATAATTACTATGGTTACTGTAAGACAGAAACATTTCTAGTTACAGAGATGTGCCCTATTAGCTATATTAGAGGTGGCTCCACGGTCCAAGATAACATTATACAATTTTGTATAGTCATCAGTTTGTGAACAAAATAGTTCTTATACAGAATCTTACATAACTCAGTGTAGTAGTAAAAATCACCAAAAGGTGGCAATGCCGACTTACATATCATAATTATTCCAAGGACACAGATGCCTTGGCATCTTACAAGTAAGAAATACACAGAAAACACTAGAAGAATATATGTATTAGCAAGCAAAGTGTATTAGAACAATATGCATTCATTCCTGACATCTACTCTTGCAGGTAGATGCCCTCAGCCCTATATGTTAGTATAACATATACCTTAAGTGTTCAACTGTCTATGTGTACCTCTGGGGGTACCAATTAGGTGTAGGGACCCGTGTAACATCCCCCCCCCCTTTGTTGCCTCCAAGGTCAACACAGGCAAATCTAGGGAAAGGCCAGAGAGCAGTGGTCATTTACAAACCAGATGTGCGAGCTTTGTAAAGGAACTCAAGCTGCTCACAGTGTTGGCACACTGTGCACCATAGGCAGCAGAGCATAATAATCAAAATAAAGATTAAAAATGCTTGAATAATAACAAAACTTTTAAAAGTAATCTCTAACCAGATGTTAGTCAATGCGTCATTCATGTCATCATCATTAATCAAGGAAAGGATAGCTTCATTGGCCTTGGTCATATTATTGCTGATGTGGATGAGGTGTGTGTTTTTCCTCTCTAAAAGTGATTTTAATGTTAGTGTCAGTGTGTCTATGTATACATTAAAATATGGTAAGTATTCAGACAGTGTGAGCAGATAATCGGGGTTACCATCAATGATGTCTGCATCCAGGAGGGGAACGGGGTTATGACGGTATGCCCAATGACAGTCTTCTGGTGGGGGACAAAACAGAAATTGGGGTACTCAATAACACATGTCACGGATCCATAAGTATAGCTTTTAAAGTTAGTTACCACACAGTACTCCCCAGCGGAATTATACTGAGAGCGAACGGTAGGGAGTCTCCACTTTTGCAACTGGACAGGGCAGGTGTAGGCTGTCTTCAAAATCCGTGTTGACAGGCAATGAACCTCCTCACGATATGATTGGTAAAGCTTATCCGGAGCCAAAGTGGAATCCAAGGAATCCGTGCCAATGGTGGTGATGTCATCATCCATGGTGAAAGTCCAATCAAAGCTATCTGGAGAATAACCACAAACAGGTTGAATAACATCAAATACATCACATCGGCACAAGTAAATGTATTGCTTCTTCGCACAGCAGTCCGTGTGCAGAGCCACCCAGGTGTCCAGGAAAAGATGGAAAACCAGTAGAGGCAGTAGATCCAGGCATTCTCTGTATATGTCTTCATCCAAATGCCCGACTGAGTGAACCAGTGTAAGCTTATCGAACAAAGCTGTAGTGGCATCAAAATGTGGTAAAGAGACAGTAAAAGAACTAAACATGGTATCTGTTATGGAACATTTCTTAGTAGCAAAGCAAGGACCGGTATTAGGGTGTCCGGTCACAAACCCCAAATTCCTAGCTGTAGAAAGAGGAGTGGTTAAAGCTTGTTGCATACACATAGCAATGCAACCAGGGGTTTTACATCATGGACAATACCATTTGGAAATGCATCTGTCATGTATGATATCAGAGATCCTTCCAGATTCTAGACTACAGAAGAGATTGTTGATGGTAGTGATGATGTATGAGCCACAGGCAGAGCAGAGGATTTTTCTAACAGTGTATTGTTTATCTGCTTCTTTATTGTTTTGTTGTATGAGTGCGTTGATCTTATCTCTTGAATCAGTGAATGCCTTAGCAATGTTGTGCATGTTGTATACTGTGTATCTTTCTTCCTGACTAAGGCCATCCACACCATGCAATAATGGGGCTAGTATATTGTTAACCAAGCCAGTGGAGAACTTGGCAGAATGAGCATTGATAGCAGCAATGGCTGCTTTATTCAAATAGACATAGCTGTACCAAAGAGGCCTGTGACAGTACCTGTTGCACCTGTGACATAAGAACTGTCAACTTCACGTGTCTTACTTTTATGAGTTAGATCTTCAGGAGTGGGTTTTCTCCTGAAGTTGCCTCTGTGTTCAGTAGAATGGACCCCAGCAATAGGGTCTTGAGTACGAATATGAAATGCAGCTAAACTATCAAGCAATAATGAACTATAAAATGCTGACATGTTGGTATTGTGACACATACCAAATTCTGTCATATTCCAGTAAGTAAGATTAAATAAAACAGGTATGTGAATAAACTGTACGTTATTAATCAATTAACCTGGCAGGGCAGTGGCTGTTAGACCACTATGGGGACCAGGGGTATGCTTTGGACATTCCAAAAGCTTTTTACCAGTGGGTGGTAATACAGAGTGGTACATGGCTGAGGAAACCATGTGGTGTACAGAACAAAATTTTCTAGCAGAATCCTTAGACAAAAGAATTACAGTATGAAGGATCAATTAAGGCAGTAATGTTGTACAAACCAGAATGTCTTAATGCAGTTTGTAACAAGGACAGAGAACCATTTGAGGATAATTTAGTATTGGGCCAACCCTGGAATGTTCCTTTGGAGAGTTTGGCCACAGGAAGTATTTGTCCATGCGATGTGGTTTGCCACTCAATTTGTAGGGTAGATTTATCAGGAGCAACAACTGAGGCAGTGAGGTAAGCATCAGAACCTTCCTGGAAAGTGATCAGACTATCTGGTATATTGCTGGATACTCCCTCTGGAGGAGGTGCTGGAGGATAGAGGTGTTGTAGGAGGTTTGATACCATGCCTTGGATGCAGGGGATAACTCCTGAGATTAGGAGATAATGGAACAAGATAGCCATCTTGTCAGTGTATCTCAAAAGGAAGATCAAATATTAGTAAGTTAGTACTATTCCACCCAATGGGGTGAGGAAAAGTAGTTAAGCTTCTTTATACAGTTTCAGCTGGTTTGCATGTAGCCATTTGTCAGTCAACTTATTGTTATGTAGGGTCTAACCTGGATAGACTGCTGGACTGAGCTTGTTGACAATGGGTATGGGCCTTCCACTATTGGAGAAGGAATAGGTGGGATGTGCAATCAGAGTACCATTACCTGATCTCCAACCTGCCAATCCACTTCTTGTGCGTGTTTGTCAAAATGTATACTGGATTGTTGCTGAGCTTTGCCCGTGCAGTTGGCAGCATACAAGTGTGTGTGTATGAGGTCTTTTCTGAGTTTTTCCACATATTGGTCTACAGACACACGGTCTGCAGTGGTGGTGTGCAGGTCAAACAACAGGTGTTCAGGTAATCTCATCTGTCTTCCAGTCATCACCTCAATGGGTGTGAGCTGGGTAGTGGCTGAGGGTGTACCCCTAATTGCCATAAGAAGTGACGGCAGTAGGGAATCCCAGGTTTTGGGATTGTCCTCAATGAATTTGGAAAGCATTTGCTTAATCCATCTGTTGGCTCTTTCTACTTGACCTGAGGATTAAGGGTGGTAAGGTATGTGGAACTTCTGTTGAACTCCAAGGAGTTCAAGGGATTCTTTCAACTCACCTGTAAAACTGGTTCCTTTGTCAGAGTCTACCTTGAGAGGCAGGGCCCACCTGGGGTAAATCTGTTCCACCAGGATTTTGGCAGTGGTCTTTGCAGTGCACATTTTAGTGGGGAAAGCTTCAACCCACTTGGAGAAGAGATTAGTTACCTCAAGAGCATACAGTACTTGTTATTTCTGCTTGTGTTGGTCAGGGGACCAACAAAATCAATCTGTATGGCATGCCAGGGGCCAGAGTGTCATTGTGGTAAGAGTTTGGCATTTTGTTTGGTAGGAATGGGGTTGTTTTGTGCTAAATGAGACAGTTGTCTATGTACTGTTTAACATCTTTGGTGACACCAGCACCAGGCGGTGATCTTAAGCCTTTGGAGGGTGTTTTTCACTCCTGTGTCCACCAGTGGATGTATCATGCACTTGGTGCAAGAATTTGGTCTCAGGTGTCTGGGCACCACCCACAACTTGGTGGTGGAATCATCTGGTTGGTACCAGATGAGCTTGTCATCTGGTGACAAGTGTAACTTACCCTCATGCCTTCGGTTGGGGTTGTGTGCGGGAAGTTTCTCTTTGGTACTCTTATCAAGGAATCTTAACACTTCTTTGAGTTCAGTATCAGCATGTTGGGCTGCTGAGAGGTCCAAGGGGGAGAAGGGTTCAGGTTTCTTCCTGAGTGCTGCTATTTGTACAGCGCATTGGCTTCTGGATGGTCCGTCATCCAGCTGTCCCCACCGTGGGCCCCTTCCTTGGCAAGGGTGTCTGCTGTGTCATTGAAGGCATGATAGAGGTCATGGAGAGAATGAGCTTTGACTTTATGTACATAGAGTTTGTGTGCATATTTCTGTGCCAGTGAATGTATGTACATTACCAATTTTTTGTACTTCACTGGGCTGCCATCAGAGGAGAGGAAGGAGTTCTTCTACCAGAAAGGAAGAAATTTTGTAAGAGAACAACAAACCCAGTTAGAGTCTATAAAAATGATGGTATCCTCGGTCCCATGCTGGATGAACTCGAGGGCACAGACCACCGCTGCCATCTCTGCATATTATGATGATGCTACACTACAGCATTTAGATATTTTGACAGTGTTCCCATAAGGGTAAATCACTAGAATGCCCATCCCTGTGATTTGTTCTCCCTGATAGTAGGATGCTGAACCATCAGTAAAGATGAGACACAAAGAGGTGTTATCAAGTATTTGTGGTGTGGCAGGGAGGAAAGGACCTGGATCTGGAAGATCAGGTGACTGTAGTGCACAGTCATTGGGTTCTCCTTAGAAAAGGAGTCCATGAGCCAGCATAGATGGAATTTTTGTTGGGTGTACCTGTATGTTCCTATCCTGGAGAAGAAGTGACCAGTGTGTCAGTCTGGTGTAGGAGACTGACCCATCCTTCACTCTGTCTGACAGCAGAGTGGTAGTTGGGGTGTGGTTGGTGTTGATGATCAGTGGGGAGTACCCAATGAGATACAAGAAGTGCTTGACAGCCCAGTAGGTGGCCAGAAGGTTCCTTTCACAAAGGCCATACTTCTGTTCCACTGGGGTCAAGAGCTGTGATGCATATGCAATGGGTCTCAGGATGCCATGAACCTACTGGGCCAGCACTGCTGACATGGCAATATCAGAGATGGCACATTCCAGATGGAATGGTAGTGCTGGATTAGGGTTACACCAGATCTGGGGTGGAGGTCAAGGCCTCCTTCAGTGACGTCACAGCCTGGGTGTGTATAGGGCCCCAAGTCATACAGAGGAGCAGCTTTCTGAGCAAAATCACAAATAAAATCTCTCAAATAATTCACCATACCTAGAACCCTTTGAAGAGTTGCCACACTGGTGGGAAATGGCAAGTCTTGCAATTCCTGTACCTTCTTTGAAGTAGGGCTTCAACTTTGGTCAGTTATTTTCAGACCTAGAAAGAGTACTTCTTTCTGATATAGTTGTGCTTTTGCTGGGTTGCATTTCAAGCCTGCTGTCTGGATGAGAGTCAGTAGCTCATCTAAGAGATCAAGATGTTGTTCCTTTGTGGCTGTTGCCAGCCATAGGTCGTCCACATATTGCAAGAGATATTGGGCAGTAGAGAAACTCTCGAAGGCATCCATCATGTGCAGATGGAACAGGGATGGGCTATTATGGAATTCTTGCAGCAAGTAAGTCAACGTGTACTGTTTTCCTTCAAAGGTGAAGGCAAATTTATATTGCCTCTTAAGGGCCAATGGTAATGACCAAAAACCATTGGAAATGTACAGGGCAATGAACCATTTCAGGTCAGGGGTCAAGAGTCATAGCATGTCAGGTGCTGATGCCACAGTTGAGGTATAACTAGGGGTGACCTGATTCAGTTTCCTGTAGTCAATAGTAAGTCTACAGGCACCTGTGGTTTTTTTCATGGGCCACACTGGGGAGTTAGCAGTGGAAACACAAGTTCTGATTGCTTCTTGCTTGAGGAGAGACTTGATTGTTTCTCTAAGAGAAGGCAGGGCCTCAGTTGAAAAAGGGTACTGCCTTTGCCTCTTATGTGCTGGGCCTGGCACTTCAATGACAGTGTGCATTCTGCCATAGTCATGTTTGTTAATTGCAAACACCGCCAAATATCATTGCAAAATGGGGAGAAGTTTTGGAATTAGTTCATGAGCTTTGAACAAATCTATGACATCATACTTCTTGTCATTGGCAGATATCATTGCTACGTGTGAATCAGAAATCAAAATAGTATGATATTGACCCTGAATCTATATCAGTAACATGTTAGCTTGATCCACCACTCAGCCGTGTGGCACAAGGAATCAATTCCTATGATACTGGGATGATCATGCATTACCATTAATTGGAATGTGTGTGAGGCCTTTAAATGGCCTAGCTCTACCGGTAGGGATACAGAACGGTATGCAGGTAGCCTAGTACCATTAACTCCTGTCATGTTGGTCCTCCATCCAGTGGACCAAGGAAATGTGTCTGGATGTTCATCATGTAACACAGATACAGCTGCAGCTGTATCTAGCAAGACTACTAGTATGTGGCCCCTGACCTCGGCCTTGGTGCAGGGCCTTCCATTTGTATCCAAGACTAGCTTGTTTACAATCTGGACTGGGGCCTGTAATTGTCAATCTGTATTGCTGGGAGCATGGAGAGGTTGGGCCTGACTCTTGTGAATGACTTCACCATGCTGTACTGATGCAATATAGGGAAGAGCTTCTGGGTTCAGGCCTGCATAAGCCTGAAGGCCTGCATCACCAGTATCCCAATGACCCGTTGGGGTCTGGGTCACCGGTTGTACTGACGCAAGGGCCTTTTCAGGAACAGCAGAATTTCCGGTTCTCTTTGGCTATCTCCCTATATGAAGGGCCTGTTCTTTGTTATTGTGGTTTTCCTTTACCCTTATGCTTTTTATTCTTATGCCAATTCTTGTTCCCACCCCACTGTTGTTGCTGTTGTGGTTGTTATTGATGGGTCTTTTGGGGGTGTTGGTTATCAGCTGGAGTGGCCTGTTGGTGTTGGGCCTGCTGGTGTTGGTCCTGCCCTTCCACAGTGTAGTGTGTCATAGCCTCTGAAGCAGGCTCCACGGCAGCTACTTTCTTGGAACCGGAGCCCAGATCATGGATATACTCTCAGTTTTCTGAAGGATGTCGGCAAACCTATCTGTATTGGGGTAGGTGGTTGGCTCTACCTTTTCTCGTACTGCTGGAATCATGTTCCTAAGGAGCAGGGTCTTATATTCAATAAGATCTACATCCACAGCTTCTTGTGCCAAGTGCTTCCCTGGTCGGTAGGCCATCCAAAGTCTCTTATGGTAAATCACTGGACTTTCCTTTGCATTCTGTTTTACAGGGTGTGCAAGCATCACTCCAACTACACCTGGGCTGTGAGTAGAAATGAGCTCAGCTGCAACCTCATCAAAGGTAGCGTTCCCATCCTGGTGGATGACATCGGGGAGTTTGGCCCACAAACTAGGATCAATGGTTTGGCATAGTATTTGGACCTGGTATTCTGCAGCGAGGCTAAGCATCTTGCATTTAGAATGCACCTTTTTCCAAGTGACAGCTGAGGTTGTCGGACGGATTCATCCTACCGATGCTGTCAGCTATTTTCTGAACAGAGTAGGCCATTTGAAGGGGATTACTGGGTCGATCAGGCAGAGGTAGATTATCTCGAGCACTGTCTAGGGTGGCCCAAGTTGCAGCCTCGGCTGTAGTGCAGACAATACCCTCCTGAGTGCCAGCCTCTTGCAGAAGCTGCCTAATCTGGGTTTTAATGGCCTGTTTACTTCTCTCAGCTAGAGGTACATTGCCTATTGCAGTTTCAATCATCCTTTCTATCTCTTGCCTATCTTCCACATTAATAACAGCTATCAGTGGTGCCGTGGGGACCAGGCCTGGGCCTGTCCCCCCATCATGGGGGCCGCCATGTTGGTGTCTCCCATGGTGGACATCACAACATCAATGACGTATGACATGGTGAGGGTGTAGTGGAGACCCGCCATGTTGTGGATGGCTGGGTGGGGTCTCTAGGCCATAGTAGGGGTGTGACTGTGTGTTATATTGAGAGATGTCATCATCTGATAACTCCCCTTCAGATGACATATGTAAGGCAGGTGCTACACCTCCCATCGCCTTAACATGACCAGCCAGAACCTCCCACTGATGGCGCAGTTTTGCCATCTTACTTTTACATCAGCATGACTCACAGTTGCAACATCCATATCAACCTCATCTTGCTTTTGCTTTTGCAACACTCTATATGCGGCGCTCAGTTCGCGATTGTCCCTAGTAGCCACTTGTAAGTCATTATGTACCTAGTTTATCTCGTCCTGGAGCTCTCCCATCTCCTCACTCAACTGAGCATTTGCTGCTCTTAGCAAAACATTCATTTGTAGTGCCTGTCCCTTATCCTGTCTCAAACTTTCACACTCCTGCTTCAACATACACAGTTCCTGTTCTCCAGCTTGAGCTGAATGATGCAAAAGTGAATCCTTTTCATTGCACAGAGTTTGGAGTTCAGACTCCAAGTTCTGCTGCAGTCTAACACATTCCATTTCCTGGAAACCCACTGTTGCTTAAGAGATGAAATTTGAAAATCAAGGGTTCAAAACCTCACTTCGGAGGCTTCCAGAGCAGCATAGAGAGCCGTGACCATCAACCCTTTAGCTTGACGCTTATTGGCTGATTGTCTCGTCTCTGTGTACTGGGTTGAAATCCCCAGTATAGGGTTTTTGGATTGACTTGCGTCCCATGCGAAGTCAGCCCATCCTCCATGGGAGGTAAGGAAGTTCAAGACATCAAGTCTCAGTTCTGTGCAGATATTTGATACAGTGGCCATTCTGTGGGAGGGAACAAAAAATCAAACTGTGAAAAAGGCGCCATGCTGTGTATTGATCTACAGCAGGAGCATTTTATACACAGCCGTGCTACTGTAGAAGTTGTAGACTTACAAATCAAAGCTGTAATGAAGTGAGTCAAGTTGGCATCAACCACACCCAAAAGGATGACAGCCAGACTTTGTAAGTGAGTACAAACTGGTTTAAAATGGGAGAGGTGATACAGGAATGTACACCTACTGTCCCCGTGGGAAAGGGAAAAAGTTCTTTCAACACCAAATATCGCCTGCACATGGTCACCAATTTGTCAGGCGGTCTAAACCTCATTTTCAGGTTCTTGGCAATATTGGGAATGCAAGTAATCACAGACATGTTGCATGAGAGCAATAAACAAGTTTATTACTACCAAAAGGATAAAATCACAGTTGCCATAAGCAGTTCTTACCAATACGAACCAGGAGCCAGTGCTAAGCATTCCCTATACCTAGAGGTTTCTCTGTGTCTCCTGGGATCTCCGAGGTATAAGACTAGTGTATTACACTATATACCTATGATAATTACTATGGTTACTGTAAGACAGAAACATTTCTAGTTACAGAGATGAGTCCTATTGGCTATATGAGAGGTGGCTCCATGGTCCAAGATACCATTATACAATTTTGTATAGCCATCAGTTTGTGAACAAAAGAGTTCTTATACAGAGTCCTACATAACTCAGTGTAGTAGTACAAATCAACAAAAGGTGGCAATGCTGACTTACATATCATAATTATTCCAAGGACACAGATGCCTTGGCATCTTACAAGTAAGAAATACACTGAAAAT
This sequence comes from Neoceratodus forsteri, assembly GCA_016271365.2. Taxonomy (NCBI): domain Eukaryota; kingdom Metazoa; phylum Chordata; order Ceratodontiformes; family Ceratodontidae; genus Neoceratodus; species Neoceratodus forsteri. Next base: position 1,317,033,607 of record CM057452.1, read on the forward strand.
ACATAGAAAAATATATGTATTAGCAAGCAAAGTGTATTACAACAATATACATTCATATCCCAACATCTACTCTTGTACGGTAGATGCCCTTAGCCCTATATGTTAGTATAACATATACCTAAGTGCCAGCTGTCTATGGTGTACCTCTATGGGTACCAGTTAGGGTGCAGGGACCTCATGTAACACCTCCACCAGCAGCACCTACTCCTTTTCTGCCATCTTGCCAATGGCTTCCACCAGGACCTTATCTAATTCCTCTCCCTGTGCTGGACGTCTGTTGATCACTCCTGTGTGAATAGTTGCTCCATTCCCTGTCTCCATGGTAATCAACATGATTTCTGTCTTCTCCTGTATTCACAGAAACACATAAACATAGAATCTGATGACAGATAATAGACCCTTATCTTCCCAAGCAGGTCCCCAATTCCCAATGTAGCCGAACCCTTCCTCTCTGCACCATTCCTTTAGCCATATGTTGAAGCTCCTAGTGTAGAGATCCTTCACTTTTTCCCTGTCATAGACAGGCAGCACCTCCGCAAAAGCCACAGAGAAAGCTACATGTCTAAGACCTTTCCCCAGCTCCCTAAATTCCTCTACACTATCACAGCCCAGTTCCAAGCCAGATCATTAGTCCACAGGTGGACAATAACATCCAACTCTCCCTCCTGTCCTGCTGCTGTAGCAATCCTGAAGATCTGCTTCCCATCTCTCTCTAGGCCATGGTGCTGGGTAGGCATCTAACCCGCCTCTCCCCCCTTTCCTATTCACAAAACTATTCCCCTCACAGATGATTGCCCCACCAGACATTGCTTTTCCTCTTCTGTGGTCCTTTACCACCATCCTTGGGGTCTCCACTAGGGCCCCCACATCCTCCTTTGTCACTACCACAGGTGTTATCTCCCAGCAATCCTGCCCAGTCAGTAGAGATGTGCAAAACTGGCAAATTTCATTACGTGAAATATCTCATGAAATTCACCCATTTCGCAAAATTTTCTCAGAAGTGAAATTCAGAATTTTGCCCACAAAATGGGGAAATTCACCTTTCACCTGCAAAATTTTGCCAGTTTTCCAGTGAAATTTCAAGTTTTTCAGGTGCAAGTCTGCATTTCACACCCCGTAAAATATTTTGCGCAACGGGCGCATTTCGCAAAATATTTCATGTGGCGAAATTGCCAATTTCATAGGAATTTTGCCAGTGAAATATAATTTCACAACATCTCTACCTGTCAGACTAGCATAGGAATTATGTAGTGGTACTGGCTGAGGAACGTGCCTCTGTCCCACCACCATCCTATCAGAGCCCACCATATTCCATATGTTCCTCCTCCCTGGAATCTTCTGAGGTAATGGTGGCAGACTTGGTGGTCCGTTGGTGGGGGAAGAGGTCCTTTGAATGCTGGCCAACTTGACCTGGAGTCTAGCAACCTCTTCCCTCAACCCAGAGAAGTGTGTGCAGATGGAGTAGCACTGCAGTCTCCAGAAGGTCTCTCTGAAAGCTCCTGATGCACAGCCACCGCTTTGTACCACTGCCAGCATTCTCAGCTTCTATTCCCTTTGTGTTACCTGGCAATACTTTGTACCCTTACCCCTAATAGGGTGTTTCTAGTTTCTCCTTTTTTTCTGTTTGGTTTCCTCTATGCCTTATTTAAGTCTTTTTATACTCCTACCCTAGATTGGTGTTGCTCCTATTCTCAGTTTTGACCTACCTTTGACCTTTTGCCATTCTCAGCAGTGACTGTTACGTAGTAGTGAACAGGTGCCTTGCCTTAGTCAACCAGCAGAGTCCTCCGCTACTCTGCTTCCTTCTGTTGATGCCTGCCAATGCCTATGATGCCAGTTACATGTTCCGCTTCTTCGGTGTTCCACTCAATCACTGGGACACAAATATTTGTTTCAAAGTTTCTATGCCTGCTAAATTTAGACATCTGTATTGGTTCTATGTCCTCCATTTCTGGTATCATGCTGAGTAGCAAGTACTGTTCACACTATGCAAATCAGGCATAAATTATACCTTAAAGCAAAATTGAGTGGCAAACCTCAGAAAGCCTCACAGAATCAATTCTGCCTTAATGCACATTTCCCATTTTATTTGCAGTGTGAGCAGCTCCAATCATGTAACAAGGTGTGGATAAAGGTGGAAACAGAACTCTTACAAATGTTTAAATAATTTAACAGGTATTTGCAACTTTTGTGTATTTAACAGGTGATCTAGGAATTCAGTACCAGTACAATATCAAGAGTTTTCCACATATTGGTACTTTTCCCAAAAGTGCAAGCAGCATACTCTCTGTAGCCAGTTACTTTACCAGCAATGTGACAGAGGGACAGCACCAGAATTCCACAGTTTCTGTTACAAGCAAGTGTGGGGTAGAGGGTACACGATAACAGTGTACAGTGAGAAATGGATGCCAACACCACCCAGCCATCCTTAGTCCATCTCAGCATGACTTGCATCAGCTCTGAGAGGGGTCATTTAGATGTGATTTAAATGTGAAGCAATAGATTGAAGTCAGTGTAAATCCTAACATTTATACCCCAAAGAACTTTGTGGATGAGAACTCATTGAACAGACACAGGACAAGGTTCAAAGATGTCATTTATCAGCCATGCAATTTACAGGAAAACATATTACCTTGTCTTGTGAGCAGAGGGTAGCATACCACCTGCAGTCTGGGCTCTGACTCAGCAGAGACCATTAACTGTCCCTCTGTTTATACAGTGTTCATGATATAAGCAGCTGTTGTACATTACTATAATCTTACATATTACTGCAACCTTGGGCACCCCCACTAGCAAGAACAGTGTTACTGAATGTGTACCTTTGACCCTAACATTTCATATATGATAAAGCAAATTTTTCTCCCTGTAATCAGTAGTTTCACAAATAGAACTATTTAGTAGTTTTCCACTAAAAGCAGAACTAACAGGCTTATAGCCAGTAAATTCCCATCAGTAATGTGTAGCCAATAACTTTCCATCAGTTAAGCCAGTAAGTTTTGATCAGTAAAACTTCAGTAAGGGCAAAACTATAGTAGCCAGTACATTTCTATCAATAATGTACATATACAGTATATGTATTTGACCAATATAAAAGCTTTATGCTTACACGGGACCTGAGCAGGTTAGAGGTAACAGTGCATCAGCCATGTAATCATGGCTTAAGAGAAAGAGGCAGCTATAGTGCTACACTACTGCCTTCCACCTTTTAGTGATATTTTTTGACTGTAGAATTATGACATCCCCTAGTTGTCTGACACAGCCAGTTATTTCAGGAATGAAATATGCTAGTATTGTTTTGATATTAGGCCATAGCAAGGAAACTAAACTGGTTACTCATTACTGCCACTACATAAGACTTATAGTCTCAGTCTGCAGCTAGCTTCCCAAAAGTTTCCAGAATTAAAACTAAACTAGCGTTCAGTTACTGACTGATTTATTTCACATCAATCAGCAGTATTAAGTAATATAAGCTAAATGAAATGCAGAGATGTCTATGCCTCCATTTAGTTTAATGGATGGGTCTACAGAAAATAAAATGTTACTACTTTACTTTGCTGATTTTGTTAAGCCAACTGGCACTAGTACATTTAACAACTTTGACCAGTGCAGCCAGATTCAGACTAGAAGTGTAACCATCAGTCTAGGCCAGCCTGAAACCCAGATGATCAGTCATTGCCTCTCACCCCTGTTGCATTCCTCTAGGTTTTTTTCCCTTTCAATTAGTTCTTAATTGCTCCTTCCTCATTTGTAACAGGCAGTTTTAAAGAGTCACTGATGACTCAAGAAGAACTTTGAAAAACATAATATTTGGACACAAAGCAGCTTATATATCTTATTAACTGTTCAAACCCAGACACCCCATTGATGTAAATAAATGCAGGCCTATTTTAATCTTACCGGTCCTCTCTAAGCTACTCAAGAAATTGGTAAATATTCAGGTCAGGGAGTATCTTGACAAACCCAGTCTACTTAACCCACTACAATCTGGCTTCAGACAACATCACAGCACTACATCAACTTTGGCAAGCATCTCTAATGATTGGTTGGAGGCTGTGGACCATAAACAGCTTACAGGGGCTGTATTCTTGGATCTAAGCAAGGCCTTCAATACAGTTGACCATGACCTTCTCCTGGAAAAATTAATGGACTATGGATTCGAGACTCTGGTAATAAACTGATTTACCAATTACCTCCCTGGCAGATAGCAACAAATCCAAGGCAAATGGGACATTCTCCTCCCTATTTCCTCTGGTAAAAGGGATCCCTCAGAGCTCTATCCTGGGCCCTCTACTGTTTTTGATATATGTCAACGACTTGAGCGGCAACATTAAGTGTTCTAAAATTCACCTCTTTGCAGATGATACAGCGCTCTATACTTCCAAACTATCATTTGCACAAGTTTGTCCTGAACTCCAGGCAGATGTGCACCAACTACTGCTAAATTTACTCAATTCTAAACTCTTACTGAATTCTAAGAAAACCAAAGTAATGTATTTCTATCAACCTAACTCTTCAAATTCCTTTCCAAATCACTATCCTCATCTGCCTATTACAACTTTACTGGGTGACACACTTGAATTAGTAGATATATTTTAAGTATTTAGGTTTCCAGCTAGACTCTAACCTCTCTTTTTACACTCCTCTTAAAGCACTAATCAAAAAGCGGAAACTACGATTGGGTTTCTTCTTTAGAAACAAATCCTTGTTCTTCTGGAATTCCAGACTTAGATTAGTCCAGGCCAACTTCATGCCTCTTTTGGACTATGCAGATATCATCTATAATAACTGTGCAGCCACCTACCTACACAAGTTGTATGTCTTGTACCATCAACCTATCCGCTTTGTTACCAATGCTCCCCACAAAACCCATCATTGTTTTATTTATTTCATTTTGTTGACCGGGTAAGTGCACTAGACACATTCTAGCCTATTTTCAGGCACTGCCTAGTGGGAGGGGGAGACAGACAAATGCCAACTGACCTTGAACCAGATTAAGCTGTTCATAGTATTTTTAGTGAATGGGGGAAAATTTAGCCAGGGCACCAGAGGAAATTCCCCTACTCACCAGTAGGGGAACCTTTGGTCTGAGAAATGGCCATTTGTGTTGAGACAGCGGAGATGATGGAGGTGATTGAGGCAGAGGAACAAGCTACTTCGATAAAGGATGCTAACACTCAACCTGAAGTGTTTTTCAATGCAAATGTAGTGGACATAGGTATGGAAATTAATCAGATGTCTGAAGATATATTACCTGTAACTATGGAGGTTGCTACACAGAAGAATTTTCTCCCAAGTTAAAACAGCACAGAGAGGTCTGATACGGATGCTATTAAAAGAAGAAGAGGCATGCTTTAAAGTGAGACAACTAGAACTACAGACAGCTATTGCTGCAGCTCAACAGCAGCCTCACTTGTTATTGGCTGAGAAGCCAGAGGTGACAGTGCAGCTGCCAGATGCTAACATGGCAGCTCCTAGATCGGCAAAGCAGTGGGCACTTCCAAGTGCAGATGTGAATGGCAGTCAGTGCACTGAACAAGGAATCCAACAGAAGTTTCAGTTTGATACAGGTATGAGACAGCCTCCGTTATTTGTGTTTGCAGGTAATCTATTTAATCCAACTGAGGGATCCTCTTTAGAAATGGCAAAATTGGGTGCTAAGGAACCCAGCCTACAACGAGATACTGTGCAGAAGGATGTGGGAGAATTACCTAAAGCTATAATAAACCTAGCAACATGGTCAGTGGACAAGGCTTTATTTAACTGAAGCTGGCTGGGAGAAATCAAAGAATACAGGTACTTGGGTCTTGGGCCCAACAAACTTTTCTCTGACTGTGCCAAAAGTTTCAGTCTGTAATGAAACAGCTGTCCCTCTGGCTAGTGGGTCTAGGCTGATGGATTGGGGCTCAAAGATCGATCTGGCTTCCTCACTTCACATTCCAGAGAGTTTGGATTTGATGCAGCACCATGTTCTTTCTATGGTTAATGGGCCGGTTTCTGAACCTAGGGATACCATACATGCTGAAAATCAGCCTGAAAGGCCTTGTGCATGATCTGATGTTGGGGATGAAGTACACAGCTCTGGGACAGCTAGAACATATGCATCTTTATTTCATGCCCCAGTTTTTCCTCCTAAATGCCTCAATACTCTCAGGCTCATATATAAAGGAGGTTTGGATATATTTCCAGACCGTAAGCATGTGGCTAGAGTTTTATTAAAAGGAGCCATGCAATTTACTCCTGTGGAAATTTATGCAGTAATACATGTCTCTGGGGAACCTGTCTTTGATATAAGCTTTAAACAGGGGAGCAGCTTACAGAAATTTTGGTCCTTACACTGTACTCTTAAATCATCACCTTTATGGTCCCCCATTGAAATTGTACCTTTAACAAAACCTGCACATAGGATGATAAATGTACTCTTCAGAAATGAGGGGGTGAGTGTGACAGACTTAGTCTACTGGTTAAAGCAAAAATGTATAGTCCAGGGGGACCAAGAGCCCAACTTCAATGAAGATCATATATGAACAGGTGGCTGGAGAGTTCAAGTGATTCTCAACACCTCAGACATTGGGCTGATTCATCTGCCCAACAATTATTTTTAGGGAATGATAGAGGTGTTTTATTTTATTCAGGCCAGCCAAAGGCCTGTTACCATTGCAGGGCTATTGGACATTTAAGCAGTATGTGTGACAGACTAACGTGCATGAATTGCAGTGAACTGTGTCATACTTCATGGTTATGTAAAAGTGATCAAGTTTGTAACCTATGTGATTTAAAGGGGCATAAGTACCATTCTTGTCCCTCAGCTGCCCAGTCAGGCAGATCAAGTGAATTGGGATGAGCAGAGAGTTACCATAGCCTTGGCACAGCATATTAGTGCACAACAGGCAGCAACTAGGCCAAAGGATACACCTTAGGGTGCTCCAGAAACTGCTGTTCAGGTACCCAGAGAATCGGTTACGAGCGTGGCTTCACAGGAGGCTCCTCCCAGGCTGTACCACCTCAGGATGAGCTTCCCAGTGTGGTACCACAGCTAGAAACAGATGCACCAGTTCTTTCTGACATGCTTATAGGAAATGAGGGTATGCCCCCCCACAGCCTAACCTTCAACCCCCTAGAAAGTAGGTTGTATGGGCCTCTAGACGCCATCAGAGTTGACAACAACCTGTGTCAAAGATCTCTAAAACCTCTGAGGTTCCTACAAAAAATAGGTTTGCCCACTTGCCAATAGAAGGTGTAGGATCTGATGATGAGTCTGAGGGCTCTTCAATTGTCTCATCATTACCAGACCCAGGTTTGGAATTGGAGGATCCCCCCGCAGGACCCTGTGGACCCTCCCTCCACTCCTCAGAAAAATACTGTTAAACTTTCAAATATCAGGACCATGAAAGCTTCTTCAAAGAAGCCTCCATGAATGGGCTTGGTTTAAAAGGGTGTGCTTTTATCCCTGTGTATGGAGACTGAGCGTTTCTGCTTTTCCAGTAATGTGACTAGCATTAAAAGTTTTCAAAAAAGACAGGCTGTGTACTCACACCTAAAGTCCTTTCTCATGGAAATCTTTTTTCTACAGGACACTAGATTGAACACGGTTCCAGAATTAAAAAATGCAGTTAAATTCTGGTATTTTGGCCCCTCCTATTGGTCTATTGTGGAAGATACATGTTCGGGGTGGCTATATTGTTTAATGGTATAGATGTTCATTTGGTAAAATTGGTAGATCTTGTGCCTGAACGTGCTTTAATTTTGGATGTCAAAATAAAATCTGTGCTTTTTTATCTTATTATATGCAGGTCAAATGAAGGTGGCAGGAATTGAGTTATTCCAGGTCATACAGCCCTATTTATATTCAGCACACAATGTAGTGCTGGGTGGAGATTTTAATTGTGGTTTAAATCTCAGGGATAGAGGGAAACACACTGTCACCAGGAAAATCTTTTGTTATATGACATTTTTATCTAAAATGATTCAGAATACGAATTTAAAAGATGCATATTTTGAAAAAACAGGGAAAGCAGATCCAGCATTTCATAGGGGTAACCTAGCTACTAGAATAGGTTATTTTTTTATTTCATCTTACTTACAAATTTCACAGGCCACAACTCTTGTGGCAGAATTTTCAGATCATAAGATTCTGGGTTTACCCATAGCACTTCGACAGCACTAGCGTTGACATCCCCTACAGCAACAGCTGTATTGTAGCCACGGGGGTGTTGGTACACACAATCAGGGGGCTGTGCCCCTGAATCCCTCTTGTGGGGGGCACCACCCCCCACTCCCCCCAGTCTCTAGGATTCTAACTCCGAGTCAGAGTTGGACCAGGGGTGGGAGCAATCACTGAGTGATGCAGTCCCGATTGCTGCAAAGAGCAGCACAGTGATGGGTGGGTTTTGTTCAACTTCTGGCACTGTGCTGGTCTTCGCCATCCGGGAGTTGCTGTGGTGATGGTATATGAAGATTCTGCAGTTGCAATTAGGTAATGGTAGTACACCCCCAATGGTCCAGGATACTGGAAATTAAATGTTCTTCTTGTAGCCAGGGCAGATACAAGGCAGAACATGTTACATCTGATTCAGGCTAGAAAGTCTGTATTGATCCTGTATGAGGAGCCCATTGGTTGTCACGTACTGCTTACCAGTGGACAATATTTTGTTAAATGAGGCATGCATTTGAAAGAAGCTAAATGAACAATTGTTAAAAGTGGCACCATAAAAAGATTCTTGTTAGTTTATTCCTCACAAGTGGGCTGATGCACTAACCTGTTTTCAGGTTGCAAAGCTTTAGGATTACTGTATATATGAAAACTTGCTAGTTGTTCACTGTCTTCTATTTTGTGGAATTAAGATTGTGGTTCTGATGACCAAGTGATGTTATCATAATGTTCTGCAAGACTAGGGGTGGTCAGAACAGCTCGGGAAAGGAGAGAGCTGGATGCTCATTTATGTTTATGTTAATTTAGAGGCATAGGTGTTGGTTATGGTTAAGATACCAGTTTAATATAGCTAATAAATTAGAGTGGTTATAGTATGAGGATAGTTTACCTGAATAATGAGAGTTAGCAGGAATAGTTTATTTCATGCCCTCCGTTGCTAATTTTGTTACTAGACGTTCAAATGGCAGAATGGGTTAATTGGGTGGTAGTAGGGTCTGGAGGGCTGGGGAGGCAGGCATAGTAGGGTGTTCTGCAGACCGTAGATCACATCAATGAGGGTGGCAACTAGGGTAGGGAGAACATCCTGATACAGGCACTGGTATATTTTCATTTGGATTGTTGGACTTTGGGGGGTTGGGGAGGACGGGTTTGCTCAGATCAATACACTAATACACAGCCCAGAACAGAGCTCATTGGTAAGGTGACCAGAAATTCTTACAGTTATATGCATTCAGTCCATGATCAGTAGTCTAGTCTTTTCCACATGGAATGTTAAGGGATCAGGTAGAAGATTAAACAATACCAGGTCCAGAAGCACTTACAGCTGTTAAGGACTGATATCACTTTTATTCAAGAATCCCATCTACTGATTTCAGAACTCAAGATGAGAAGGCAACAAATAGAGGCGAAGTGTTAGCAGCTGAGGATACCAGGCAAAGTCGCGGGTGATGATTCTGCTAAGCGCAATGTCCCATTTTCACCATCTAAAGTTATTAGGGATGCTCATGGGAGGTATATATTTGTTCAGGGAGAATATATACTACGGAGATATTACTGGGCAGTATATACAGACCGAACACTGATTCTCAGGGTTTTACGTGGAACTAATCAACATATTAGCCCTTTTTCACAGTTCCTATGATTTTGGAGGTGATCTAAATTTTGTGTTTGACCCAGATATGGACCATACAGGTAACAGATTCAGAGGTCTCTTTCCGTCAAAGGGCTTTAAGAGACATGTGGGACAGGGTGGGACTGTGTTATGTGTGGCGTACTCTACACCCTCAGATAGATGTTATAGGTTTATCTCTCCAGTTCATAAACATCTTCCAGGATTGACTACATCATGATTTCTCAACAATTATTATTGGGGTTGTAGACTCGTCCATTCACCCAGGGCCCCCATCAGACCATTCTCTTGCTACTTGTCAGCTTTCTTTTGCTGCTGTCCCAAAGGTAGAAGGTCATTGGAAAATTAATAATCAACTTTTAAAGGACCCAAGCACAGTGGAATACATTAGTAATCATATCTCACAATTTGTATCTGCTAATTCTAACACTACCGGAAAACCTGATATGGAATAGGGTGCCCTAAAAGCTTATTTGAGGGGACTGTTAATTGGGGTGGCATCAAAGAGAATAAAAAATGAGAGATCAGTGATTAACACAGATTTTTAACCAGGTTAGAATTATAGAAAGGAACATGTCTCTCGAACACTTATACCATGCCTGCGTGCACCAGCCCACTGGGCACCACATTACATAGATCCACCACTGTCCTACTGAAATACACCTCCTTCTTTTCCCCAGAATTTTCCCTCCTCTAGTTGCAGCGATGGCTTACCCCTCTTCATTCATTCAAATCATCCTAACTGGTACTCTCTTATTTATCCCCTTTATCTACCTGAAGACATCTGCGATGTCTCTTCAGTCCCTTTTGTCTGCCAATGTGTACATATTTAGGTCTTCGTGACTCTACACATAGGTCCTGTTCTGCAAGACATACATTATTTTTATCTCCCTACTCTGGACGCTCCCCAGGAGTAAAATGTCTGTCCTTCACTGTGGCATCTGCAGCTGCAAACAGTACCTGAGATGCATTTTCAGAGTACGAGTTAGACAGATGTATAATATCGTCCCTCCTTCTGGAGGCAATCACACTGGTGATGCATACATCATCCTGTTGTCCATAGCTGCTGGCCTTGTACAAGTGTCAAGGGTGTTCATCTTAACATAGAACAACAGCTTCAAGTCCCTGACAGCAATAAAATCTTCTACTATTTCATCCCCCCAACGCGGGTGAACACGTGCTATGCATTTCTGTGTGTGATGTGCAGTACATTGCACTTCACTGCATTTTACTCAGAATACTGTTCCTACTACATTTATCCATTGGCCCAGGGCAGTCTGTTGACCCAGCTGGCCCTTCTGCCCATACACTAACGACCACAGTTTTGAGTTATCTGCAAAGAGAGCAATATTACTCATGATACCTGCCCTTATGTCAGACATGTAGGTGGTGAACAGGAGGGACCCAGGTACTGATCCCTGTAGAAAACTACTGATTAACCTCCTTGGAAATGAGGCTATCCTACCAATTATTAAGCTGTGGGTTTGTTGTTGGAGCCAATTGACTATCCAGCTGATGTGTTACTACTTCCTGGAGTGTATTTTGGTTTTGTATGTGACATTGGATGAGAATACACATGATTATTGTGTTGCAGATTCAACTTTTTTTTCGATAGAGTGGTAATTTATTTAACATCAATAACACTTTCTGACATAGCACTGATATGCATCACTGTGTTGTTCATGGTGTAAAGTTGCATTTCTTGCACACCACTTCTGAACACAGCTCCTACTATCTATTTATATGCTGTGTGCAAAATGTATTAAAGTAAGTACTTAGTTAACTCAGTGAAGTCTTGCTTACTAAATCTCGAGATGGTTTCAAATATTAGAAAACCATTGAGACAGATGCAGTTGACAATTGATGAAAATGGAAAAACTGGTCATAGAATGTGTCAGAAAACTATTGAAGTACATCATTTGGTGAAAAGTCTTAAGACCGTTACTAAGTTGTTTCATTATAATAAAAATAAGAAATTTTCACTGATTGAATTGCTGGTCAGATAATCATGACCTAGGACATTTTGGATTTTGGTAACAGTTTCTGCCACACTACGGTTATGCAGAACATGAGAATAAAATACAAAATGACAGTTTGTTTATGGTTTTCTGCTGAATCAATGCAATGTCAGTTAAAAAAGGTTTTGAAACATTTATGTGTGTAAAGAGGGTGAGTAACAACTCGATATGTATTTCTTTTAGAGCAATCGTTAAAGTGATCATGATGATGTACACATCAAATTATGTAATCATAGTGTTGGTGTTGAGGTAGTCACATATTCTCTTGAAGGCATGAGGAAACATTATAGCCACAGATGGTTAAGTTTAGTTGTCCACACACAATGAGGATGTACTTTCACTGTTTGAGGCTGTACTGTTTATTATGCTAAAGGATTTAGATACTGAATATTTCTGTATAGTGAATAACACACAAGGATAGCATACTAAATTTAAAGTTCCTACAACTTTTTTTATGTCAACAAATGACATAATATGGTTAAAAAAGTATAACAACCGAACAGGCAAGACAACAATCTATATTTGTATCAGAGTTCTAAATAGTATCAGTAGTGCAAAATTAGTCTATAACTATTATTGCATTAGCTACTATATATTGTACGTTGAAAGACAGAAGAGACATCAGTGTTTTTGAGGCTGCAGTATTGATTTATTTTTTTTGACTCTTTGTAGGGCACCGACATGAAAAGCGTTGTAGTGGCCACTGCTGCTGTTACCACAGGCTTGAGCGCATGGTTGCTGGTCTCAAAAAAGATCATGTTGCATTCCTTGAAGGACAGCAGAAAATTCTGACCTTCATGAAAGTGCAACAACAGACCGTCAGCCTTGTACTTGAGCCTGTGGTGACAGCAGCTGATGCCACCGTGGCCAGTACGACCGCTTCACCTCCACCAGCACCACCTGTTCCTGCCAGCTTCCCTGGGATGAAGTGACCACCCTCCACAACAGTCCAGTATCTCCTCTGGAGGGTGCAACAGTTTCCACTTCCATTGCACCACCACATTGGATCCAGCTTGCAGCTTGGACTGCCTCAAGCAGCACACACCTCTGGCAAGTTGTGGCTGCAAATATTGTGCTGCAGAATATTTAAATGGTAATATTTTGTTTATTTTTTTTTATACAAGATTGTTTCATTATAAATATATTTGTTGTATGTGTGGAATTTCGTAATTAAAACAAATCAATATTTTTTGTCCTTTTTTTGTAAATTCTAAAATTTTATAATTTTGTATGTATTTTTGTAAAACAAATCTGCTATTTTTGTATGATTTCATGTAAATATAGTTTTATACTTTTATACAAAAATATAAACATTTTATTAATACTAATTTTAGTTAGTGGTGTTATTGTGTTGTGGGGATGTTAATTAGCAACATTTGTGACAAAGGGTTGCACAACTATTATTTCATAATTTCCTGAAACATTATAGCAGATTAATGTGGGATTACAATCAACATACATATGTAGGCTAATAACGAATAAGCCATAATGCGTGATTATGTTAATGGTCAGTCAAGCACCTTCTAGGGGTGTACTGTGGCACGAGGTGTAGCCAAGAGACACATGCCACTATATGTTGATTAACTTACTGTTAACATAGTCCGTGGGAGTACCTTATTGTTCTTATAATTAAGAATGTTCATAAACAGAGTAACAGCTTATTCAGTATATGGTAAAGGTCTGCATGCATGGTAATACAAGATTAACATAAGGTTGCTAGAATGTTTGCAGCCAATCAGAAAATTACATTCTTCAGACCCTTTCTATATTACATATTGAAAAAGGTGTTGCACTCTTTGAGATGAATTGAATAATTGCAGCCATAAGGGACTTCCAGGAATTATGTCAATGAAGAGTTTATCAGCTCGTGAGAGCATCTGTTACGCTGTACATCTTGAGCTGTGATCCAACAGCAGTATGTTATTAATGGACCATTCATTAAATACAACTGATCGCCATCCTTTATTGCTTATATGTCATATAAGAAACCATTCAGCTTACCTACTTTAATGAAAAATATTGTTACGCAAAGCATTAAAGGTTTTCACAGATAACACATTTCATTTATTCTAATGTCATGGATGTTGCACTGGTATGAGAATGTTCTTGTACATGCATTTGTAAGTATGAGTGTGTCTGATTTTTTGTCTAATACAGAAACAGAAGAGGAAGTTGTAACATATGAATATTTAAAAAGTATGCTTACACATAGGTCCAGATATTGAAAAGGGTTACGCATGGTGCAACAGTGTTGCACCATGCACAACCCATGGATGCACCCTCACGTAATATTCAATGGAAAAAGTGTGCCGCACAAATCATGATGTGATGGAGTGCATCAGTAATGTATGCAGGCACAGGTAGGGGGCATACCCATGCATAACCTGCACAGCCCTATATTCAGCCTGGGATGTGCAGAGTCATGCATGCCCAAACCCTACCTGCATCTACACAAAGTTAAGCCAAAAAAGAAAGGAACAACTGATAGGCACCCACAGCTGAGCTGCTGCATTGCAGGGCACAACACAGCAGCTGCCACTTGTGGTTAGCCATCCGAGTTCCTGCCGCACCTGGCAGCACCCCCCAATGCCCCATCACAGGCATCCCTGGAGCAAAATGCCACCGTCCCATATCCCTGGTGGTACATTACACCTCTATGTGTCTGATCACGAGCATCAGTACATTCCCCACCCCCAAAAGTGCAATATCCCTGGTGGTCCAGTGGACTGATCACTGCCTGATTGCAGGCATCAGTACCTCATCAAATACCCCTAAGACCCTGGTAGTGTGTGCACCCACTCCAGCCACCACTGGGCCACCGCCCACTCCCACCCCTCGTCAGCTGGTCTGCAGCATCACCCCACTCATCTGCCACATTGCCTGCCAACTGACAGCTCAGTAGAGCTGCATGCCCATTGGTTCACAGCATGACCTAATGGACATGCAGCCATACCGTACCACTCAGTTCAGAAATGTGAATGAATTCATTCACATATCTGTACTGAGTAGTACGGATGCTGCACACCCATTGGCTCATGCTGTGAACCAAGGGCATGCAGCCCTACCAAGCTGTCAGTTGGTGGCGGCGGGTGGCAGGTGGGTGGTACTGCCACCCACAGACAGAGGGGGATTGGGGCAGTGGGGCCTCAGTGAGCGGTGCGGTGGGTGTACACTACACCACCAGGGTCTTAGGGATATTGATGAGGCACAGATGCCCATGATCAGGCACTGAGTGGTCCACTGGACCACCAGGATATTGTACTTGGGGGTCTATTAATGATGCCTGTGATTGGGCTCAGTGGGGTCTACTAGACCATCAGGGATATTGGACTTTGGGGGTTCTATTAATGATGCCTGTGATCAGGCTCACTCCAGTCCACTGGATCACCTGGGATATTGGACTTTTTTTTAATTTTTCATGAATGCCCACGATTGGGCTGCACACGGTGTTGTTCCCCAATGACTGCTGCCTGGCAGGGCACCACGTGCAAGTTCTCGGGGATTGGCACATCTGCATGCTAATGGCATGCAAATGGGGCTGTAATGAGATGAAAATGTACCCTGTGTGCCTTGTATACATTATGACCCCATTTGCATGTCCCCTTTTGAATATCGCAGGTGCTGTGCATGGTGCAGTGGCACTTGTGCCAGCGCATCTCCATACTACACTCTGGCCACTTGGACTGGTGCAGTACTACAGCGCCATGCACAGTTAGGGTGGCCAGGGTGCGATATTCAAAGCTGCTGCGCCATAGTGCATGTCCGTTGAATATCACCCAGGCCACACCCCTGTGCAAGACAGTTGAGCTGCACCCAGGCTTGTGCCACAGCCTGGTGCAGTTTGAATATTCAGGCCATAGAGTACTACATTCATCATGTGTCCGAAGATTAGGTACATTGACTACACAAAGATAATAAGTAAAATACTGCAACATGAAAATTAATATTGTCATAACAGTAGCAAGTGAAAATAAATACAAACATATAAAAAGCAATATGGTTCAGATGGAAGTAGTCTTAGTCTTCATAACAGAAAATAGTACTACATGAGTTACTGTATTCCTCATCTTGGTACATTTCAGTATGTATGTGCAGTACTCTTGCAACAACAAATCATATACTATTGTTACTAATCATTCTCAAAAAGACAGGATATTCATGGCAAAAAACTCCATTTAATGCATCAGTTAGGGTTGTTCCACAGCAACAAAAGTGAGGAAATTCGGTGTTAGGGTTGAAAACCCTAACTCCGAATTCACCTCCCTCAGCACCACACACACACACACACACACACACACACACATATGCAAGTACGGGGAAGGACCAAGGCAATACGACCAATGACAGACAACCAGCAGCGGGTGACCGAAATAACAAACAATTGTCTAAATGCACTACAAGACATCCCCACCCACCTGACCAGGTACTGCATGCTCAGTGGAGATCAGCAGCAAAACTGAGGCCATGTACACCAAATGTACACATCCCTGATTACAGCTGCACACAATGTATCACACTTAGTAGTTGCATGGCCTTACCTACCGATGTCCCACACCACACCACACCTGGTACTGTGCCGTTAGTCAATATAAATGCTGAAGGTGTATGATCACAGTTGTGCAAAGGTTTTAAGACTAGTGAGTATACATTAATTAAGAGAACTACATAAATTAACTACAAGACACAGACATGGTCAAGATAAAAGTAGTGTTGCATTTAGTATGTGATTTACATAGTAGTACATTTACTGCAACTGTTTACTCAAGATAGAGAGGCTGATGTAAATGTATGGAAAAGCATTGGCTGTACAGCGCTGTGAAATTCCTACTGCCAGTATCAGATGCATTCTTACTGATGAAGGTGTACTGTGATGTTAATTCATATACCTGCAGTGTGTTTGAATACTAAAGATGCAGTAAGTATTCTTTGTAAGAAACAGTGTAATTGCGTGGATCAGGCCAAGCAGCTTCTAGATATCGTAGCACTACTGAGCCAACAATTACGTAGCTGTATCGGAGATGTTTATCGGATAGATTTTCCTGTAGGCACTTACTGAGTATGTTGTACCTGATAAAGACAATGTCATTGCCTTTGTGATGACTAACTTATTGAAATAGTGATACATTTACTATTGTAGCAATGAGCAATCTATGCCACTTATGGACACAGCCTAATTTTGTTAACAGTTGTTTCATACTCAGGCTGTATGCCTAGTCTTTGGGTTTGCCTCAATTCTGTCACTGATGCTATCAAAGTGATAATTGTGCTATAACAGGAATCAAGTACAATAGGTATAGTGTAGATATAAATAGAATGTCTTTTAGTATTGATTTTGCTCACAATGGGATAAGTGTAGTAGGACTGGAGGGGTCATTCTCTATCACAGACTCTGTCAGTTATAATCACACTAAGGTTTCGATGGCTGCAATGATCAAGTTACATTGTTCATCTTCCTGAGTTCATATTCACTGCCATTCTTCAGTAACTAGACAGTGGATGGGGTAACTGGGTGGGGCACTGTGTTGCAAAGCTCCTGCTGTGCCTAGCAGAGGGACAGTATCTACACATGAAGGTAATTAAGCAATAAGGCATGACCAACAGTTATGTTAAATGGTCTGTTAATCACCCTCTAGGGGTTTAATGTTGAATGAGGCATAGCGAGTGCCACATGTCACTAGACAGTGAATACCTGACCATTAACATTATTCATGGAGTGCCTTATTCCTATCATAATAAAACTGTTTTTTTTAAACAACATTAAACCATGTTCATCATATGGTTAGGCTCTACATGTATGTTAATAAAAGCTAAACATAAGGCTGTTAGAATGTTAACAGCCTATCAAAACTGCATTTATCAGACCCTTGTTATAATCAGAGATATTATACCTGTACAACTCCTTGGTTTTGCTCAACTCTATTGCTCAGGTGGCCCACCACATGTGGTGTGGTGTGGGGCATCGGTAGGTAGACCATGCAACTACTAAAGGGTGGTACGTTGTGTGCAACTGCAATCAGGGATGTGTACGTTTGGCGTACATGGCCTCAGTTTGCTGTTGATCTCCACTGAGCATGCAGTACCTGGTCAGGTGGGGTGGGGATGTCTTGTATTACATTTAGACAATTGTTTGTTATTTCTGTCACCTGCTGCTGGTTGTCTGTCATTGGTCATGTTGCCTTGGTCCTCCCCATACTTGCATGTGTGTGCGTGTGTGTCTGTGTGCATGGTGCTGAGGGGGTGAGATGAGTTGGGTTTTCAACCTAACATGAATTTCCTCACTTTGTCGCTGTGGAACAACCTAACTGATGCATTAAACAGAGTTTTTTGCCATGAATATATATATATATATATATATAAATATATAGTGGCACGGTAGCATCACAATAGTTAGGGTTGAGCAGCAGTTTCTATGTTAAACCTGAAATTTTGTACTTTAATAACTTTGCAACTGATCTATGGATTTGCACAAAATTTGATATGCTCTGTCCTGTGGTGTAGATCTCTTGATGGGGCAAGATTCATTCCAGTCTGATGTACAGTACATCATGCCATGCCAGCAACCTGGGTTAGGAGCAAGCTTGGGTTGCTGTGGGTCAGCCAGGAGGGAGATGATCGAGCATCTGATGGACTGTTCTCCTCTCCCAGTGTGGGCTGGGGTACAGTGGCTGGAGTAGCCTGACATCAAGCGGGGCTGAGTGTTGGCATGTCCAGCCTGGTAGATTAGGGTGGTAGGTGGGGCAGTCGGCAGGTGCGCTGTGTGCAAATGCATTTACAGTACACCGCTTGTCAGCATTGCATGCCCTGCCTCCAAAAGCAGAACACAGAAAAGGAGAATATCCAGCAGTTGCTGCTTGATGGCCATCTGAGATGTCTTGTGCTGGCTTAGAGGGACTACCGAGAGTGGATCCATTGTGGAGGGGTAGTTGGTCAACCCACACAGCCCTGCAATGGGGGGGCAAGCCATGGGGTAATTGGGTCATTGCCCTCAGTAGGAGAACAACACAGGTCAGATGGAAGCCGGAATGTAAGGGTTGCAAGGACAATGAGACCAGCTGGAACCCCCAAGGAGAGAAAAGGATACATAAAAAAAGTAGGGAAATGTGGCATTAGGGTTTCAAAATCTAACACCTCACCCCCACCCTGCAAAGAGAAAGAGGGATTGCGGGTGGCATCAGCATCTCCAGCCCTAACGCTCACCCCATTCTCCTATGCTGTGGCCTCCCCAGCTTATTTTCTAATGGAAAGTGGTGAATGTTAGGGCTGGAGATGCAATGCCAACCCAGACCCCTCTTCATCTGTACACAGTGGGGGTGGGGTGTTAGGGTTGGAAACCCTAATGCCACATTTCCTACTTTAATCCTAACTGATGCAATAATGAAGTTTTTTTGCTATATAGGCACAGTCATGCCCCTATAGTTAGGGTTGAGTAGGCACATCAATGTTAAACTCAAGATTTTGCACTTTAATAACTTTGCAATCATTGAACAAATGTAAAATTTGGCATGCATCTTCCTGTGTGGCAGTTCTCTTGATCTGGCAAGTTTCATTCCAGTCAGATGTGCAGTATCCATGTTGCAGGGAGGTGAAAAAACATGTTTTTACCCATTTTACCCATCAACTTTTGCTGGGAATTTTCTTTGAACTTGCCTATAGCCCAGAGGGTTTGTTTGTTTTGTATGGAATTTTCAGGACAGAAAGGGACTTCCCTACAGATGTGCCTTTTGCTAGTCTGGTGAAAAAAACAATTATCCATTTTTAGATTATTGCATTTTTAAAATGTGAAACAATATGAAAAAATAATTTCTGAGGATGCTCAGTAGGCACTTCAATATAACTGTATGATACAAAAGAGGAATCCTGCATTGTATGAGAAAGTTCCTCTTTCATATGGCCACCATCTTGTTTTCAGTTGAGCCTGAAAAATTCAGAATTGGAAACCTCCCAGAAAATTATACTCTTGGGAGGAACCAACACATGTATCTTGCTTATTGGGACCCCCTAGGCGCATCCTGGGCTTTACTGCTCAAAAAAATGCCCTTTGAATGTGTTTTATAGAACATTTAATTCTTTGTTTGTATCAGTGTCATACAATGAAGGATTTTAGCTTGTATGTTGAAATACAAACTAGGATCCTACTTTGTGAGTCATATGACATAGGATCTTAGTTCATATCTCATCATACAAACTAAGATCCTACTTCATATGACTCCAAAACAAACAGAGAATTTAAATGTGGATACCTCAGCCATTGTTTGGTATTTTCTCACCAAATTTCCAACATAGGTATTTTGGGAGCCCACCTCATGAACACAGTCACTGTCATTTTGTTACTCAATTCTGAAAGGTGATGTCATGTTGCTGCATGGATTCACCTTTCGGACTGACTAATGAAATGACCATTCCAGTGTTCATGAGGGGAGGTCTGAAAAAGCCCATGTTGAAAATTTGGTGCAAAAAAATCCAAAAAATGCCCATGTTACAAGTCTGTGTTGCACAGTTTCTATGCATGCTCATAACTTCACCAATTTTTAATATTTGCACTCCAGATTTTCAACATTGCCATTTTTTTCACACCTCCTCATGAACAGTGCAGCTGTCATTTCTCACAACATGCCTGAAATGTGTTTTCTCACCTCTGGTGCAGAATGGCACTGTTGCTGTGCGAAATCAACTTTTGGGATGGATTAACAAAGTCACAGTGTCAGTGTTCATGAGGGGATTTCTCAAAAAGCCCACGTTGAAAATTTGGTTAAAAAATTCCAAGCGTGTGTTGTGCAGTTTCTATATGTACTTGTAACCTGGCCAGTTTTCATATTTTCCCTCCTGATTTTCAACATTACCCTTTTCACACCTCCTCATGAACAGTATACAGCCGTCATTTTCACATCCTGCCCAAAACGTGGTTTTGCACCTGTGGTGCAGAATGGCGTATTCACTGTGTGAACTCAACTTTTGGGAAAGATTTACAAAGTGACAGTGACATTGCTCATTAGGTGGAGTCCCTAAAATGACATGTTGAAAATTTGGTGAAAAAAATCCTGTAAATGCCCGAGTTAGGTGCGTCGGTTGAATTGTGGTGCCAGCAATGCCTTTCTGCACCTGTATCTCAAAAATGATTTGAGATGCAGATTTTTTGCTCTCTGCATCTTAAGCACTCATAGAGGTTTCGAAATCACAATTACAACTGCAGTGGAATTTTTTCCATAGTTGCTATGGTTACTGAGATATTGCCAAATTAGTGTTACAAGGGTTACTTTTCATGACTATAGGATGGCAGTATGTCTGTACTGATGTGTAAGTGGGAGCGCAGGGTTCAGAAGGCCCGCACTCCCACTTATGCATATCATTATGCAACAATGGGTAGCATGAGGGGAACGCAGGGCCCAGAGGGTCCACACTGCCACAACCACATACTAGTTACATTACACTTTCTCAAAAAGAAGGGAAATTCATTGCAAAAAACTACATTAATGCATCAGTTAGGGTTTTTATTAAAGCATAAAAAGTGGGAAATTCGACATAAGGGTTACCAACTACACACCCACCCTCACCCTCCACACCAACAGGCATCAGGGTGTGCCTTGGAGTCATTGGGTCTAACTCACCCAATTCTACACCATACCATCTCATCTTGTTTACACATAGAATGTGGTAAGGTTAGGACCAACAACCCCAAGGCACCCCTGATGCCTGTTGGTGTGTGGATGTTGGGGGGGTGGGGTGGTAGGGTTGGTAACCCTAATGTTGAATTTCCCAGTTTTTTACACTTTAATAAAAACCCTAACTGATGCAGTAACATAGCTTTTGCAATGAATATCTATCTATCTATCTATCTATCTATCTATCTATCTATCTATCTAGCTAGCTATATCTATATCTATCTATCTATCTATATTTATATATATATATTCTACCCATTGTATTTTTGTAGCACTGCTGTACTGTTCCTCTGTTTGTATTATTGTACCCATGTTGCTGTTGTTCAACTGTTCTCTTTTTGTTGTACTCTCCCGGGTCATGCCTAAAATAGTCATTTTATGGCTAGTGTACCTACCGTTAACAAAACAAAATAAATAAAAAAATATATATATATATATATATATAAATATATATTCATTGCAAAAAAATTTGTTAATGCATTAGTTAGGGTTGAAGCGACAAAAGCAAGGAAATGAGATGTTTGGGTTGACACCCTAACACCTCCCCCATCTACCACCCCAACCCCACCATCCACAGAACACTAGGTGATGCAGTGTGCCTTGGGGTCATTGGCCCTAACTCTAACCTCATTCCACGTGTAAGAAAGCTGACATGGTACAGTATAGGAGAATGGGGTGTTAGATACCCTCAAGCTTTTGATTTTGGGGGACTTCAGTGCACATTTGATAATGAAACCTCACCTCTTGGTCAGTAGCTCCTCCAGTTGATGTTATCACTAGGCCTTACACAGGCCATTATCTCCATGACTCAACTGCATGATCACACACTGGACCTGGTCTTCTCGTTGGGTTTGACATAAGTGCATTCAAGGCTGAGTCATCATTTGGTTGGTTCATCACATCATGACTTTCCTTTGTGGGCCCGGAGAAAATAGTCCTCCAGTAAAGATGGTCCAGTACCTCCCAAAAGCTAACTTGGACCTTTGCAAACTCCAGGCAGTGTTGGACATCTCAAGCATCATGATGGCTTGTGCTCAGGGAGCTGAGAAGGTCATTGAGCACTATAACACAGTTCCTGTGGCCACCTTGGACTCCCTAGCTGCTTTCTGTGTCTGCCCCATGACCTTTCACCATAGCTCACTATGGCACTGTGAGGAGCTGAAAGAGTTGAAGGCTAAGGGATGGAGGTTAGAGCATTCTAGGCAGAAATCCCATTCCGAGGAGAATAAATTGGTTCTAATAACTCACTACAATGAATATCAGTGGGCAGTTTCCTTGAAGAAGACAGAGTTCCTGTCACAGACTATTGCTGCAAGCAAGAATCGGCCAGTTCAGATTTTTTTGCACCATAGACAAATTGCTAAATCTCCCCCCTGTCTGAGGTCCAAATGAGCATTTTCTGCAGAGAGGTGTGAAGAGTTTATCCATTTCTTCCTTGACAAGGTGGCCTCCATTTGGGCCAGGATTTTCTCAAGCAGCCTGTCATGGTCCAGTGATATCCAAAGAGAGAAGGACAGAGACAATCTGCCATCCTGGGCTGATTTCCATTCAGCTGTAGATGAGGAGGAGGAGGAGGAGGACATTTGGGTGATTCCAGGTCTGCACCATACTTACTATGTGCCTGATCCTGGGCCTATGTGGCTGCTGATTGGTAACCTTGAGTCCCTCAGGCCAGTATATGCTAAGATTGTTTGATGTTCCTTGATGGAAGGTGTTTTCCATTAACTCTGAAAAAGGGCAGTGGTGAAGCCTCTCCTGAAGAAACCATCTTTGGACCCCAAGAGTCTGATTATTTACAGGTCTGTCTTGAACCTTCCCTTTTTGGGGAAGGTAATCAAGAAGGTAGTTGTGGCACAGCTCAAGGCTCAGCTGTAGCTATATAACATATTTCAGGCATTCCAGTTGGGATTTAGGACTCATCACAGTACTGAGACTGCCCTTGTCAGAGTGATGCTTTATCTCCTCATGGTGAGAGACCAGGAGCATTGCTCCATCTTGATCCTTCTAGTTCTCTCTTCACCTTTGGTCACAGTGGACCATGGTTTGCTAATTGATTGCCTAAGGAATTTTGTGAGACTTGTGGCACAGTTTTGTACTGGTTTGATTTCTAGATTACCGGGAGATCACAGCAGGTAGCTCTAGACAGTTACATCACCAGAGTGGCTACAGTTTTCTGTGGGGTTCCACAAGGCTCAATCTTGACACCTATGTTGATTGCTGTGTACATGTTGCCATTGGGTGACATCATTAGACAACATGGAGTATAGTTTCATAACTCTGCAGATGATACTCAGATCTATCTGCTTGCACCCCGATGGGTTAAATGCTGTTTCAGTGCTTGGGTGGTGCCTACTAGAAATCAGTGACTGGATGGCTTCCAGCTAGCTGTGTCTCAACCCTGGCAAAACTCAGACTTTGATTATCAGTCCAGGCCAGCATGGGTAAGCAGTTACAAGTGGTGGCTTTCTTTTACTATCTGTGAATGGCCAGTCACTTCAAGCTGTGGATGCAATGAAGAATCTGGGTGTCATTCTGGACTGTAAGCTGACATTAGAACAACAGGTGTCAGCGGTAGTCAGGAATGGTTTTTATCATCTTTGCAATATCACCCAGATCACGCCTCATGTAGCTTCAGTTGACTTGGAGGCAGCAGTCCACAACTTTATCACCTTCAGACTGAATTTACTTATGGTTATTTGGATGTTTGACATGCCACCTGCAGCTGCTCAAGAATGCTGCAGCTTGGCTAGTACTAGGAACTTCTTGAAGGGATCACATCATACTGGTGTTATGTAGTCTGCACTGGCTGCCTGTGTGGTGGCATATCACCTTCAAGATATGCATGTTAACATTCAAGGCCCTACATGGATTGAGTCCAAGTTATCTGCAAGACCATCTGATGTTTTACATGCATATTCTCCCCCTCTGGGCCACTGATATGGGGTTATGTTATGTCCTCCATTCCTGTCTTAAACAATCTGGGGGCAAGGCCTTCAAAAATCAACTTGTCTTATTTGTTTGCACAGACCTACCCCAACTGATACCTTATAATAGTCAAGAGTTTATTATTTATTTATGAAATTTGTTGGTGCTGCTTTTACTATTGTAACATGCTCTGAGTCTTTGGACAGAGCATCAAACAAATTGCCTTGCCTTACAATACAAAATTCAGCTGCTTCAGCTCTTGCATGATGCCTTGGTCACATATGAACCTACCATGGGAACCCTTAGCCCAGCCCAACAGATGTTTAACGTGGCTGATCCCAAATGTTGCCATGCACCCATGTGGCATAATGATTACCCATACATCACTCAATCCATACCAGTGCATTACCTAATCTCATGGAGGTACTCTACAGGTTTGACTCTATCTAGGTTGCCTGAGCATTCCTGGAGGTCAAGTCCTTTGCTTCACTTTGCTACTGAAACTGGGAGTGGGCTGACAAGACTCCTCAGTGACATTGTTTGAGAAGAGGTCACCACTACTCCCTGATTATTTCTTAGATGCCTCCCAGGTGGTATTCTTTAGCTGCTCTGCCACCTTCAGGTCAAAGATACTGTAGTGTTCCACCATTGCTGGCCTATTGGGAGCTTCTTCTGATCCCAGAGAGGTGAGGAGAATCAATGCTTTCATCTGTGTCTCCCTCTCCTCTCCTCTCATGACCAAGCAATGTTCAACCAAAGGCACAAACTGACCCTGAACTAGGCCACTAGGCCCAGCTAGCCTACTCCCTTTATTGTCAAGGGGAGGAGGATAGAGCTATAAATATTCATATCCAGACTCATCTAGAAAGCCAACAGGCACAACACACAAACATTCAGGCACTCCACATTGAGTGGAGGTATGTCAGGAAACAGCTCTAAGTAAACCAGTTAACTGTTAGATGGCCTGCTAGTAATGCATCTTGAATAAGGAAGACAGAGGCTTGTTACAAGTCTATTTCTGGGGGTGGAGAGTCACGTGATGCAGTCCACCAGATAGCAGCTTTCCAGCTCAGCTCCAGCCTTCTGGCCCATTAAATCCCTAACTTTACAGGTAATAATTGTTAGAAGCTCAAAAAACTACTCCCTACACCTTCAGGAAGGGTCTAAACAAGAGGTTTGAGCAAGGTGAATATATGGAGAATGGCTATGAGGAGGAATTTGTCAAACATACTCCTCCAGCCACGCCTGAGAAGGCCTCCAAAAAATCCACTACCTCGAGTGGCGTGGAAGGGTCGACCTCAGAAACCACTGCGGAGGAGCAGCAGCCTCTTAACCTGCAATGATTCCTGCAAGAATTTGCTCATTTTAAAGAAAACATGAGTGTAATATTGACTGAGATTAAAAGTCTAACTCAGGCATTGGAGGACCTACACCAACGGATGGCAGACAGTGAAACCAGAATCAGCTCAGTAGAGAAAAGGATTGAGAAAACGGAGCCTGAGATCATGGCTATCCATCAGAAACTAGCTCAAATGGAGGTTAAGATTGAAGACCTAGAGGGCTGCAGTCGAAGAAATAACGCAGTCCTCATAGGTCTCCACGAAAATGAAGAAGGATCCAATGTTGTGTCATTTGTGCAAAAACTAGTGGAAAAACTATCTGGCCCTTCACCCTTCGGGCCGACTTACATCATAGAGTGAGCGCACAGATCTCTTCCCCTGAAACCACCAGCGGGAGCACCTCCTCACCCATTAATCTTTAAATTCCTAAATTTTTTAGAACGGCAGCACTTTTTCGCCAAAATTAAAGAATTACATGAAGTGCGCTGGGAAGGTGTTAAAATTACAGTGGCACAGGACTAACCAGTGACTGTCAGATGAAAAAGAGCCTTGTTTCATCCTTTAGTGTCCAAACTAATTGCTGCCAGTGTGAAATTTTGGATGGGATACCCAGCAAAATTAGGGGTCATGATATCTGGATCGTGGGTATCCTTCAAGGACCCAGATGTTGCTGTCAAGGGCTTAAGAATGCTTTTCCCAATTTGTTTAAGGACTCATGAAAACCCTGTACAAGAGAGACTTTGGTCACTGAGTTGGTCAAGGAGACATCAGATGTGGAACTAATTCAAGCCTGAAACCCTTCTTACCCAATGATGACTACCCAAAGGCATGTCTGTCATTCTACTTGTGAAGCCGGTAGATTGGGTAGTCCCCAGATGAAGCTTTTTTTTTTCTTTTCCTCTGTCCCCTGGCCTCCTCTGGTAACCCCCAGTGCTATGTCTCAATTCGCTAAGGGAGCTCTGTTCTCAATACATAGTCTTAGGCAAGTCACAATCAGTTTAAAACTCTGCTCCTGCTGCATCAATATGGGAACATTTTGTAAGTTAGCTCATCCAGAGTCATCGCCTAAAGCAGTTTGCAAGTTGAATTTGCCCTGCTTGATTCCTGCAACTGTGCTTGCTGTATTTCAATGGTTACCACTAGAGGGTGCCCGGAGTCTGGCAGTGATATGAATCCTGTGGCTGTCAGATAGCTAAGTCGCATCACCGATACTAGCTGCATAATCCCACTAGCGAGGTGCTGCTTCATTGAATGGCGGAGCGGCTTATGGACGACTTTCAATCCAGCGATGGACCTTGTTCAGATTCAGTAGAGATGGATAAATCTCACTTTCAGAAGCTGGAGCTTATTACCATTTACTATCATTGGACAATATTTTGTTAAATGAGGCATTGCATTTTGAAAAGGGGCTAAATGAACAATTGTTAAAAGTGGCACCATAAAAAGATTCTTGTTAGTTTATTCCCTCACAAGTGGGCTGATGCACTAACCTGTTTTCAGGTGCACAAGCTTTAGGATTACTGTATATATGAAAACTTGCTAGTTGTTCACTGTCTTCTATTTTGTGGAATTAAGATTGTGGTTCTGATGACCAAGTGATGTTATCATAATGTTCTGCAAGACCAGGGGTGGTCAGAACAGCTCGGGGAAAGGAGAGAGATGGATGCTCATTTATGTTTATGTTAATTTAGAGGCATAGGTGTTGGTTATGGTTAAGATACCAGTTTAATATAGCTAATAAATTAGAGTGGTTATAGTATGAGGATAGTTTACCTGAATAATGAGAGTTAGCAGGAATAGTTTATTTCATGCCCTCCGTTGCTAATTTTGTTACTAGACGTTCAAATGGCAGAATGGGTTAATTGGGTGGTAGTAGGGTCTGGAGGGCTGGGGGGAGGGCAGGCATAGTAGGGTGTTCTGCAGACCGTAGATCACATCAATGAGGGTGGCAACTAGGGTAGGGAGAACATCCTGATACAGGCACTGGTATATTTTCATTTTGGATTGTTGGACTTTGGGGGGGGAGGTTGGGGGAGGGACCCGGGTTTGCTCAGATCAATACACTAATACACAGCCCAGAACAGAGCTCATTGGTAAGGTGACCAGAAATTCTTACAGTTATATGCATTCAGTCCATGATCAGTAGTCTAGTCTTTTCCACATGGAATGTTAAGGGGATCAGGTAGAAGATTAAACAATACCAGGTCCAGAAGCACTTACAGCTGTTAAGGACTGATATCACTTTTATTCAAGAATCCCATCTACTGATTTCAGAACTCAAGATGAGAAGGCAACAAATAGGGCAAGTGTTCGCAGCTGAGGATACCAGGCAAAGTCGCAGGGTGATGATTCTGCTAAAGCGCAATGTCCCATTTTCACCATCTAAAGTTATTAGGGATGCTCATGGGAGGTATATATTTGTTCAGGGGAGAATATATACTACGGAGATATTACTGGGCAGTATATACAGACCGAACACTGATTCTCCAGGGTTTTACGTGGAACTAATCAACATATTAGCCCTTTTTTTCACAGTTCCTATGATTTTAGGAGGTGATCTAAATTTTGTGTTTGACCCAGATATGGACCATACAGGTAACAGATTCAGAGGTCTCTTTCCGGCCCAAAGGGCTTTAAGAGACATGTGGGACAGGGTGGGACTGTGTTATGTGTGGCGTACTCTACACCCCTCAGATAGATGTTATAGGTTTATCTCTCCAGTTCATAAAACATCTTCCAGGATTGACTACATCATGATTTCTCAACAATTATTATTGGGGTTGTAGACTCGTCCATTCACCCAGGGCCCCCATCAGACCATTCTCTTGTTACTTGTTGGCTTTCTTTTGCTGCTGTCCCAAAGGTAGAAGGTCATTGGAAAATTAATAATCAACTTTTAAAGGACCCAAGCACAGTGGAATACATTAGTAATCATATCTCACAATTTGTATCTGCTAATTCTAACACTACCGGAAAACCTGATATGGAATAGGGTGCCCTAAAAGCTTATTTGAGGGGACTGTTAATTGGGGTGGCATCAAAGAGAATAAAAAATGAGAGATCAGTGATTAACACAGATTTTTAACCAGATTAGAATTATAGAAAGGAACATGTCCCCTCATACTCTGGAGCAAACCCAGTTGGAACTGGTATAATTAAAGAACTCCTATTCAGAGCTTCTGAGGGAGAGGACAGAATTTTTGATTCTGAAATCGAATGCAACCTATGTCGACCAAGGTGAGAAGGTGGGTCACCTCCTAGCTGCCCGAATCAAACAGCAAGAATCTGCTAGGTTTATTGCTTCAATTTGGTCTTCCGATGGAGTGCTGGTAAATAACCAGAGAAATGACAGCAGAATTTCAGAAATGTTTCCAATTATTGTATTGTCCGATGGCTGACCCCTCTTCTTAAAGATTTGGATCATTATTTAGCTGAATCTCATCTTCCCTCGCTCTCAGAAATGCAATAAGCTGCATTATGTGCCCCTATAACTGAAGCAGAGATCTTAAAAGTTATAGATGGTCTTCCCCTTGACAAATCCCCAGGACCAGATGGGTTCTCACCTAATTTTTATAAGAGGTTTGCAAAGCAACTTGCCCCTTTACTCCTTTCTTTGTTTCAACAGATTCTTGCAGGTAATAATACAGATGGTACTTGTTTGAGGCGTTGATAACGTTACTGCACAAACCGGTAAAGCACCAGAGTATATGGCAAATTACAGGCCTATAGCTTTACTTAATCAAGATATTAAAATTTTGAGTAAATTATTAGCAGATCACCTTAATACAGTCCTTCCAGTTCTAATAGGAGCAGAGTAAGTGGGCTTCATGAAGGGGAGGTCAGCCAGTGATCATATTCGCACCTTGGCCCATGTCTTCTGGGTGTCCAGGGATGCAGAATACCCAGCCACTTTAGTTTCCCTGGATGCTGAGAAGGCATTCGACAGAGTAGATTGGAATTTTCTTTTCCGGGCATTGCATGCATTCGGCTTTCCCCTAGAGTTCCAAAAATGGATACAGGCACTTTACAAAACTCCAACAGCCAAAGTTTTATGCAACAGATGTATTTCTGATTTGTTTTCTTTCAGCTCTGGCACTAGACAAGGTTGCCCTTTATTCCCCTACTTTTTATTAATGTCTGGAGCCCTTATCCAGAGACTGGTTGCCAGTCCTAGGATCAAGGTATTACCATACAAGGGATTGAAGTTAAGGTCTCAGCCTACGTGGATGACCTACTACTTCAAATTTCCACCCTGAAAAATCTATCCCACATCTACTGGAAGTTATCAAAGAGTATAGTCTGTTTTCCAACTACAAATTAAATGTGGAAAACACAGTGGTTTTCCTCTCAATCAGAGAGTGATGAAGCATGAAGTTAGTACATTAGGCCTGCTCTGGGAAAAGAAATCAGTGAAATATTTAGGTATTACTTTCACTAGGAGTGTTGCACTGTTGCAAAAGAACAATTTGGATTCTCTATTACATATTATTTCCCAAGACTTAAACAGATGGTCCCTTCTCCCATTGACTGTCTGGGGCAGAATTAGCCTCATTAAAATGAATGTCTTCCCTCATTTGTATTATTTGCTTAGTCTCTTGAACATATGGCTACCTCAATCATGGTTCATGAAAGTGCATACTATTTTCTCCAACTTTATTTGGGCTAGCAAATGTCACCGTCTGGCTTTTCACAAGTTAGCGGCCCCAAAACTCAGAGGTGGCCTTTTGTGTACTACATGTTGGCTTTACTATTGGGCCAGCCATGCGGTAAATACCTAAGATGGCTTAAACTAAGTGACTCAGAGGAGCCCTCTGGATTAAAATAGAATTTTCACAAATTCGATACTATAATCTTTCCCGATGCACTCCTTTTGTGCAATCTATGAACCTTCAAAACAGCTATGTTTGACACCCATTGCAACATCTGTGAGGGTGCACTCCCAATTTTGTTGCTTTATAAAATACAACCACTGTCTAGATTTGGAGCAACCATTGATAGGTAATCCTAACATCAGGTTAGATGGGAAGGTCCTTTCCCCTTTGTGGCTCCTACAAGTTAAGGAAGTTAAACTTACATACTTTTGGAATGAGACTAAACGGGTATGGCTTTCATCTCCAGAAATTCTAGATAAGCTGGGAGTTCTGACCTCTAATATTTTTAAAATTTTCCAATTGCAGCACATATTGGTGAAGTTCATAGGGACAATGGCCCAGTCACCCAGGTGTCCTCCTTTCTGGATGAATCTGATTCGAATGGTGGGCCTTCCTCATGCCGTATCAAAGGTTTTTAATGTTTTATATGATTGGATCTACCCCGAACCCTTTGGACCCTCAGACTACTGGGTGGTGCTCCTTCCTGAGGTACCCATTAACTGGGAGATGCTCTGGCAAGGGTGCCACAAATTCATCACACAAGACAGACTCAGACTCATGCAGTTCCAAATTTTGCACAATCTATACTATACCCCTCAAAAAATGGCTAAACTTGGTATTGCCTCTTCTACTACCTGTATAAGGTGTGCCCATGGGGAGGGTAACCTTCTTCATATTTTTTGGCTCTGTCCCAAGATAACCTTCTTATGGTTGCAAATTAAACAAAGAGTAGATTCCCTATTGGGACTTGATGACTTGTTTTCGCCCCAAATTTGCCTTTTAGGAGACTACTCTGAAATTCCAATAACCATGGATAAATACCACATGGCTTTAATATCCATGTCTGTTAAAAAATTAGTACTCAGACATTGGAAAGATAGTGAAGTAATATCATATGCCGAATGGGTGAAGGAACTCTTGGCTAACCTTAGAATGGGAAAAATGACAGCTAGTCTGCGTAACAGAATGAGTAAGTTCAATAAAATCTGGGCCCCACTATTAACCTTATATTCTCTTCAAATGACATAAGGTAATGGATCTTGAGGGTAGAAGTACAAGTTAAGAAATGTTCTGGGCACTCAAACCTGGGAGGGAAAGGAGTGGTGGGGGGAGGGATATTGTGGAGGGATTTTCCTTGTGGGTGTGGCCTTTTTCCCCTTTCTTTGGGTGTAGTTGTGTTTGGGTGGGGAGTGGGGGAAAAAAAGGGTTTATGGTTTTGCGAAGCATATACTCGTATCCTTTGTATTGTGTGACAATGGTGTATTGTATGTTGGAAACTTTAATAAACTTTGAATTGCAAAAAAAAAAAACAAGTCTATTGCTGGATGTACTTCTGGAGGAATTGAGTGGTGAGTGTGAGATAATTTCCTTTTTCTGACACTAATATGAAAGCAACAGCAGGCAGTACAGAAAAATGGGGCTGATCATGCTGTAGGGACTGGTGATGGAGCATCTCTTTAGACTTTCCTCCATGAGAAACTTGCTTTTGCTTTCAGTTTCTCCTTCTCTTCCCAATACAGCCTCAACTCCTCAGTATCACACTCATCACTACTAGTTGATGGTGTAAGTAACATCAGACTTTCACACGCCTCTCATTCTTCATCTTCCTCTTCTTCTTCTGCTGCACAAGCATCCTCATGCCCTTCCTCTTCTTCTGCTTCTTCTTTCTGCTTCACATATTCCCTTTCCTGCTTTTTTCTTCTTATACTACTCCTTGTGTGCCCCTTCTTCCCCTTCCCCTTCCCCTCCTGCTCATCCATGGATTATGTGCTTTTCTTTGCCATGTTGCCTTCTCTTCTTGTTCTTCCCATCCTTTACCATGTCAGTCTCAAGACTCTGCTCTAACAGGTTCACTTCCACATCTTTTCATCAGCACTCTCCATTACAGCTTGCTTTGGTGCCCATGCTACTTACTTGCTTTTGTAGAATTTGTAGGATTGGTATTCCTCACCCTGCTTCCCCTCACTCCCATGAATACCTGCTTTTCCTCTGGTGACATTATAACAGTAGTGCCATGCCAGACCCAGACTCAGTATCCTCCTCCTCCTCATGCAATGAATGAGCAGCAGCACTGGGATATGTGTTGCTGCTGTTGATGTATAATTTCATAACCAGCAGGCATTATGAAGTAGTTCAAGGTGGAGTGGTGACTATCAATGATGCCTATGTGCAGATGGCTTTGCTTGTTTGTTTACTTTTATTAAACAGGTACAGTCTCTTTGCGCAAGTGCCCATTTTCAGATATGGCCAGGTTACATAGCAACAAATTACATTCAATACAGTACAAAGAAATCAATAAATACAGTACAATAAAAGTACACTGTCAATATAAAATAAATGAGATCACAAGATCATTAGGTGTAGCATGTATATATGCAGGTGTTCATCAAGTATATCTCTAGTGCATTTTTGAATCTGTCCAGAGTCTGAGCCATTCTTATTATTAGTGGGAGTGAATTCCATCTCTTGGGGCAGTTGTTGAAAATAAATTTTAATCTCACCTTGATTTATTTCTAGCTACAGCAAGATTTGTTTTTTTATTTTCTCTGGTAATTCCAAGACCTGATTGAAAATGAATAATATTTTTAAGCTTGCAGGACATGGGGAATTCAGAATTTTCCATATCAGTATTACTTAATCGTATTGAATATATTCATGCACAGGAAGCCAGTTTTGCCATAAAAGTTTTATTAAAGCTTTTTCAGATTTTCCAAAATTACAAGGAAAAGGCATACCAGGCATGACAAGCATGGCAATAGTCTGTAATGTAAACCAGAGTGACAGTATTACGTAGTAGTTGAAAAGGTTGATGTCACTATAACATCACATCTAACAATAATTAAATGTAACTGTATAATGACTATAATCAATACAACAGAACATAGTCTTTGCAATTAATGAACAACAGTAGATAATAAACAACATTAAGATTTTATGAAACCAACAGTGTCCTGCAGTTACTTTAAAAACAAATATGTCCCAATCTAGAACTCTATAAATGGAACTAATATGTGATAAGAGGCCTTACCTACTATCCTAGTAAATGGGAAAAAGAGAAAGCCTACTGCAGACTTTACTGTCCTGCTAGGTCTTCAGGTTGTGAGGTCAATGATACTAGACATAAGAACAATGCCAGTGTCTTAATGTTCCATGGCTAGGCTCTACTGCAAGTCATGATGGTAGTTGATAATAACTAATAATTGGAAAGGGTGACTATGTGGGGAGGTACACACCAGATAGTCCCTATAGATGTCCAGGGGGCAGAAAGGAAGGTACAGTAGAGAAAGAATGGAATCTGACATTAAGAGGTTTGCTTCTGTATGCAGACACTACATCACAGGTTACAAAGTGGGTCTGGTAGGACCCCAGTGCCAAGGCCACAACATGTACTAGAACGGCAGCCACTGACAATTA
This sequence comes from Neoceratodus forsteri, assembly GCA_016271365.2. NCBI lineage: Eukaryota > Metazoa > Chordata > Ceratodontiformes > Ceratodontidae > Neoceratodus > Neoceratodus forsteri. The sequence continues at coordinate 1,317,067,613 of CM057452.1, forward strand.
GTTTGCATCCAAGGTAGTGAAATACAAACACAGGATTGGCTCACCTGTGTGGGGCACTGGATGAGGGTTCTGAGATAGCAGGTATATTCCTCAAATGGTTCATTGGTTCATAGGTAGTTACAAGTTCAAGGGACACACCCAATTAGAACTCACCACCAAATATCCTAATGGAGGAATAATAATTTTTTTCGCCCATATATTGATCAAGCCTGAGTTTAAATTGATTAATGTTATCGCTAAGGACAACAAAAGGAGGAAGAGAGTTCCATAATGGCGGTATTCTCTGAGTTAAGAATTTTTTTTCTTTTCACAATTCTGTTAAGGTTAGTGACCAATTTAAATGTATGTGATTGTGTGTTGTTATGTGTCCTGTTTTTCCAGACAATATGTTTCAAGCATAAGAGGATCATGATATGCTATATATAGAAGACATAGTTTCCTCTTATGGATCTACTGTATATTCTAAAGAATACAACCCCAGAGATTTTAGTCTATTGGAGGAATCCAAAGATCAGGCAATTTACTTATTTTCCTAGTGATTCTCCTCTGGACCCTCTCTACCAAAGCTTTGTCACCAAGTGATGTTGCGGCACAAAATGGTGAATAATATTCTATATGAGATTTGACTAAGCTTGTATATAAGAACAATAACTTCTGGTTTGCGACTCTTGTTATGTTTAAGGACACAGCTAATTATCCCATGACATACTTTTACAGTGTTAGCAGTATGTACACTAAATTTTAGGTTATTTGATTTGATTACACTTAAGTCTTTTTCAGTGGTGATAGTTTGTAAATAAATTCCATCTAATGTACAATCTGCAAGTGTGTTATTTTTGCCCAAATGCATCACCTTACATTTGCTGATGTTAAATGTCATTTCATTTTCATTGGCCCATTCAGTTACTCTGTCAATATTAGTTTGCAAAGATTTAATTGAGTCATTGTTATTTACTATGAAACCAGTCTTGCTGCCGTCAGCATAGTTATTTATCCATACCCCATCAAAAGTTTGCATAGAGGCGATCAAGATATTAAACAATAAGGGCCCAGAACAGAGCCCTGAGGTACACCAATGACAACTGTGGCCCATGCAGATTCATGTTCTCTTGTGACAACTTGCTGACATCTGTTATTAAGCCAAAATGCAATCTTCTTAATAAATTTACTATGTAGTTTCAATTGGACTAATTGATTAAGTAGGATGTTATGAGAAACTGAATCAAATGCTTTAGCAAAATCTAGATATATAATAACCACTGGTAAACCTGACTCCAAAGCCTTACTGATTGGCTCAAAAATAGTTATTAAATTGTTCTGACAGGATCTACCTTTTGTAAAACCATGCTGAGTAATGTCCAGAAAACCATTATCTTTCAGATAATCTAGGATTTTATACTGGAGTAATCATTCCATAAGTTTGCCCATGTATGACGTCAAGCTTATAGGCCTATAATTTTCAACATTTTGCCTACTTTCCTTTTTATGTAAAGGCATAATTATAGCCACTTTCCATGATGGTATGGCAACTTCCTCGCAATTGAGGTGTTGAATAAGTAGTATAGAATACTGGATAATTCCATAGACAGGTTCTTTATAAAACTTGGAGAATTCCATCTGGATCTGCTGAAGAGTCAGATTTCAAATTATTAGCATCAAAATATCCTGAGTATTAAATGCTATTGGTTTATCAGTGTGTTCTAACAAATTCAGGCTTAAAGTCTCTTTTGGCTTGAAAACACTTACAAAATAAGAGTTCAATTCCTTGGCCATCTTATATTCATTAGATACAAGTTCCTGCTCTACTAATAAAGGACCCATACCACTGGGCTTACATTTTAATGAACCAATATAATTATAAAATATTTTTTTATTATCTTTAGTTATGGTAGCAAGATTAACTTCCAGTCTTTGTTTAGCCAGTCTTATGACTTTTTTTTCTCGCTATGGTTTTAAATTTTTGCAAATTCCTTTCTGAGTTTTTTTTTATATTTATTACAGGACCTTTTCTTTTTTTTATATTTCTTCCAATATTATTATTCCACCAAACAAGACCCCTTTGTTTATTATCATTATATTTTGTGCATAATGGAACCCATTTATTAATGCAATAATTGATGTTTTTTAGTATTACTTGCCAAATACTGATTGCATTTAAATTTTTAAGCTCATCTTGCCAGTTGCCAGTTCCAGGTGCTAAGGTAATTTTTTATTTTGCTATAGTTAGCTTTACTGAAGTTTCGAATTTCGGTTACTCCAGATGCTTCAGTCTTTAAACATTTTATAGTCCAAAGGATTTTATAGTAATCACTATCTCCCAAAGGTTCCAAAATTTTTGGTAGTGTTCCTGTATCATTGATATTAGTAAATATTAAATCCAAAATATTGATTTGTCTTGTTAGCTCCTTTACCAGTTGCTCCAAGTCATGTTGCAGACCTATTTCTATAAATTTATTTTCTATTGAGTTAGTGCCCTCAGGGGTTATCCAGTTTATTTTAGGGAAATTGAAATCACCCATGAGACTATAATCATCCTAGATTTCCATATTATTAATGATTTGCATGAAATGTTCTTTACTTAACAAATCCAGGTTAGGAGAACAATAAGCTAAGCCAACAGTTAATGGTCCTTCTGGGAAATTCATTTTCACCCTAATAGCTTCCCTATCCATAAAAGGATTATGATCAGTTCTTAACTCAAAATAATGAAGGTACTGCAAACGAACAGAGCAATTCCACCACCTCTAGATGTTATAGGTCTTTATTTTGTACTGGGCTGCATGTGATAACTTTTCATATCTGGCAGTCTGGCACAACACCTTATTCCACTGCTTGTGTTTGGGTGGGTCAAGGTTTCACCATAGGCAAAGCAGAATATGTTAGCTGCAGATAGGGCACTATTGAGCCAAGTGAACTGTACAAGTGTCAGAGCAGTGTCTGGAGGAGGGATTCCTAAGATACTGAGTTTAGAGTTCCTTAGGGCAGGCTGTGGAAGTAGTTTACAAAATGTTTTCCAGACCTAGTCCCAATATGAGTAAAGGATGGTCAGCCCCATAAAATATGAGGGTAGCCTGGGGTTGGACACACCTCCCCAGTCACTGTGCTGTAGAAGCTTATGTGATAAAAGGATTGTGGGGGTCCTAAAGGCCCAATGCATGACTTTAAAGCAGAGTGTTCTCACCTGGAATTCCCTGTTAGCATGATGAGCATATAGCCAAACAGAACAACACTCTGACAGGGGGAATAGGAGGGCTTAGTTTGGTTTCCTTTTGCTCCCTGGACCCACTAATTATGGCTTGAGTGGCTTATGAGGCCTTTAAGCACTTCAACTTGTCTTTCATGTATCATGGGGAAGAAATAATAGTTAGCCATATGCCCATAGAATTTGTGGGTAAAAGCTGAAGTGATGGGGTCAGCTTCATCATGAAGAGATCCTGTATCTGAAGGTACTGCCAGAAGGGGAGAGGTACTGGGTCCTCCGCTACTGGCAAGTCAGGATAAGCATAAAAAAACTCAAGTAGGATGATGGAGATCGCCCATGTTTTTAATGTCCAGGTACTTCCATTTGGGCAAGGCAAGAGACTCACTCATGATCAAAAGGTTGGGTAGTGCCAGATGGGCAGGAATCTGGAAAGCAGTACTCCATCCAATGGATGTATGAAGGTGCCTCAAACCTGTCTGGTATAAATAGTACAAGGAAGAGGAAGTTAGCAGGGGCCAGTTTTGATAAAGCAATGCTGCTGGGATAGGAACTTTACTCTGCTGCACTCAAAGTGCATCCAAGGGGTCTCAGAAAAAGCAAGGTTTGATCTACAACACAATATAGTGTGATGCATAACTACACACTGCTGAAAACATTTTATGTTAGGTAGGCCAAAGCCTCCTTCAGACCAAAGTTTCTGTGTAGTCTGCCAGTGCATATTGAGGAGTTTCCCTACCCAAATAAAGCAGGTCAATTTAGTTTTCAGGGCCTGGAAAAGGTGGCTGGTATTCAAACAGGCAAGTTGGCAAGGATATACTGCAACTTAGTTAAGGGGATCAGTTTGACTGCATTAATCTTGCTCCAGATAGATAATACTATCCCTTGCCACCTATGTACTAAGGTTAGTATAAAGCTTCTCCTACATCACTTGGACATTGGCTTTTAATTATATCCTTACTTGTGTTTTTTAAACATATACCTAAATGGGCCCACTGGTAAGGGTAAGCATGAAACATTGAAGGGAGACACTATGAGGTCAGGGGAAAAATTTGAGATTTCTCTCTATTCAACTTGCTGCTTGAGATCTGACAGTATTCTTGAATGATAGAGTGTAGTGCAGGGATGGAGGTAGAAATGTGTATGAGAAAAAGTGTAATATCATTAATAAATAACACGATTTTATGAGTCTCCTCTCCCACTAGTACACCTAGGAATACAGCAGAGGTTCAGATTTTCTGTGCCAGATGTTCTACTGCTAACAAAAATAAGTAGAGGAGAGGGGATAGTCTTGCTGCATCCCTCTCTGCAGGGCAAAACTGATGGAAATGGTGGAGTTAGTATTTTAGCAGTGGGGGACTAATATAAGGGATGGACTCTATTAATGAACTGTGGAGATAACACAAATCTAGACATTGTATCAAACCAGTAAACCCACTCCACCCTGTCAAATGCTTTTCCAGTATTAAGTGATAGGGTGGCAGTGGGTTCCTGGGCCACATGTACCTCCCATAGAATGTCCAGAGTACAGCGTACATTGTCAGACCCCATATGGATAGGAGAAAAACCCACCTAGTCCAGAGGTATGTTAGTGTACATATCTTCAAGACATTCTGCAATAGTTTTGGCATAGATTTTTGCATCAATGTTAGTCAGGGAGATTGGGCAAAACTGGGAATGCATCACACTATCTCTACCCTTTTAAGGAATTAATGTTATGAGAGCCTCACTAAACATGGGAAGAAGCTGCCCTTTAGATTAAGCCTCATTGGATTCTTGGGTTAGTAAAAGGGCAAGGAGGGGAGTGGAGGCCTGATAAAAATCAATACGCTGGCCTGCAAGCACAGCGGTAGCACTACCATTCATGAAGCTGACAACCCAGTTTTGGAAACAAGCCAGGGCCATCAGAGGGCCAGTCAGGCTGATGAGGATTGAATGTCCCACTAGACACTTTTCTCCTCCCAGGAGGGGTCACTGCTCCACTGCTCTACTGCCACCTGGGTAACCACATGTGATAGTGCAGGGGAGAGCACAAGACAGGGGAACTTGGAGCAAGAGTTGGGTCATTGGTTGTGTCAGGTCACTGACAATGAAAGCTGGTGAATGCTTCTGGGGGGAAGGAAGGTCAAAGCACAGACAAAATTGGGACTAGAAGGGCAGATGAAACCCATGCCCACTGCTCACCATGTTCAGGATCCATACCATGACTGCCGAAGAACCTCCAGGTCTTCACCTCTGCTGTGGTTGGCCAGATAGGCAGTGAGGAAAGTAGTCAAAGTGACAGAAGGTGACCCTGGTCCTGGGCAGCAAGCTAGGGGGCAGCACAGCAGTGTGTCACGGGTGGGCATGGAGGCCTGTCAGGTAGTGGCTTGCTCTCAGTGAATGGGAACTAAGATTGGAAAAGGGTGGAAAAAGGACCAGACTAGTGCTCGAGGGGTGGGGGTTAGAAAAAAATCAAAAGGAAAGCCATCAAATCCTGGTTGTTTCTCAGTTGCCATATAATGAATGGCCCTCATCACCTCTTCTACAGAAAAGGAGGCAGTGAGTTTGGCATTAGCGACAGGGTCAGCCTGTGGCAAAGTGTGTCAGCATAAAAGGTATCTAGCTGGACTTGATGTGGATGTCTTTCTATAAAGTATCAGGCTTTATAACAGTCAAAAAAAACAAAGTTAATCTCTGAGGAGCAATAACCACTTGGTCAGGGGATCACATGGATAAGAAGAATATATTTTTTATGTTTCTTTCACATGTAACCTTTGAGTCAACAATCTACTGGACTGCTCACCTGCATCCCAACAGAACAGATTTAGTTGAAACAGGCAGTATTCAGTCTAGCACTGGAGGTGGGTTTCTTCTGTGGTTTGGAGACTGCCAGTTTAGGGTCTAAGGGAACCAGCCTGTTCATGGCAGCTGATGAGATGCTTTTCCAATGATTTAAGGTTCCCTTCTTATCTAGTAAGGCAGCTGTCTCTGGTTTGCTAGTTTTGAAGGAGTGGGCAGTCAGCTTGCCCCAGATGACAGCTTTAAGTTCCTCCCACTGTGTGGATGTCAAGATGCCTGCAGTAGCATTTTACTGAAGATAAAGGTGTATTTCCTCCTGGAGCCATTCCTCAAAGTCTGCATATTATAAGAAGGAGGTGTTCGTACGCCATTTGTTGCGGGATCCAGTCACCCTCCCCCATGCCAGGGAAAGAGTCATCAGGCCATGATCCAATACTAAAATGTTCTCTAGTGAGAAACCACATGTTCTGGTTATCAGTTCAAGAGAAGTAAAGATTAAATCTATTTGACTTAAGGTGGCAAGGATGAAAGAGTAGAAGGTATAGTCCCATTTGTTCAGGTGGAGGCTTCTCCAGGCATCTCGGAGACCCTGTGTATGGCAAGCCTACAGAAATAGTGCAGCTATTACGATTTCCAGAGCAAACAGAAAAAGTGGTGGTCAGGAACTCATGGCTACAGCATAATATATGCTCCAAAACTTCATTATAAAGTAAATCCAGGGTGCAGATCTAAGAAAGCAAGGACGAAAAACTTAATCCTAGTGCTTCAGCTCTATTGCATGAGGCTACATCTGAGAGAGGGGACAAGCAGCAATAGTGCAATTCCAAGTTTAGACCCATAGTTCATGAATAATTAATTTTTAATTTCTGGCCATCACTTTTTATTCACTGATAACTGCAGTTTTATGTTTGTTACAACCACCCAGTTGATATTTTTGATTATAACTGGTTGGGTGTAATTGGCAGCTGTCAATCTAACTTGAGCTAAGCTTAGCGCGAACTGACTAAGCTGCTTCACAACTGAGACTTTCAATACTGAGAATCCACTTCATCAGAGAAAAACTAGATTATGGGTCAATGACACAAAAAATGTTGTACAAAATGATGGCCAGTAACTAAAAATAATAACGTGTGGGTGAGTGTGTGTAAACCAGAATTTTACACACAGCCTTGGTGTGGGATTCTTTTATAAACCCCTCAGGCATGTAGCATCCCACACCATGGGTGTGTGTAAAATTCTGGTTACACACATCCACCCATACATTATTCTATATATAATTCTCATTTAAAGAGATATGCTGATAAACACTGCCTGTTTAACAGTGGAGTAATCAGCTCTAAAAATACCTGTTACTGATATCGCAAAGTAGTTCATCTGTTAAAAACACCTCCAAAAAAGTTCAAAAGAATGATCAAATATATATCTTATAAGTGCCAAGTTTAAAAATATATACATATTACGTCAAACTGGAACTTACAAATCTTTATCATATATGTATCACTAAAGGGAAGACAGCTATCTAATAGCACACCAAACTGAAATAGAGAATGGGAAAGGAAGGTTTAGAAAAGAGGCAAGAAAGGGTGAGAAAAGGGATGGGAATTTGAGGGAAAGGAAAAAGTTGGGATGGATGGAGAATGAGAAAGGAAAGAAAGTGGAAAAGGGGACAGTAAGAATAGAATAGGAAAAGGAGAGGTAGGAGGGTGAAATAAATGGCAACTGGAGTATGGGGAGAGAGAGGTGGTAAGGAGAAGGAGGGGGAAAAGGTTGGGGAGAAGGGGAACGAGGAGCAGGGAACAGGGATGGGATGGTGGGGAGAGGGAACAGAGGGAGGAAAAGGGGAGAGAAGGGGAAATGAGGAAGAAGGAAGAAAAGGGTGAAAGAAAGTGAGGAAGAAGAAAGGGTGAAAAGTAGGAAAGAAAGGAAAAGGGGGAGTGAAGAAAACAAATTTTTCTGAAAAAAAAATGGCATTAAATCTATATGGACATTCAATCCTCTGGGCCACATAGCCCTTAAAGTGAAAATCCACTTTGTCTCCACCTGAAGAAGTAGAATACAATTTCTCCCTCTAATTTTCTTGGCACATGTTCCAAATCAATAAACATCATAAATTGCAGATTACTATGATGGTACAACTGAAAATGTGTCCCTAGAGGAGTCTCTGATACGTCTCAGATAATTGTTCTAACATGTTCCTGTACTCATTCCTTTAGGGGATGAACAGTACATCCCACACAGATAAGTGGACAGGTACATTGTATAATATACACAACAAACAGTGCACTACAAGGAAAAAAAACTAATTTCATCCATAGAACTCCCATAGTAATGTATATATTTACTTTCCCACATACAATATTTACAAATGTTACAGCTACCACAGTTGTAAAATCCCTATGGGTGCTTTTGCCAGCCCCAAAGGCCTTTTTCTTTCTTCCTTCTTCTTTGAAAAAACTGTGTGTAATCTTATCTCCCAAGTTTCTGTCTCTTTTATAAAGCACTTTAGGTTCCTCTTACAAAACTCAGTCCAAATCTGCATCACCTTTCAAAACACCCCAACATTTAGATACAGTACCTGCTACCTTTGGTGCAATGTGATTGTACTCAGTAATAAAGAACACTTCTTCTGATCTTGTAAATGATCCCATTTCTAGATTTCAACAATGTGTTCCTGTCCGTTCTTCTACTCTGTTATTTACCTCTCATAAAATATGCTCATTATATCCGCTTGCTATAAACCTTGCTGTTTAATCAGCTGCTTGGATGTCATAATCCTCAAGGAAGAACAATGTCTCCTGATTCTAATATACTGGCCAATTGGAATAGATTTAATTAAATGTGGTGGGTAGGCACTAGATGCCAACAATTAAGTATTGCCTAACTCAAGTTTGTGAAATGTTTTTGAAGTGATACCTGTCATAACATCACCATGTAAGGATAAATCCAGAAATCCTAACTGTCAGGGGTCTGTTTTATAGGTAAAACCAAGATTAAGGTTAGTTGTACCTATATATTTCATGAAGTCATGAACCGATTTTTCAGACCCCTGCTGGGTGATCAAAATATCATCAATAAAATGACCCCACAATCAGATGCAATTAAAGAAAGGATTAGCCATGGGGTCCAGGACAGACCCCCTCACAGCCTGTAAATAGTTTGGTGTAGGAGGGGGCCATCCTAGTCCCCGTGGCTGTCCCTGAAACTGTAAGTAAAAAGTGTTATGGAACAAAAAATAATTACTAGCCACAACTAATTCTATTGCTTCACATAAAAAATCAACTGAAATCTCCAGTACACAAGTACTCTCTGTTAACATCCATCGTACAGCCTCTCTGTCATCAAAATAAGAAATGGATGTGTATATAAGGAATTAACATCAATACACACCCATCTAAACTTTTCTTCCCACTTAATTTTTTTTAACTTATCCAATGTATCCACACTATCATGGATATAAGATGGAAGATGTTGTACTCAATCTTGCAGAAAAAAATCAACAATATATAATAACCATTCGGTTAAACTCCCAATACCCGAAAGAATAGGCCTTCCTGGGGGATTTACAGGATTTTTTGCAGTTTAGGTACAACATACAATACATCCTTGGTACAATGGAATGTCATTTCTAATGTACTTTGCTTCTTCTTCTGAGTTACAACCCTGTGTAAAAGCAAGTTTCAAGAAAGAGTCCAGTTTGGTCTTAAATATAGAAGTAGGATCCTGTGGAAGTCTGTGATAGATATTCTCATCCATCAGCCGCCTTTGTAGTTCTCTTTTATAATCTTCTTTGTTCATAACAACTATTTTGCCACCTTTATCTGCTGGTTTAATCTCAATTTTGGAATCATTCAAAATTGACGGAAGTGCTTCATGTTCACTGGTGGACAAATCCAATCTATAACAAGCATTTGCCAATGCCGAATGTTCGCTTGCATGCTGTTGTACTGGGTTCTGCTTGTACACATTGGTTCATTCATGCATCAGTCAGTGTTGAGATAGAAAGTGACAAAAGTAAGGATATATCATGTTAGGGTACAAAATCCACTGAACTGTGATGAATGTATGGAGTTGTGTCTTAGGGTTGGAATGATCATATGATGCAGTGTTGGTCTTGCTCTAATTTGATCACTGTCTGTGAAGACCAGGCACAGAACAAAAATACAGTCATACACCAAATGCTTGGAGAGCTGCTGAAGTTAGGGCAATGTCAATGCTGCATTGCATGATTGTTTAAACACTGAAAAACACAACTGAGACTTACCATGGCTCAGGGGACTTTTTCTTAATGTTACAATTCCTTACTTTTGTGACTTTGTGCATGAACCCTAAGTCTTATCTCCTACAAGAATGGACTTGGGTCCCTCCCTGTCCCATGGTGCCTGCTGATAGCATGTTGGTGTGTACCCACCCACATTATTTACAATTTTGATTTTCCTTGATCTTCTTCTGCACAGTCTCTCCCCTTGCTTTCCTGATCCTCAGTATCCCACACCTTGAGTTCATCTTTCTGCACATGTACAGCACCTGAAGAAAGAGACACACCTTCACCTGCAGTTCCCCAGCAATGTCAGTTATGAAGACATGACTGAAGAGGACATGACCCAGTACCCATTGTCAATGTCCTGTTCTCCAAGTGACTTCCATTTATGGCCACCCTCTGTGTCCTACAATTGAATCCATTTTATACCCAGCTTACCACCTTCTTCCCACCACCTAGGATGCTAGGTTTATTAGCCTCCTGTATGGCACAGTGTAAAAGGCCTTACTGAAGTCAAATAAACCACATACACTGCCTTCACTGTATCCAACTCGCTAGTCACCCATTCAAAGAAATATATGAAATGTGTTTCACACAGTTTCCCCATGAAATCAAGCTACCAGTGATCCAGCAACCCATTTACCTCCAGGTAGTCCATCAACCTGTCATTCAGCAGGGTCTCAATGAACTCACCACTCGCCTGATAAGGACTTGCCTGTAATTGGGAGCCTCCTCCCTGCTGCTGCTCTTGTGCAGAGGGATTACACTGGCCCTCCTCCAGTCCTGCAGAACTACCCTCATCTCCAATGAGATGCTGAATAGTGTTGCCAGGGGGGCGGCTAGCACTGTGCTCAGTTCTTTTAGTACCCTTGGGTGAATCCCATCTGACCCCATCACTTTGCTTTACATTAGGGCTCCCAATACCCATAGGACTGTCTCCTACAAAAACAGACTTGTGTCCATGCCCCTCTCTCCTATGATGCCTGCTGATAACATGTTGGTCTATTCACTCCTCCCTCCCGGTGTAAATACTGAGCAGAAATACTCATGTAAAGTTTTAAATTTTTCTTGATCTTCTTCTGCACAGTCTCTCACCCCACTTTGTTAATCCTCACTGTTCCACCCCTTGCTTTCATCTTTCCAATCCCCACATGTGCCTGAAGAAAGTCTCATCCCCCATTTCAACCTCTTTGATGATAATCTCCTCTGTTTGTGCCTTAGCTCTCCTCATCCTCCCCCCCTGTTTCCCTTTCTTTCTCTAGATACACATCCCTGCCACCCTCTGTCTGGGTATTCTTGTACTTCCTAAAATCTGTTTTCTTCTCCCTTACCAGCTTAGCTACCTCCTTTAGAAGACTTGGTTTGCTGGCCAAGGCACCTAGCTTCACCTGAGCTCTTTCCTTCTAAGACTGCTTGAAAGGCAGAGTAGAGAAACTTACCAGAGCAAGGGAGAAGGATTAAGACTTAGTTTGGCTAAGCAGATTTACTGTGTGGTGGTGTTTTTATTTTTTACTCACAGGGATTGCTACTGTTTGTTGCTAACATTTCATTGCTTTATTTTTCTCTGATTCAAATTGTTGTTGCTGGTATACCTTCTTCTGCATTATTACAAAGTGTGCCTACAGGTGTGTGCTAACAGATTACTGCTGTAATCTTCTGATTCAAATTGTCTTTTGCAAGGTATATCTTCTGTTACTGCTTTATTTTCTCTGGAGCAAAGTGTTTCTTACAGGGTATATCTTCTCTGAAATTATTACAGGTGGTGCTTTACAGGTTTTACAGTTTTATCTAACATTAGGATAAGCTTTCAGGGTTACTGCATTTGTTGTTGACTGATTGTTTCTGCTCTTACCTCCTTGTTCTTTCGTCCATGGTTCTTCTTTTAGGCAGGGAAGGGCCCAGCCACCCACCCCCATCCCCAACCACCCCATGCTACACTCCTTTATAGGGTTACCACAGTTGTGAAATTTCCTGTGGCTGAGCAGGAAGGGCAGATCAGTGGGGCCTCCACAAGTGATCTCATTTACAGGGCACTAGTAATTTAACTTGTTATAACAAGTTAAACAAAGCACAATTAAACCATTACTTGCATATTTTTCCTTTTTTTTTCCTTCTAATTACTCTGACTAGGTTACAAACCCAGCAACTTATTTGGAATGGATTTCATTAACTGCAGGTACTGTGGAACAATTTTCAGAAGGACAGTCTTACAGGATTTAGGACACTGTCCTACATGCTGAGCCTTTGGAGATCTTAGGTCTCAGCTCCAGGCAGCATGGGCAGAGATTGCACGCCTCAAATTTCATATTGAAGAGGAAATACATTATAAGAACCACCGCCATTTCCCCAGCATCCAACAGAAAAACCTCGACCGCAGAGGGTAGTTGGTCCAGGAGGTTGGCAGGTGGTTAGGAGGAGCAAATCAGGTGCCCATCACTCTCTGCTCTCCAACACATTACCTCCAAAACCATATAAACACTACAAACAGGTATCTGCCTCTATCTCTGAAATCAAATAAAGAGGCAGAAGACACTGCAGAGCAGGACACTGCAGCACAGGAGCTAACACAACAATACTCACCCAAATCAGGAACCAAAACTAAACAAGCACAAAGGAAATCCAAAAACTTCTGATCATAGGAGACTCCATGATTCGGGAGTTGATACCCATCTCCAGCCAGGGGTGATGGTCAGATGTCTCCCAGGTACATCAGCATGGAGAGACACTGACCGCATTGCTAAATTGTTCACAAAGCAGGAGAAAACATTGATGTCCTAGTACACATAGGGACTAATGATCTCGCCAGCTGGTCAGTTGTGGAGACAAGGAACACCTGACTAAGCTGGGTGACAAACTATCATCTATTTCGTCCGGCATCTCCTTCTCTGAGATCCTGCCAGTCTGAGAGAAGGGAGCAGATGGACGGAAGGTCAGAGAAGGGGAGCTAGGGAGCTAAACACGTGGCTCAAGGACTGGTGCCAGGAAAAGGACACAGATTTGTAGGAACTGGCAACAGTTCTGGGGCAAAGTTCTTTAAATTTGATGGACTGCATCTGACTAAAGAGAGTCAGTGCATTGAGGCAGAAGTTTAGAGTCTTTGCAGAATATTTAAACTAGCAAATGGGGAGAGGTGCAGCACCCCACGTCGAATGGGAAGAACACCCTCCCCTCAGCTAGTGGTCAAACAGGAATTCAGCGTGTTTGCTGTTTATTTGCATCACCAGGTAAGAAAAAGGTTTGTCTCCCATACGATGCACAGGGTAATGCCAAACTTCACCCAACAACTAACACACCAAAATCTGGCCAATGGAAAATCATGTACACAATGCTCACAGCCTGGGAAATAAGATCCCAGACCTGCAGGCAATAATGTCAGAGGCTAAACTGGACATAGTAGCAATTAGTGAGACGTGGTTTACCAGTAACCACACTTGGGAGACTTCAGTACCTGGTTATGTATTGTTCAGAAGAGACCGAGGTGCAAAAGGGGAGGAGTGGCCCTGTATGTTAATGAAAATATCAAAGCTACAAAATTCAGAATACACATAAGGAGCCAGAAGAACTGTGGGTCACCCTGGAAACAGGAAATGGGACAGCCATAAGAACTGGGGTTGTCTACAGGCCCCAGACCAGAGGAGGACATAGACACATTACTGTTAGAAGATATATAAAACATGACAGCTAAAGGGAGGTTCTGATAATGGGAGACTTCAACATGCCAGATACAGATTGGTCAATACCAGCAGGAACATCTGCCAGAACTAGACTCATAGTGGATTCCTGCAGGAGGGCCTCAAACAACTGGTACAGCAACCCACAAGAGACAGGGCTATCCTAGATCTAGTACTGACTATCAAAGAAGGGATCACAGATCTCCAGGTAGAAGGTCACCTGGGGCCAGTGACCATCACATGGTATGGTTCAATTTGGCTACTACATCTAAATCATCCCATTCCAAGGCAAAATATGGGACTTCAGAGGAGCTGACTTTGATAAGATGGCCAACAGAGTTAAGCTAGCCCTGGCAAAAAGAAACACAGGTGAGGAGGTACAGGCAAAGTGGGCAAGCATTAAGGATACAATACTTGAAGCAACATCCCATTGTGTTAGACAGAAAAGGAAGTGCAAAGAAGAAGAAAACCACTTTGGTTCTCAAATACAGTAGCAGAAAAGGTCAGAGCCAAAGGCTGGCCTTCAGGAAATATAAGGGAACACAGCGGGATGAAGATAGAAGGCATACCAAACTGCCCTAAGGGAAGCAGGTAAGGCAGTAAGGCAGGCAAAGTCCCAAACTGAGGAAACACTAGCATGAACAGTAAAGAAGGTGACAAGACTTTCTATAGATACATTAGTGAAAGGAGAAAGTCCAGAGGGGGTATTGCTAAGCTTAATGGAGAAAAGGGAGCATGTGAGGAGGAGGACCCTGCAAAGGCATCTATCCTAAATAGATACTTTTGCTCAGTATTTACTGAAGAGAAGGTGAGGCAGGGCCACAGCTCAGCATCATGGACACAGGGAGGGAGGTGAGCACTACTCCTTCACAAAAGAAAGGGTCCTACAAGAGCTTGCTAAGCTCAGGGTGGATAAGGCAATGGGACCTGATGGCATACATCCCAGGGTACTTAAGGAGCTAAAGGAGGAACTAGCAGAGCCATTAGCAGAATTGTTTAGTGAGTCTCTGAGCACAGGAGAGGTCCCAGAAGACTGGAGAAGGGCTCATGTGATCCCGCTCCACAAGAGTGGTAGCAGGAGGAGGCGGGAACTATAGACCAGTCAGTCTTACTCAGTAGTGGGCAAGATTATGGAGGCACTCCTTAAGGAAAGGATAGTGCAACACCTGGAATCCATAGGGGCACAGGATCCAAGACAGCATGGGTTTACAAAGGAAGGTCCTGTCAAACTAATCTCATAGATTTCTTTGACTGGGTAACCAGAGTGGTGGACCAAGGGGAGCAGTTGATGTCGCCTACCTTGACTTCAGCAAAGCTTTTGACACTGTTCCACATAGAAGATTGATAAATAAGCTAGGTAGGCTGGGTGGGTCAGAAGTTGGTCAACTGGGTGGCAAACTGGTTGACTGGCAGAAAACAGAGAGTGGTAAATGGTATACAGTCAGAAGAGATGCAAGTCACAAGTGGGGTACCTCAGGGATCAGTCCTGGGGCCAGTCCTATTCAACATCTTCATTAGTGACCTGCAGATGGACTAGAGGTAAGGCTTGTCTGTTTGCAGATGACACCAAGATCTGCAACAGAGTAGATGATCCAGATGGGGTGGGCAGAATGAGAAGAGATCTGGATAAACTAGCAAAATGGTCAGAAGAGTGGCAACTGGGATTTAATGCAAAGAAGTGCAAAATCATGCACATAGGGAAGAGAAACCCTGAAGCCACTTATAGGCTGGGAGGAGTTGCTAGCAGTCACAAAGGAAGAAAGAGACTTGGGAATCATCATCACTGATGACCTAAAATCATCCAAGCAGACCTCTAAAGCAGTAGGTAGCTAGGGGTGTTAGGGTGTATTAGTAGGGGTATCACAAGTCGTAAGAGGGAGGTAATAATCCTCTGTACAAGACATTGGTTAGGCCCCATCTGGAGTACTGCGTGCAGTATTGGAGGCCACACCTTCACAAGGACATTAACCAAATTGAGGCAGTCCAGAGAAGGAACCAAAATGGTGCAGGGACTGCATCAGAAGACATATGAGGACAGATTAACGGGCTCAATATGTATACCCTTGAGCAAAGGAGGAGAGAGGTGATATGATCGAGACATTTAAACACCTTAAGGGCATAAACAAGGTGAAAAGAGTCTAACATGTTTAAATATAAGAAAAATAAGGACAAGAGGACACAGCATGAGATTAGAGGAGGCCAATTAAGGGGAATGTGAGAATTCTTTTTCACAAGAAAGAGTGGTAGATGCATGGAATAGCTTACCACAAGAGTGGTGGCTATGAATACAGTGCAGGGCTTCAAACAGGCATGGGATAGGCATAAGAGAGCAATACAAATGACTATGAATAGATAGGTCACTGACAGAGCAAAGGCCGATGGCACATTTATAAGGTAGAAAAAGAAATGGGCAGACTGGATGGGCCTTGCGGTCCTTATCTGCCGTCAACTTCTATGTTTCTATGTTTCTATGTTTGGGGAACACAGTGGCATCTTCATCCTCCTACCCTTGCATAATTCCTTCAAACAGCTTGCTTATAGAGACCACACCCATTACTGTCAATCCACTAAAATGCATATAAAAGAGGGCTTACTTGAGTGCAGGGTGCCATGGGGTAGTCCTGGAAGATGTCATCCATCGCACCCATAAAAGAAGCGACAAGGGGGTCACAAAGGTGGGTTAAATAGGGTGGAAAGGACAGGAGAGAAATGCAATTATACTTATCTGATGTAGTCAGAGTCTATGTCCCGTCAGATCTGTAGAGATAAAAGAAAAATTAGGGTACTTACAGCAAGAAGGAAAAAGACGTATGATGAACAAAAGCAGAGTAAAGGTAGCATGGTTTGAGGAAGAGGGCTCAGCTAAAAAAACCTTTGTCCATAATGGTGGCCGAGAGGCCAGTAATTTATTTAGTAGCCCAGGTGGTTAGTGATGGCTAGTGTGGGGGCAATAGCCTTTTTTGTCTAAATAAGGAGTGACATTGGTAGTTGTTTGGGCTAGGAAATGCCTGTGGGGAGCCACTGTGTAAAATTATGCCCTGGTGGTCTAGGGGGCTAGATCTTTATGGGATGGGGCTAGCATTCATTTAAATACATTATTACCCTCCCTGAGGGTCCTAGTGGGTGTTCCCAGGGCCCTTGAATATTGTGTAGACATTGTTGGAGGCTTGTGGTGGCAGCAGCAGAAGGACTATGTGTTCATAGGAGCCAGGTTGTACAATTTTGTTTGGGGAACAAGTCAGGGCCAAGCCTTCACGGGGATCTATAATTGCTAGGAGCTGTTCTTAGTGATTTTCATAGCTGGGAGGCCAAGACCCCTCACTTTAACCACTAGATGGGAGAACAGGCAGTAAACACATAAAAGCAGACTGAGCTCAGCTTGTAAACTTCCAACCATGCTTTAGTATTACAGTCTGCTGTGCATGCTTACTGACACCTTAACAGGCTTTCTCTCATCCTGTATGGTCTGTTGAGTCTACCACAGCTAACCATTTGTTTCCATGAGAAGAGGTAACAATGTACGGCAACATTATGCAACCACTCAAAGTTACATAACATTATTTTTTCACAAATTGATGAAAAGATGGTCTTTTCCACGTACTGGCAAATCTTGTGTTCCAGCACAACTAAAAGCAGGATTTCACCTAACTCTATTTTGGAAAAAACTGATGTCTATAAATAAGGTAAAACCTCAGAAATGAAGTGGAGAAAATATCTAAATCCCAAGAGGGGTGGGTGGTGGGGACAAAATTGTTTGACATCCAATTCTGCAGTCAGCGAAGACAAACATTTTATTTTCTGAAACGTACAGTATTTTATGAGTAATTATAGTAACTTCCTAAACTGGTTTCAGAATACTGACTTCCAAAATTCATGCCCTGGTAAAGTATTATAACCTTCATAAAATTGTAATAACTTCCAACTTTAGACTCATGAGAGTTTCTGGCTTCCAAAGAATACTAATCTAGAACATACCCTTTGCTGGACAACTTTTTTTTTGTCCAATAACTGATTAGCCTGTTGACTTACTCAGCTATCAGAGGTCAAAATGCTTTGCAGCTAAAAGCCAGCGGCTAATGACTGAAAAAATCCACTGGCCCCATAGACAGAAATATAAATATTTTTTTGAGCGCCTGTCCAAGCTACAGGTGGGATGCAGTTTTGCCTGTCCCACAAAATATTTACCTGTCCACCTCCTTTAAAGCTAGATAGAGTATACCACTGCAAAATATTTTTTTTCCCGCTTAACCCAGAGTCCCCCCTCCTTTCAAACTAGGGCAGGGTAGAGTGCGTACTGCTGCAAAATATTTTTTTCTGCCTAAGAGCCCCTTCCCTCCTTTTAAACTAGAACAGACAGTTAGGGTGTATTGCACTACACTAGGGCAGGGTAGGGCTGAAGGGTGTGACATTGTGTGGGCCCTTCATTCAGTCTGATGGACAGGATGTGTGCTGCTTTTTTTTAATTTTATTTTCTTCTTTTTCTGATAATGGGTTCGCCTGTCTCCCGGTGACCTGCACCCCCATTCTTGGGGAAGCCCCCCCCCGAGTGGGGCCACCATAGGTGGAACTGTCATGGTCAGAGGGAACAGGCACCAGGAGCAGCTCATACTTGAGGAGCCAGCATTTTTCTAGGATTGCTCCCTATGGAGCCGAATAAACACAATGACACAAGCCAAGGAGGAAACTGCACACTTCTGTGCATGCTCTTCTCAATGCGTCTGCACTCAGCTCCCCCATGCTCTCGCACAGTGCCTTGCTCCCCAGCCTCTGCCAGGGGGCAATCAGGCACCAGTGCTGCAAATCCCCCCTTCCTGGAGAAGGAGAGCAGTCCTCCGGACTCTCAATTCTTCCCCTCCACTACTGACCCTTGATTGCCCATGCCAATTCCAGAACATGGTTCGCCAGCATGGCATGAAGTGTGGCATCCAGCACCTCAACCCTCAGTGCCACTGAGCCGGCATATGTGTGCTGCTTTTAAATTATTTTTCCAACAGATGTCAATGCTGCTGAGTCACCAAATCAGAACTGTCCTGGTCCCCAGCTCTGTGGTAGTCAAGCCCTGGCTGCTGGCAAAGAGTACTTAACTCTAAAAAGAGACCCCATTCCCCCCGCTTAAAATGTAATTGACAGGAGACACAGCACAGGAAGGAGTCATAGTGTAGCATAACAGCAGGTGAGGGAGTCAGAGGCATTTGCACAGTGCTGGCAATTCCCAAAATCCGGACATAAAAAACTGAAGTTCTACTAATCTGCTGACAGTTAACTGTCACAAGGGAGACCCACAGGAAAGAGGCAGAGGACACCACAGGGAAAGGAAGCAGCTCCTGGTGGGGGACTCAATTATTAGGGGGATAGAACTGGGGGGAGCAGGGAAAACTGAAGTAAGGTGCCTGCCTGGTGCCATGGCTTGGAGGGACAGGAAGCGCATCCTCAGGATCACAAGAACAGCTGCAAGGCAGTCTGAGCTGGACATCATTGTCCACCTAGGGACAAATGAGTTGGCTCAACATGAGATTAGAGCAGTGCAGGAGGACATTGTAGAGTTGGGAGGGCCTAAGACAAGTAACACACACAGTATCCTTCTCAGAGTGCTGCCTGTCAATGGCATGGGGGAAGGAGTAATTAGCACCATGCAGTTTAATGAATGGTTGAAAAAAATGGTGTGGAGCACAGGGGTTTGGCTTCATTGGGGACTGGGGTTCCACCTGGAGGACACCAGCCTATACTGGCAGGATGGTCTGCATCTGTCCAGGAAGGGAACAAGTCTTTTGAGTAATTGGTTTAAATGCTTCATTGGCAGGCTTTTAAACTAGTCAAAGGGGGAGGCACTGATAAGCAGCGGGAAAATCCCAGCCTCTCCCTACAAAACAGGGTACTAAATGAGAAAAAAGACTGAGGTAGAAAGGTCAGTGGGGGATGCTGCAACAGAAGGTAAAGCCATCAAAAAATGGAGAGCAATGGTCACCAATGCCCGTAGTCTGGGTAACAAGCATCCTGAATTAATGGCCTTGATGGAGGAGGAACATCTGGATATCATGGCAGTCACAGAAACATGGTACACACAAAACCATGACTGGGACATAAACATACCAGGATACACTATCTACAGGAGGAACAGGGAGGGTAAAAGAGGAGTAGGAGTAACTCTTTACCTAAGGGAAGGAATAAAATCAACAGAACAAAAGGGTAAACAGGGAGGAGAAGAAGCACTGTGGGTAAATTTGGAGACAGGCAATGGCACCACAATCCGCACAGGGGTTGTATACAGACCCCCTTCTCAGGGGGAGGAAATGGACAAGAAAATGATAGAAAGTGTACTTAGAATGGCAGAAAAAGGGGAGATATTGCTAATGGGTGATCTGAATATGCCAGATGTTAACTGGAGTGCAGTTGCAGCAGCCACTTCGAAGAGTGGGGTTATTCTAGATGCCCTACAGGGGGCATGCCTTAGACAACTAGTATTGGAGCCCACTCAAGAGGGAGCAATCTTAGACCTGGTTCTCTCAAATGGAGAGAGAGAGAGAGAGAGAGGATCACAGATGTAGAAGTGGGTAGCCATCTGGGAATTAGCTACCATCGAACAGTATGGTTCACAATAAACACAGCAATAGAGTCAAGCCATACAAAGGCAAAAGTACTGGACTTTAAGAGGGCTGACTTTGCCAAAATGGGTGAGTGCCTAAGGAATGCACTAGCAAATGGGCAGGAAGGAGGGGTGGAAGAACAATGGGGAACAATAAAAACTGCCATCACAGAGGTTACAAGCCTTTGTGTGAAGCAAATAAACAAAACAAAATGATGTAAGAAACCACTATGGTTCTCAAAGGAAGTGGCAGTGAAGGTTCAAGAGAAAAAGAAAGTAATCAGGAAGTACAAGGAATCACAGAAGGAGCAGAACAGAGAACTGTATCAGTTAAAGCAAAAGGAGGCTGGGAAGGTAGTCAGAAGAGCAAAGGCCCAAACCGAGGAAAAGATAGCCAACTCAGTTAAGAAGGGGGATAAAACCTTTTATAGGTACATCAGGAGGCGAAGGAAGACCAAGGAGGGATAGTGAGGGCAATAAAGGGGAGGAGGGTGGGCAGAGGGAGACTGTGAAAAGGCAGAGATACTAAACAAATATTTTGCTCAGTATTTACAAATGAAGAGGGGAGGTACCTAAAACAAACAGTAGAAACACTGTGGATACAGAAGTTGATTCCAGCCCATTTACAGAAGAAAGGGTTCTGAAAGAACTCTTAAAACTGAAGGTGGACAAAGCAATGGGACCTGATGGGATTCATCCCAGAATTTTAAAAGAACTAAGGGTAGAACCAATAACACCACTGACTACCCTTTTTAACAAATCATGGGAGGATGGGGTGGTACCCAAGGACTGGAGGAGGGCAGATGTGATTCCCCTTCACAAAAGTGGGAGCAAGGCAGAAGCAGGAAACTACAGACCTGTTAGTTTAACCTCAGTGATAGGGAAAATGATGGAATCACTTCTGAAGGAAAGAATTGTCGAGTATCTAGAGGCCAGAGGGGTACAGGACCCTAGGCAGCATGGATTCACAGTGGGAAGGTCATGCCAGATGAATCTGATAGATTTCTTTGACTGGGTGACCAAAGTAGTAGATCAGGAGGGCTGTGGACATGGCCTACCTAGACTTTAGCAAGGCATTTGACATAGTCCCACACAAAGATTAATATACAAGTTAGCCAGCCTGGGAGTGGGTCCCAAGATGACAGCCTGGGCAAAGAATTGGCTAGAGAATAGGATACAGAGAGTAATAGTAAATGGAGTCCACTCAGAAGAAAGTGGGGTTACTAGTGGGGTACCGCAGGGTTCAGTATTAGGACCAGTCCTCTTCAATGTCTTTATAAGTGATATTGCAGAGGGACTGGAAGAAAAATATGTCTCTTTGCAGATGACACAAGATCTGCAACAGAGTTGATGCAAGGTGGAGTGGAAAGGATGAGAAAAGGTCTTGGCAAGTTAGAGGAATGGTCAAATATATGGCAGCTTAGATTCAATGCTAAGAAGTGCAAGGTAATGCACCTGGGAAACAAAACCCAGGCAAGAGTACACAATGGGGGTGAGATACTAACAACAACAAAATGGAAAGGACCTGGGGTAGTAATATCAGATGACCTAAAGGTGGGCAAGCAATGTGAGAGGGCAGCAAGGAGGGCTGGGATACTGGGATGCATAGGGAGAGGCATCACCAGTAGAAAAAAGGAAGTTTATCCCTCTGTACAGACAGCTGGTGAGACCCCATCTGAGTACTGCGTGCAGTTCTGGAGACCCAATCTCTGCAAAGACATAGACAGGATGGAAGCTGTCCAGAGGAGGGCAACTAAAATGCTGCAGGGTCTGCACTGGAAGACATATGAAGAGAGACGAAAGGAGCTTAATATGTATAGCTTCGAGGGAAAGGAGGGAAAGGGGACATATAGAAACTTTCAAGTACCTCAAGGGAATCAACAAAGTCCAAGACGGTAGCATCTTTCAAAAAAAGAGGTGTGCAAGAACAAGAGGGCACAATTTGAAGATAGAGGCGGGCTCAGAGGTAATTTAAGGAAGTATTTTTTCACAGAGAGGGTTGTGGATGCATGGAACGGCCTTCCAGAGGAGGTTGTGGAGTCAAAAACAGTGGTGGAATTCAAGCATGCATGGGACAGTCATATGGCCATTCTAGGGGGTGGGAGAAGGAAGAAGTAGGCTGCTGGTTAGCTAGGATCTGCAGCTTATCCAGTAGGTAGGGAAATGGGCAGACTGGGTGAGCCAAGCGGTCCTTATCTGCCATCAAATTCTATGTTTCTATGTTTCTATGACTGCTTGATTGTCCCATGGTCCCCCTTAATCCAGAAAAGTTTGTTATTTTCAAGTAAATTCAACCTTTTGTTAACCTCTGTCCAGTTTCACTTTCTCTAGCCCAAACAGCTAACAGTTTGTTATCTAATCCAGCACACTCCAAGCACTCTGCACTTAAAAGTGTTTCTTATGCCCAGCAAAGGGCTTCTAATTCCAAATGCTCCCCAAGCCTTGAAATAAACTTTTTTTCTGATAATTTTGCTAGCCTTTCTGAGACACAGAAGCAAGTACAAGTGCTTAATTACTGATGACCTGGCCAACTCAGAAAAAGGATTATGAAAAGTACTAAAAATGAGCTTAGTTCATTTGTTGTCCACACTCCAGTAGTTCTATTTTCAATTAAGAATTCTCCCAGGAGCCCTGAAAAGGGTTTTTGTCTCTGATTCTGCACACCCCATTACAATCACAATGATGCACTGACAATGGCAAGGGCTTGTTTATTCATATGGGTTGCTGATTGTCAGGTTCTTTTTAGAGATGCAGCACAAATTAGCCATGAAATGTCTATTTTACAAGGGTTGTCTCTTGATTGTGATTGGCTGTACTCTGATGCTCACCTCATGCTGGTGCTTCTTACGCTGCCCAAGATTGCAATGAGGTATGCAGAACAGCTGGTGAGCTAGGACTGTCAACTGTGCCTGCACAGTTGTTTCTTCTAGCTTGTTCATCTGTCATTCGAAGCAGTCTACACACCTCACCAGGAGTCACAGGAGCTGGTAAAACAGTAAGGCATTGCATTACAAGACTGGGCAAAGGACAGGAGTCCCAGACCACATGATGTGCTTAACATTGAGATATGTATGATGTCCATCACTACCTGATCACACAACCTGCTTTCGTCTGTTGTTTGCTGGATCCTAGAGACCATTTTGTTAGCTCACCCAAGCTGCCTGTCCCATGGTCTGGTACTAAAACCAAAACAGCTGTCCAGTGTAAAAATCATCTGTCCAAGATGGGTGGACAGCTGGTTATTTCAAGCCCTGCTCATAGACATTCAATTAACCCATCTGATGTAGTTATTTAAAGGTGACCTCCTCTAACACTAGCCAAAAGGGCAAATTAAAGTAACACTTTACTGGCCTGATACAAAATCTATCAGCATTTGGCTAGTACCAGTTTTGATCACTGACTATGAGGTATGAATGCATACTCCTAGTAAACAGTGGCTTATAAGTTTATTGGAGAGGGGGGCAACATTCTGGGCCCTGGCTATTGATGATGTTTACTCCTCCTGCCTGATACCCACTCCTACAGATGTTACAGGATTGTGGTGCTCTTTTTGATTTAAACATAATGCTGTTGACTGCTGAAAACTAAGTAATATGGGGTGTACAAGGGGTGTGGGTAACAAATATAGCCATGTCTACAATGGGGAGTCAAAGACGCAGCAAAGAGTTCTGGATTACAAATGTTATTTTCCTTTGTAATACACACACACATGCACGCACGAACGCACGCACGCACGCATACACACACACACACACACACACACACACACACACACACACAATCTGGCATCCAAGAGGAATAATCAGCAGCCTGTTTCCTGGAGTATGACTATTTATTTATTTGGATTTTGGTAACCGCGTAAGCCCACTGAGACTTTACAGTCCCTTTTTCAGGGGTGATCCAGAAAGTGCAGAACATAGACAATGACATGGCAGTAGCAGTGAATACATTTACATCATTCACTGATTTACAAAAATTCATCGTTTACAGAAACATTCACAGATTAAACATTTGCAGATTACAGAGATGTGACAGTTACAGTGGTTATATTTACATTGTTCACATATTTACAAAATGCACCATTTACAGATACACTTGCATCAAATATTTACATAAAACAGAAGGGGTCAGTGAGTGGGATTATTTTACATATGCGGATCAGTGAGTGGAGAAAATGTTTGCATAGCATTATGGAGACTGGACCAAGAATCAATGAAAGTAAGAGCAAAGTGATGAGGCATTGAGGTGGTGTAACAGGGAGGATTGGAACTTAGCAAGACAGGACCAGGATAAGGTAAAATGTGGTAGTGAGTTCCAGCTAGACAACGCTGAGAAGGCAAATGATCTCTAGGCCATTGCTAACTTAGGTTTGGGCAGTATGAGAAGAGGAGGTGGATCTAAAAGCATGCGGTGGTTGCGGAGCTGAATAAGCTGAATAAGTTAAGAAGGCAAGGAGGGTGTAACGGTGGACCAGTTTGTATACTAGACTCAGCATGGCAAACTAGAGTTTGGATCCATACGTTAGCCAGCCCAAGGAGGAGAGGACTTCAGCTTAGTGTGTCTCTCATGGTAAAAAAAAAAAAGTCCTCTTAGTCCTTTTCACAATTATCATAACCCCAACCATGATAATTCCACTGTTTGAAACAGTCTCCCACCAATGGATTACAACCCTCCATAACTCTGGACCACTGACAGGTCCAGGGACTATGTATAATAGTACTGACATGCACCCTTGTTCCCTAAACTTGTGTAACAGTGTCATCCAAAACCTACACACTCCCCTCTATCCCTTATTCCCCACCTTACCCTATCCCTCTGCCAACACAAGCAGAAGAGAGCAAGCAAACATTATCAGAATACTACGCTAACACTAATAAAGAATTCTCTGATCAGGATAACTATACTGCTCCTGCTTCTCTCAGGTAACATCCACCCCTAACTCTGGCCCAGGGCATCAATTGAACAAACAAGAAAAAAGCAGCAGCATCTTAAAGCTAGCTTCCATCAACATCTGTTGACATTTGTAGTTCGATGGTCAAATTTGATGCGCTTCAGGTCTGGGTCACCCAACACAAACCAGATGTACTCTCAGTGGTAGAGATCTGGCTAACACCTGAAGTCCTAGATGCATCAATCACCCTGAATGGCTACTGCCTTTTCTGGCAAGATAGAGTTGTCAAACAGGGTGGTGGCTCCACCATTTACCTCAGGGACACCCTACAGGGCCATGCCCTACCCCAAGTGGAAACTGGGAAAAAATGTTCACACTGCCACTGTCAAGATACTACTTGGACCCCATGGTAAATCGCTCACTGCTGTCTCAGTTTATATCTCCCCATGGGAACAGGCACTGGGTTTCAGTAAGATTATTGAATACTTAATCAATATGCTCCAATACCATGACGTGGTACTGCTAGGTGACTTCAGTGTCAACTGGTTGGGCTCAGAGACTGCTCCCTTTAAGGACGGAATCTCCACCATCAATATGTCACAACTGGTCAGCTAACTCACTAGGGTCAATTACAGGACTGGATCAGCTCTCTGCTGGACTCCGAGTGCCCTTTTTGTTAAATGACCTACCAGCCGCTATCCTGTCAGTACCCAAGTTGGGCCTTTTCAAATATAAACTCCCCTATCCCTTGTTGCACATAGCAGATGTGATTGTCCAATCATGGAAAAATCTCACCCTGTTGCCTCTATTGCCTAAGGCAGCCCTCTATTTCACTGTACCCTCTACCCCTCCCTCTATGCTACTGCAGCCCCACTGCCCATCTCCCCTACCATTTGTTAGCATAGACATCCTGTCCACCATCCCATCCCCTTGTACACACCCCGAGGAGGCATTTTTGGTAGGAAACTGGTAGGGTTTTCTCTGTGCATATGAACTGTTCCTTTTATATGCTGCCTGATTAAATAAACTGTCTATTTTGTGGATATTTTCTAATGATAGTGGCATTTTTCTTTGGTTGTTGCCCTTGTAAACATAGATCTGTATCCCATCCACCATCCCCATCCCTCCCCCACTCTCATTTCTCCCCCCCTCCACTGTCCATGCCTCCCTAGACCAGTCTTCTCCCATGGTACCCTCCCACCTCTATCCTTCTTTCCTTATCCCCCTACATTCCTCCTCCCCCATTCCTTTTTCACCTCCTCCTTCTCAAACAACAAGGCCAGTGTTGGCTGCTCCGAGTTGACCTATTTTATACTTATACCAAAATTTATTTTTATTGTCTACCCTTTAGTGTCTGTCAGAACATAGTACTCTTGTTATTGTAACATTCTAGTGCTAATTGTTGTATTATATTGTATGATGTTATATTTTATTGTATTTCTCTTTCCATGTGAAATCTCTGTAAAACAGCCTCAGGATCAAAAGTACTGTAATCCAAAAACAAACAAGTTAATTAAATAAATAAATAAAAATAAAAAAATAAAAAACCTTCTCACTCTACAATAGGTCTGTTTGAAGTGAGATAGGATGGTTTTAAGTAATAGTGGGGCACCATATGTAAGGAGAGGCAGGAGGGTGGTGGCCATGATCTTGTGGCATAAAGCTGATGTGAGGAAGGGTTGTATGCAGTAGACCAGA
This sequence comes from Neoceratodus forsteri, assembly GCA_016271365.2. Classification (NCBI taxonomy): domain Eukaryota; kingdom Metazoa; phylum Chordata; order Ceratodontiformes; family Ceratodontidae; genus Neoceratodus; species Neoceratodus forsteri. The sequence continues at coordinate 1,317,094,694 of CM057452.1, forward strand.
CACAGCTTTTGGTTTAGAGCTTTGGTTAGGAGGGTGACATGAGTGTTCATGGACATAAAGGAATCTAAGGTGATAGCCAGATATTTAAAGGATGGGAAGGATTCAAAGGCATAACAATTATGGAGAGTATCACAAGAGGGGTAAGGATGGGGTGAGGAAGAGATCAGAGAACAGCATGAATCTGTGTTTTTTTTTGGTGTTGAGGACTAATGGTTATCTAGAAACCAGCTCTCGAGAATTCAGAAGTTCGAGGCAAGCATGCTGTTGAGCCACCCGACATCAGATGAAGAATGGTAAACAATGGTGTCATCCACGTAAAGGTGCACAGAGACCCTCCACAGTTATTTTGTAATTCATTAATGAATAGGAAAATAATAACAGGCCCAGCATGGAGCCCTGAGGGATGCTGTAAGTTATTGGTCTGAGATTCGAGAAAGAACCAAACCACTTGACCATCTGAGTGCAGCCAGTAAGGTAACTTTGAGCAAGTTAAGGCACCAACATCAAGACTAAGTGAGTGTAGCTGCCATAGAAGGAGAGTGTGGTTGACTCAAGTCAAAAACCTTCATCAAATCAATGAAGACAGCACCAGTGGCAAAGCCGTGGTCAGTAGTATGGAACAGGTCAGATATAGGATTTATCAAGGCAGTGAAGGTACTGTGTTTTTTTCTGAACCCATACTGGAAACTTAAGAGGAGGTGGTGGTGATCTAGATGAACCTGTAGATGGTTATAGAGTATACGGTCTTAGATTTTTGCCAGTGGACAGAGGATGGAAATAGGGATAAAGTTCTCAGCAGTTGTGTTGGGTCCACCCTTATGAATGGGAACAACCACATCAACCTTCCATTTATCAGTGACAGTCCCTGAGAGGAAGTATTGGTTAAACAGGTCATGGACTGGGTGGGCAAGGACTGCAGCACCCAATGTGAGAAATTTGGGTTAGAGGGTGTCGTGACCGGGGGGAATTGTCAGCTCTTAGGTTAGCGAGAAGCTGGCGAACTTCATTAAGGGTGATAAGTTTAAGGTGGAAGGATGGGCGAGTAACAGTGTCCACTGGTGGGGGTAGGGAGGAGAAGGGGGTTGATAAAGAGTGAGGTATATCTATGCAGGTTGGTAAAGAATTCAATAAATCCAGCGGCGATGGATGGTGGGTTAGAGAGGACAGTGCCTTGGGCAGAGATGGAGCTTGGGGTCTCAGAGGACTTGCCTTTGATTAGGGAGTTCATCTGCTCCAGAATGTTTTGGGATTACACAGGTTCGCAGTTTGGAAAGACCTAAAGTGAGTGTGCTTAGCTTTCTGAATAGAATGTATAAACCTGTTTCTGAGCTGCCTGTAGGTTTGCCAGTTGGAGGGCAGCCCACTTCATTTGAAGGTCTTCAAGCCTGATCATGACTGGTCATGAGCTTCCTAATATCTTTGAGAGTCATGGAGCTTGATCCCTTTGATCTGCAACTCTTCATGGGGCATGATGATCAACTATATTGATGAAGGTGGTCATGAAAAATCGAGGGCTTGGTTGACATCTGGGAGAGTGTTTATTGGTCCCCAATTGGCATCCAAGATAGAGGAAAGAAAAGCACTGGGATCAAGACAAGACATATCCCGGACCACAGTGACTTTGGTTGGAAGGTTAGGAAAGTTATTTCACCAGATACAGTGGCTAGAGGAATGATCACTGATGCTGTTAGCAAGCACACCCACAGATTTCACCTTATGAGCACAGTAGTTGATCACACAATCAAGCAAATCATGGTTGCCTGATTTGATGTTAATTCTTGTTGGGACATTGATGAGCTGCGTCAGGCTGCCATCAGCAAGAGAGACATGAATCTTCTCAGAACTGGGGTTCAGTCAGTCTATGTTAAAATCACCACAGAATGTGAGGTCATGGTGTGGGCAGATGAGGTTAGAAGGGGGAGGCAGATGGAGGCCTTTTTGAGAGGCAGGTAGGCACAACCCACTTTTAATTTTTTGATGCAGCCGAGAGTCAAGAAGAGAAACAGTGACTCTGCTGCATGAGGTTCAGGGCAGGGGTAGGGATTTCAATGGCATCTAAGCCAACCTGGACATACATGACAACACCACCTCCCTGTTTACCCAGCCTGTTCATCTTGAATCAACTGAAACCATATATTGCTATCTCATGTTGCTTGATGCTAGGCTTTAACCAAGACTCTGAGATGCCTAAAATGTCTGAAAAGTGTTGAGTAACCCATGTTTTGAGTTTGGCAATCTTGTGGTGCAGACTTCAGCATTTATATGGGCAAACAACCCTTTTGGTGATTGTCCAATAACAGTTGGGGGAGAGGGTGTGTATATGGGGCATGTAGGGCCAGGGTTGAGTTCAATGTATCCTGCTTGGGTTAGAAGGATGAGGAGGAATGGGAATGGCCAGACTGAGGAGCAGAGTAGCTTCTTGGTGATTCAGCTGAGTGGTGTAGATACACGTAGTCTTTTCCAGAGCCAATGTCCAAGACAAGCAACACCACATTCAGGGAGGCAGGGAGTGAAGAGAGACATATGTATGGGTTCCTGGGGCACATGCCATGGTAGTGATGCTCACTGCACAGAAGAAGGCACCTCAGGGAGAGGGCAATAAGGTAGTCAGCAGCACAAAGGATCAGAAGGCAGGAGAGCGTAGCCAAGCAGCCTACTTTGCACTTAGCAGATGGATGATGGATGCCATTGCTTAAAATAATGAGCAAGAGTTAACCTGAACTGGAGGGGGAACAAGGGGGTTAAAGGGTCAGAGACAGGTAAGTCAGAGTTGAGACTAGTAGGATGGCCTAGTGGCTAGAGTGATAGACTACCAGGTGGAATTTAGGATAGGAGTCTAAGGTCTGAGGTTCAGATTCCAGCCTGGGTTGTTTAAGTTTAAATTTGAATCGCAGCCTGGAGGGTTTTAAGGGTCAAGATTGGAACCAATGGGATGTCCTAGAGGTTAGAGTATTCAGCTTCCACAGGACTAAATATATTGGGCTGAAGGTTAGAAACCTGTCCTGAGAAGTTTACGTTTAAGTTCGAAATTCAAGTCAGGGAAGTATAAGGGCCAGAGAGAGCTGAGTCAGATCTAAGACTGCTGGGGCAGCCAAGTGGTTGGAGTGATAGACTACCATGTGGAACTAGAATCAGTATCTAGGTTTGGGGGGTTCAGATTCAGGCCTGGGACATTTAAGTTTAAGTTCGAATTCCAGCCTGGAGGGTTTTAAGGGACTGGGTGCAGAATCAGTATTATAGCCATTAGAATGGTCTAGAGATGAGGGTAACAAGCTTCCATGGGAAATTGGAGTAGATATATAGGGTCACAGGTTCAAAAACTGGCCTGGAGAGGTTTGAGTTTGAATTTGGGTCAGGGAGGCTTAAGGGACTATGAAGCAAGTAAAAAAAATTGAGGTCACTGGGGAGGCCTAGTGGTTAGAGTGGCAGACTGCCTAGTGGCTTGAATCACAAATATAGGGCCTGGGATTCAAGACCCAACATAGTGGCAGGATAGGAGTATGTGGATAAGAGGAAACTTAGTGGGGATAGTTGTGACAAGCAAATGTTTATAGTCCTGAGGTTTATACTGAGATAATAAGGTGGTAGCAGTTAGGGCAACAGTGGCTCCTACTGACCAGTAGGTGAACCAGCTGTGGGGAGTAAATAGGCATTGCCAACCCTGCTGGTCAGCTGGTATAAGCAGCTATGGGAATTTGGGGTGTTAGCATTAGGGGCACCTGGACATGTGACACAGGGCAGGACATGTGACCAGTCATGTGACACAGGGCACCTATAGGTAGTGCCCACCCAAGGTGGGCAGTGGTGGGCTACACAGGAGCAAAAGCAGCTACCTGTAGTGGGAAGGGGTTTCAGGATGGCCGCTGGTTGATTGCCGGGGGGGGCAAGGAGCACTTCCTCTTAGCTCCTTGTGGACTACTCTAGGGTCAAGACCTAATGAACATGAAAGTTTCAGGTTTCAACTCTCAGTCAGATTTTAGTTATTGAACAGCTGAAATGTGTCTTAAAAAGTATACTTTTCCATGTTTTCAACCTTCTAGGACTTTGCAATTGCTACACCAAACCTTTCAACTAACTTTTCAGGATTTGAAGACCCTGGGCCAAAGATTGAGCATGCCAGTGTTCATGCCAATCAGTGAAACAGTGCCACAGTTATTACTGGTCAAAACTAGTGATTTAACATAAATGTGCTCCCTCCATCCCAACTATAGTGGAGCTACCATGCAACTACTTGAAAAATCATATCAATAAGTAAGCAATAACCAACTCTAGGGCGTGGATTTATAGACATTTAATGCACGCCTGTGGTGTGTTGTGTGGCACGTGGTCGCAGGTTGAGTGTCCTCAAAGCACCCCAGGTGTGCATTAAATGCCTATAAACCCACTCCCTGGAGTGGGTCATTGCACTTATAACATGCGTTATGTCAAAAACACAAGAAAGCCTCAAAAAGAGTTTTTTTCGTGTTTAAAGACAAAAGGTACTGTAACCTGCCACCTTTGAAAATAATCCTTAACAAAAACTGCACGTCATTGTTCTTATGCACACAGAAATGTCACAGATATACTACTGACATGATCTGTGGCATTTCTCGCACATAATATGCTCTGGTACTATGCCTAACTCATTGCATTGTCCCCCCACACACACACACAAGCACACATGCACTGCTACTGTCTGTCTCTAGCTATCTCTCCTATGAGTATGAAATTTTATTGCATCAGGACAAAAGCATTCTCTCCTCCCCATCAAACACACACATGACAGCTCCAATTACAGACAGACAAACAATCACTTGAGGGAGCCACTGTCTCTCTTTTGGCAGAATGCCTGCGAAAGATGTGAGACACAGAAGTAAGACAACCGCTTTACTATATGAAATGAGGTGTGTCTCACACTGTCTCCCTTACTGTGCCACTTACAGCATGCACCACAACTGCTTCGGGAGTGGATGCCTGCATCTCCAGTTCTCACTGCCACGTTCTTGTGTTACCAACCATACCTAGAGAGAAAACACAGCAGCAACACTGACACCTGGGACAACTGTGGTGAGCTTTCGCTCTGCAGCACCTCCATTTCCCAGTTTATTTCTTTCTCGCTCTCTCTCTTTCTCTCTCTCTCTCTCTTTCCTTGTTTATCGCTCTCTCTCTCTCTTATTCTGTACCACTCAGTCTTGGTGCCTCTGGGTTCTAACCCCTCCATCGCTCACTCATAATGCTGGGCAGCCGGTTGTTCATTGAACTCTGCTGGGGCTGGCAGGTGGGTGTTGACCTACCTCTGCTTGGCTGGGCTGTCAGACCCTTGGGATCCAACACTCTCCTGAGTCCCACCACTGCCTGCTGGTCACACTGCCACCTGTACTCCAGTCACTTCCATGTCGCATGCTACTCCCAGCACATTGCCTCTCTTTCTGGGGTCCATGTTGTGTGACTTTCATTGCCACTGCATGTCCCTAAACAGGAGAGGACACACATATGCTAAAAACTGGACACTGAAGGGGTGTAGTACAGGGACATGGGAGTGGATTGCCAAACTACCAGGGGACAGAGCATTGCTGAACTACGTGGGTGGGTGGGCATTTCATATGAGGAGCACAGAGCTGTCGGTGACTGGAAGTCGGGGTGTGCTTCTCTGTCACTGTCCGGTGGTGGAGCAATACGAGGGGCTACATCACAGCTTGAAGGCATCACAACAGACAGTTAATGATTGCCATGCGAGGGCTGTACCACACTTCAGAGACACAACAAAACAATCAAGCTCTACCACTGGAAGCAGTTCAGTGGTGACGAAGCGTGTGGAGTGCACTATCACCGGTAGCACTTCTCCTTGTCATTATGGTATGAGGGTGCTGCCTCCATCCCTGCACACACATCTTGCTATCAGCGTCATGGTGGGGTTGACCCTTCTGCTCAACCTACCTCTGCTGCACACCAGACAGCAAAAAAAACAGAGCATGACAGTGTGCCCAAACTTTATGTATAGTGCTGAACAAAAAGTTACAAAGCAGCAGATGTCTGCTTCCTGACTCCCCATCCCCATGGGTGGCTAAGCAGACAACAGCAGTCCTGTGGCAACACCCACTAACACTTTTTACTAGCTGCTTGCTTGCTTTCCCCATTGACCAGAATGTCAGTTCTCTGACTCTCTCTCTCTCTCTCTCTCTCTCTCTCTCTCTCTCACCCACACTGTCCATACTGCCTTTCTCTGGCTCCTGATGGGGCTCTCTTTCAGAAGGCAGCTGGGGAAAAGGAGCAGCAAGTCCAGCAAGTAGCTGCTATTCAGTGCATTTGCTCTGGTGGCAGTGCAGGGCAGGGAGGGAGAGTGCACCAGGTGGCAGGAGCTGCTATTTAGTAAAGCCACCCATTGCATGGGCAGGTCACAATCTTGAGGGGCTGAGTGGGGGTCTGACAACGAAAGTGGGTGGAGAAGGCAGGAAGCAAGCTGGAAAAGCTCATTGGATGATTTATGAAATGCAAATTACTGAAGCCAGCCACTGTCTGAATGGAGGCGGTCAATACTTTCAACTACACAAAGTTTACGCAGCCAAACAGAAACATGCATCAGAACCAGCCTTGTTGGTTGTTGGGCTGCTGCTGTTGTGCCCATTGCTCTTTGAGTTGCTTTGGATCTGAAGGAGACACACATCTGAAATGACATTTACTGAGACAAGATGTTCCTTGCAGACACAAAGCAGATAGTACAAATTACCAGGCTGCTGAAACAATCTGTCCAGTTCCTGAAGACCAGATTTTTAAAAGTTACTATGTACTGGGAGACATTAGGCAGATGATTAAAAGTGATTTGGGTATAAATGTCAACTTTCTATTTTTATTAGTATTGAAAAGTTGTATACTAGTCTGTGTGTTCAGTGCTGTTGATTCTGCTGTTTGTGAATACTTCAGCAAAAAAAAAAAAACTGGCACCAAGCTTCAACATTATAGCAAATAACTTTTACTGTAGATGAAGTTCACATATTACATTTAGTAACAAAACATACCTACAGTGGTGGACTATTACCCATTGTTTACCAGGCACAGGGGTTGTGTACAGACCCCCATGTCAGGGGGAGGAAATGGACAAGGATATGATAGAAGGCATTCTTAGGATGGCAGAGAAAGGGGAGATACTGTTGATGGGAGACCTGAATACGCCAGATGTTAACTGGAGCACATTTGCTGGAGCCACATCCAAGAGCAGGGCCATTCTCGATGCCCTACAGGTGGCAGGCCCCAGATAGCTAGTTTCAAAACCTACTCATGAGGGAGCAATCTTAGACCTCATACTCTCAAATGGGAGCAGTGAGAGGATCTCAGATTTAGAAGTGGGTTGCCATCTGGGAACAAGTGACCATCAAACAGTGTGGTTCACATTAAACTCAGATACAGAGTCAAGCCTTAGAAAAGTGAGGATACTGGACTTCAGGAGGGCTTACTTTGGCAAGATGGGAGAGTGCCTCAAAAAAGCACTAGCAAACAGGTTAGAAGGAGGGGTAGAGCAACAATGGGCAATCATCAAAACTGCCATCACAGAGGCAACACGCCTTTGTGTGAAACAAATAAACAAACCAAAACGAAAGAAAAAAAACAGTATGGTTCTCAAAAGAGGTGGCTGGGAATGTCAGGGAGACAAAGATAGCATTCAGGAAGTATAAGGAAGCACAGAAGGAGCAGGACAGAGAGCTGTACCAGTTAAGGCAGAAGGAAGCAGGGAGGGAAGTCAGAATAGCAAAGGCCCAAACTGAGGAAAAGATAGCCAACTTGGTTACGAAGAGGGATAAAACCTTTTATAGGTACATCAGAGAGCATAGAAAGACAAAGGGAGGGATAGTGAGGCTGAATAGAATGAATGGTGGGTGAGCAGAGAGGGACAGTGAAAAGCAGGTATACTGAACAAATTTTCTGCTCAGTATTCACAAAAGATGAAGGAAGTGCCTAATCCAATTAACAGAAGCACTCTTGACAGGGGATCAGTCCCAGCCTTTTCACAGAAGAAAGGGTTCTGCAAGAACTCCTAAAACTGAAGGTGGACAAAGCAATGGGGCCTGATGGAATTCACCCCAGAATTCTAAAATAATTAAGGGGGAAACTAGTGAAACCACTGACTACTCTTTTTAATAAATTATGGTAGGATGGTGTGGTACCCAAGGACTAGAGGAAGGCAGATGTGATTCCCTTTCACAAAAGTGGGACCAAGACAGAGGCAGGAAACTGCAGACCTGTCAGTTTGACGTCTGTGGTAGGGAAAGTGATGGAGTCACTTCTGAAGGATAGAAGAGTTGAGTACCTAGAGGCCAGTGGGGCACAGGACCCAAGGCACCATCGGTTCACAGCGGGGTCATGTCAGATGAATCTAATTAGACTTCTTTGACTGGGTGACCAAAGCAGTAGACCAGGAAGGGACTGTGGACATGGCCTACCTAGACTTTAGCAAGGCATTTGACACAGTTCCACACAAAAGATTAATAGTCAAATTAACCAGTATGGGAGTGGGTCCCAGGGTGGTAGCCTGGGTACAACATTGGCTGGACAACAGGATACAGAAGGTAATTGTAAATGGAGTCCACACTGAAGAAAGAGGGGTTACTAGTGGGGTACTGCAGGGTTCAGTACTGGGTCCAGTCTTTTTTAATGTCTTTATAAGTGACATTGCAGAGGGACTGAAATGAAAAGTATGCCTCTTTGCAAATGACACAAAGATCTGCAACAGGGTTGATACACAAGGAGGCATGGAAAAGATGAGAAGGGACTTGGCAAGGTTGGAGGAATGGTCAGAAGTTTGGCAGCTAGGATTCAATGCAAAGAAGTGCAAAATAATGTACCTGGAACAAGAACCCACAGGAAGATTACACAATGGGGAGAGTAGTAACAACAACAAAAAGGAAAGAGACCGGGGTAATCATATCACATGACCTTAAGGTTAGCAAGCAATGTGAGAAAGCAGCAGGGAGGGCTGGGGGAACACTGGGATGCATAGGGAAAGGCATCCCCAGCAGAAAACAGGAAGTTCTTATTCCTTTGTACAGACAGTTAGTGAGACCCCATCTGGAGTACTACATCCAGTTCTGGAGACCCCATCTCCGCAAGGACATAGACAGGATAGAGGCAATCCAGAGGAGGGCAACTAAAATGGTGCAGAGTCTGCAAGAGAAGCAGTACGAGGAGAGACTAAAGGAGCTTAACATGTATACCCTTGAGGAAAGAAGGGAGGGGGGACATGATAGAAACCTTTAAGTACCTCAGTGGAATCTACAAAGTCCAAGAGGGTAGCATCTTTCAGAAAAAGAGACGTGCAAGAACAAGGGGACACAATTTAAAGATGGGAGGGTGGTTCCGGGCAATGTGAGGAAGTATTTTTTCACAAAGAGGGTAGCGGATGCATGGAACAGCCTTCCTGAGGAGGTTGTGGGGTCTAAAACTGTGGGGGAATTCAAGAATGCATGGGACAGACGTAAGGCAATTCTTGTGGAGGGTAGGAAGAAATAGGCTGTTAGTTAACTAGGATCTGCGGCCTATCCTGTAGGTAGGGAAATGGGCAGACTAGGTGGACCAAGTGGTCCTTATCTGCCGTCAAAGTCCATGTTTCTATGTTACCAGATTCCAGACAAAGTAATTTCAGATTGGGCACAACCAAGATAAGCAGAAATAAAATTAATTCAAGAAAATGTTCCTAGCTGGCTGAGGCTCACCAGTCACTTTCATAGTGGAACATAAAGGTGCCCTTAGGTAATGCACTCACACAGTTCCTGAGCATACCAGTCAAAGAATGACCAGTAGTCCACCTTCCCAACCACCTCAGCCTATAACTTAACACAGAACAGTTAAAGCATAGCAACAGTATGAGCAGAAAAGTTGGTGAGCAATGTCCTGTATATACAGTATAAAAAAAGTCTTGAGGATATGATTGGGTAAAGGATACAGTTCACAAAACTTCCAGAGGAATCACAGTCACTAAAGAGGTCCACCTAGTTAGAACTACATCATACAGTGTGTGGACTGCGGCTGTTTCTGTGTCCCATGCAGCAGGGAATCATGATGGTGGAAGTCCAAGGTTTAAGAGAGAAGGGAGCTACAATGGTAGTTGATAAGTACACTGATCAATTGCAGTGTCCCCCAGAGGGTCTTTAAGGCTTGCTAAGTGTTCAGGTACAGAAGCTGAAATTGTTAAATAACACTCTGGCAAGATTCATACAAGCAATTGGTCACCGGCAGACATAACATAAGGAACTTAGCAAGATCCATGTTTCAGACTGAGAGGGGAGACTGTATAGTACTCATGGCACCATAATCTGGAGTCATCCCTGGCCTAGCTGAGACACAGAGAGGAGACCATCCAAATCCATCTCTGTGGGCTGGGAAGTCACCTCTGGGTGAGAAGTATGAGGGGAGCCCAAGGGCTGCTGGAAACAGTGATCTGCTTCCTCTGAGGTGGTAAACAGGAGATTTGGCCATTACATGTGACTGACAGCATAGCAGGATAAAGAAAAGGTTATACTGTGATTCTTGATCCCAGTTTTAATTATTAAAAGCTTGCCTTCTCTTTAAAGATGCTCAAGGATAATCTGGGTAAAAGGAATATAGGTACCATTCCTAATGTCCCCTAGCTCCCTGGTTTTCTTAGAATTAACTTTTTGTCCTGAAAGTGAAGCAATTTAAAAATTAGAGGTCTTGGGTGGGTAAGGGCAGTAGCAGAGCACCCCCCCTTTGAATATGGTGTGCCCAGTCCAACTCAAAGTCAGACTCAGTAGGTTCCAGTTGTAGCCAGGAAGCCAGAGTTTGCCGCAGAAAATGCCACTGGATCCCAATCCTTAGTCCCTTCTAGAAGTCCCAGCAGAAGTAATTCTTTTTTGTTACCCGGACCCTTGAGGTCTTTTACTTTGCAGGTTGGCTATTCTACTTGCTCCTCAGCCACATGGAGATGAGTCACCATTTCTTACTGTGTGGTCTGAACTGTATTACTTCATTTTTCTGCCACTGTATATCTGTTAGTGAGGTGAGTCCCACTTGGGTTTTGGTCACTGTGGCATTGATGGATGTGACCTTTGTGCAGTTTGTTCTGGGAGTGCTTCATATTAATCTGAGTCCACTGAGTGCTGAGCACAAGTGAGAACCACAACCATTTTAGCAGAAGGCAGGTAGGGACCAGGCAGGGAGGTAAGACTTTATTTTTTTCCTTCTGGCTGGTATTGAGGAAGTCCCAAACTTGAAGAAAGCTATGGATATTCACTTGCATCTCAAGCCCCAGTATGTTAGAGCACTGCCACTAATCCAATCTATGGATGGAGGTAGGAGTTTTGTGGGACCACTCAGAGGTGAGAAGCTAAGTGGTCATCTTCCTGAGGCAATCATGTGACCTCCATAAAGGAAACCATCTAAGTGAATTACATAAATCTCAATGGTGGGTGCATTTGCTTGACTTGAGACTGTAGAGACAAATATGGTTCATTAGTACTAATGCCTAGACAAGATAGTACAGTTTGCCGATGAATAAATAAAATAATGTATTGGTACTGGTGCATTATTGGCAAACAATACCATCTCTAGGTTCTGGACATGTAAGAACCTTGAGAGTGAAGCTTGAAAGGTTGCTGTGTCCAGAACCTAGAAATGGTTTCACTGGCTGGTAATGCACCGCCACTTACATATTATTTATTTTTAATATATGGATCCAATGGTGAGTTTTGTTTTCCCTGCACCTGGTGATTAGTCACTTCAGTGAAGGACTGCCTCAGTTCTTGCTGACTGCCACACTGTGTTATTCACCCCCTCCCTCTTGCTCATCTGTGTGGCTCACTCCCTCTTGCTTGTCAATGTGGTTCATCCCTGACCTTCGACCCACATGGCTGAGTACAATTGTTAGGCAATCCTACCTATTGATGTTTCCAGAAATGTAGAATTGATCAGACAAGTCCATTTTTGTGAGAGCTGCAGAAAGAAAACGAGTGAGACCTGAGGAGTATCGGTTCAGTCTGCCTAAGCAGAGACAGCAGCCATGTTTTCTTAAGTGTTTTACCCTCCCACAGTAAAAAGTGGCCAATAATTAGCTGTGTTTTAGATTCAGAGGACATTTGTTTTTGACTGGCACTGGTACCATAGCCTGGCATAGGAGACTCCTGTGTTTGTGCTATTCATTTTTTGAGATAATAGTATCTTTCAGAGCCCCACATGTTACTATTACGGGCTCTGAATGATACTATTATTACTTAACAACAGTGGTATTATCAGTTTTGGAAGTAATGTATTATGGGGAAATTTTTGTATGCTTTACTACAGTATTATTTTCGATATCCATATATTAAAAATCAATATACCATATTCAGGCAATGAAACCAAATATGCCTGGGCTATGGGGAGTATGTCTGAATCCATGATATAGTCACAGCAATGGTACAACATTCCAAGTCAGCATCCCAAGTCATATGTTTATGGTTTTAATCATGGTATCTACTCTACGGTGTACCAACCTCACATCAACACTGCCACAGTGAAGGCCATCACAGCAACAAAATTCAACTGAAAATGTTGGGTCAGTGTGATGGTCCCCGCACTGGCACTGGCACTGCATCTCCTGGTGTTTTGCCCCCTCCCCAAGAAAACTCCAACTCAGAGTTGTATATCTAGAGACCAGAAGGTGTGGGGGATTCATGGGGAACAACCCCCCAAAGAAAACACACTGACATCCCCGACAGTACAATGCCAAAACTCTCCATTGTGTCTTTGGTTATCGGGGATGTTGGTCTGGATGCAGTCACTGTGCTACTGTGCCACTGTGCAAAGCCCCACCGTGAGGTGCAAAAGAATTAGGGTTGGACAGACCTGAAAAGGTCCTGATCATTATTATCAGGATCATGATCCAGGCCAGAGTATTGATAAGTTTTAATTAGTTTTGATTCTAATCGGAACCTTTTCTAAAATGTGATGAAAATTGAAAATCTTCCTTACAGTTATATAAAATGACAGCAAGATCCATTACACACACATTGAATTGTAAACTGAGAGCTTGTTATGGCACCGATGTGCTGGTCAATTGAATACATGGCAGCATGCAGGTGACCTGGTTTTCTGTCTACTGACTGACTGGTAGATGTGATTACTGATCTATTGCCTGACTGTCTATCCCCAGAGGGGGACCCATTTATTATACTGTACATGGAGGCATTCATTTGCTGTAGCCCTAGGCCCCTAGCTGCTTCTCTGTTTCATAGAGAGTGACCACTTTGTATTTTCTGCCTCATAGATAGTAAAAAATAACTTAAGAATGGGACTTAGAGGACATTGCACACAGTTGTTGTATTGTTCAATTGCCTTAATCTTTGCTGTTGTTCTGATAAATAGGTGCAGATTTGACCCACTTATCATTTTCTCTTACAATAAATAAAAATATGCTTACTATGAGCAGCAGTAGCGAGACAGAGAGGCGGAGAAGGCAGAAATGGGAAAAGGGATGGGGAAATGTATGGTACAAACAATATTGCAGACTGGTAAAAGTGTTTTATTATATCATCCAATAGCAGTTGAAGGACTTCACATCACTGTTCAAACAATCAAACACAATTGATATTGCTTTCATCACAGAAACCTGGTGGGAACAGTCCAATGATTGGGGATATAACATTCTAGGATATCAGTTATTTTTTAAGAACAGAGAACAGAAAAGAGAGGGTGGTGTTTGTTGCTGTCTGTCAGAAAATATAAAGAGCAATGAGATTACTTTCAGTGATAAACATGATGTCAAAACTGAACTCTTTGGATAACTATAAATTTCCCAAACTCACCAGACATTATGATTGGCACCTGCTACAGACCACCAAATAGTGATATAAAATATAACAATGTGATTTTACTGAAATGGAACTTGCTACAGATCCATGGGATCTAATTGTAATAAGTGACTTTAATGCTCCTGGAATTAATTGGAGAAAACTTACCAGACAAAATGAGTTTGAAAAAAATCTGCTCTATACCATATCTGGAAGTGGTTATGAACAAGTTGTGTCAGAACCTACACATAAACCTAACCTGTTGCACTTGATAATTACTAACTTACAGGGTCATGTTCATAGTCCAAGAGTGTTACCACACTTGGGTAACAGCGATCATTGTATGGTTGATTGTACTGTTTCTTTAACAACAAATAACTACAGCAAAATGTTATATTCCCTAACTTTAAACATGCTAATTGGAACATGATAAAACAGGCTTTAAGGGATAATGAGTGGAATTATTTACTAAAGGACTTAAATGTGGAACAAATGTGGGTTAGCCTTCAGGAAATGTTGAATGATTTAATTCAGAAATTTGAACCTACTTGTAACAAATCTAATAAAAAAGGTTCAGCTCCTAGATGGTTCTCAAGGGAGGTAAAAAGGCAAATCAACAAGAAAACCAAAGCCTTTAATATGTATAACAATAATTGTTCTGTGAAATATAAATGTATCTATAAAAAAGAACAGTCTAAACTGAAAAAATAATTAAAAATCAGAAGATGTAACTAGAGTTTAAACTGTCACACTAAAATGATAGCAAAGGATTTTATGCCTATAAATAGAAACAAGCATAACTCTAATAACATTACTCTCTTTAATATTAATAATAATATAGTGGATAATGATCTTGAAATTGCCTATTACTTTAACAACTACTTTAGTACAGTTTTCAATAATCATATGCCCCAACCTCCACTAGAAGTCATTGATAATATTACTAACATATAATTTTAAAAATTATGTCTTATTTGCACTACTAAACCTTAAAAATTCATCCTTACTAGGCCCAGATTCCCTTACACCATTGCTTCTAAAAAACTTGCTAAGGAATTGTTGTACCCCTTAACTAGTCTCTTTAATAAATCTATGCAAAGTGGTCTGCTACCTTCAATATGGGGAAAAAAAGCTATTGTTGTACCAATACACAATAAAGGGGTTAAAACTAATGTGGTAAATTATAGACTGATTATCCTAACCTCGTATGTTGTAAATTAATGGAAAGACTGATAAACAAAGAAATAGAAAAGGAGATGAAATCACTTGATTACATGAACCCACTCAACATGGTTTTTGAAGAGAGTTGTCTTGTACCACCAAGTTGATTATCTTTTATAATTTTGTGAGTGACAACATAGACAAGGGTATACCAATTAATGCTGTCCTGTTAGAGACTGGAAAGCATTTGACACTGTACCTGTGATTTATTAATTAATAAATCGGTAAAATGGGAATTAATATTAGGTTGGTATGATGGGTACAAAATTGGTTATTAAATAGAAGGCAGGTAGTAAAAATAAATGGTATGCTATCAGAAGAAATATATGCTGGTAGTGGTGGTGTTCTCAGGGCTTTGTTTTGGACTCTACAATTTTGGCTTATTTATTAGTGGTAGGGTGTTTCAAAGTTTGGTGTCTAAATTCACTGCTGCTACAAAGCGGGTAAGTCTGTACCCTGACCAACATCCAGGATTTAATTATAATAGCTGAATGGGCCAAAGCAAATAGGATGGCTTTAATGTATCTAAATGTGTGGTACTACATTTTGGCCACAGAAACAATAAATTAATATATACTATGAATAGGCAGCTTATTATATCAGTCTGTATTGAAAGAGATCTAGACATCTTAATAAACAATTATCTTACCTCAGCAAATCACTGTAGGCATGAAGCCCTTACAGTAAACAGATTTATTTGTTTATTGAATTTTTTTGACCAGGTAGGCCCACTGAGAGTAGAAGTCCCTTTTTGAGGGGCAACTGGGGATGGGGATACAGATGGTAATCAACTGAGATTGAACCAGATTAAGCTGTTGGTGGTATTTTTAGTGAATTACTCAATCACACTTTTAGTGATTTACTCAATCAAAAGATCATTTGTTCTTTTCTAAGAAACATGTATGGCTGAAGCCTCTACATACTTGAAGTGCACTCATAAATTAGCATAGCAGCTTTTCTACATTCAGTGTAAGATTTTATTCAATTTCACAAAGCACACTAGTTTTTTGAATGGGGGAGCAAATACAAAACTAGCCCCCATGCATAATATGATACACAGACTGATTTCAGAGGGCACTTGATGTAAAGTGCTATCTCAGTTCCTAATAGTAGTTCGATTTAGAACAATGAGAACAGCTGTAAAATTGAATTTATACTTTACATATTGTAGATGCAATCAATGAATTGAGGGCTAGTTTTGTATTTGCTCCCCCATTCAAAAAACTAGTGTGCTTTGTGAAACTGAATAAAATTTTACACTGAATGTAGAAAAGTTGCTATGCTAATTTATGAGTGTACTTCAAGCATGTAGTGGCTTCAGCCATACATGTTTCTTAGAATTTTGTTCCCTGGAAGGAGCACCTATAACTCTGTTAGGCAGATCAAAGATTTTGAAGCCATAATTCCTTTTGAACCAAATGCCTGTTTTATCATTTATTCTTTATTCTAGATTGAAGGCGGCTGCGGGCTGGGCGTTCTGCAATAACTGTCTTCTGATTTTGTAAACCTCGTTTAACTCTGCTGGACTTTACCTTAATTCTGCCTAATTTTGTGCTCTTTTATCTCTTGTTGTGTTTTTATTTGAGTATTTGGAGCTGCTTCATTTCGGTCTGATTACTGCATTGTGTGAATAAGCCATCATGCTTTGGTCATTTGGATGAACTAAATGACTAAGATTTGGGGCCTTCATACCATCTTTTATATGGACTTATCTGAAGTTATTTTTCACCCTCTTTGTGACTTGACTTAAGTGGATTAGGAACGGAGGAGTTGTGAGGAAAAAAGTTATGAGAGTAGGCGTTTTTGCTAGGAGAATGAACTGTGGATTTAACTGCCAGTGAGGACCACAGATTTTACTGCCAGTGAGGGTTCTATGATGCTGCTTGGGAGGTGTAGGAGCCTGAACTGAGTTTGGATTGATTCGAGGCAGTTCTGTGGGTGGTCCCATTTTGTGGGGTATCTGGTGGCTGAGGCTCATAGCTGCACAGGGGATTGGGCTGCAGTTTTGGTCGGGTAGCCAGCTGATCGGCTGACAGATCTCTCTGGTTTCTCCAGGGCCAACTGGTGAGTTGACACCAGCAGGGAGTGGTAGTCTGAGTATTTTCAGCCATGGTCTCCCTTTATGGGATATTTTGGGTCCCACTTTTGAAGTATCCAGAGTTTTAAGAAGAGGATTTCTAACTAAATTTTATTCTACCCGACTCAAAGAAGAGGATTTCTTTTGCGCTTCTGTTAAATTATTCTGTCTAACTTTGAAATGAGGACTTCAGCTTCAAATTGACCCTGTTGGTTACAGTCAGACCTTGAATTTTTATAATTTATTTTCCTGATCTATGAGTACTACTGAAGGCATTGAGAGTGCCTGTGTTTGGTTTCCCCAAGTAGTGAGAGTGCCTGGGGTCTGAAAAATGAAAAGCAAGACAGTTTTGGACAATAATTTTAATTCAGCTCAGGTAGGGAGAGTACCTTTGCTTTGCTGGCCTCCTTAGGCTGTGAGAAGGCCATCAGGGGCGTATGGTTTACATCCTTTTTTTGTTTAATTACTTCTACATCTCTGGACTTAAGTTACATCTATAGTTTTAAGGAACTGTATTACTTATTTTATGACTGGTTTTCTTTGGCTGACCTTTATATTGTTTTGGTTTTGAGTTTAGTTATTTATATTTTTTATTTTTATATTTTAGGATAAGGGGGTGGGTGATTGAGGGTATTTATTTATTGTCCAATTAATGATCTATTTATTGTGGTTTGTATTGTATTTATATTGCTGTTATGTTTATGCTTGTTTAGCAGGGGTTGAAGTTCTATTGGGTAGGGTGTAAATTAGGGTAGTTTGGTGGGTTAGGACTTGGAGGATGTTTATTTGCTTTTAGGAGGATTCTGTTTATTTATTGAATTGTTTGGAATGTGTTGGGTGCCTGCCCCCACAGTTGTGCACTATTCATCCTCTACTCTCCATGCCCTCCACCCTTTTTTCCCTCCTCCCCTTCAGTTTACAACTTACTAGCACTATAGAGCACTGGGTATGTGCAGAGGAGATGGAAAGGGTGGGGGGGCTATGAACAGTGGAGGGTGAATGAGGGGGGTCACTGTATCAGGGTAGTAGGATCTAGAAGATGCCCTGAGGTGAAATGGAGCTCAGAATGTGATCCCCCATGTCTGGTTTCCAAACTCAAGGGCACCACCAATTGTGGTGGGCTGGTGGCTCAGACGGCACGGGAGGCTCATCCAACTCGGGCGGTGTTGTGCAATGCTAGATCCATCAAGAACAAGACTGCAGTTATTGCAGACCTTGTTGAAATGTTGGACCTGGCATGCATCACCGAGACCTGGATGGATAAGAACTCGGACCCCATTTTGGAGGTTTTAACTCCAGCTAGGTACTCAGTATTACACTGGCCAGGATTGGATCATGGGGGGGTTGCGGTCTGTTCAAGACCGAGCTGGCCTTCATGAATGTACTAGCTGAGGAAACTGAGTCATTTGAGTGTGTCACAGTGGCAGGTGTAGGTTGTCTGATCGCCCTCATTTATCATCCACCCGGTGATGAGATACGATTCCTCCAGGAAGTGACAGACTTCATCATCGACATTGAGTTTGAGTCACCCAGACTGATGGTTCTGGGTGACTCTAACACCTGAGTCAATGATGAACTCTTGCAATTTGGTCAGCACTTCCTCCAGTTAATTAATGACATCATTGGGCCTTATACAGGTGGTTACCACTGCCACTTATAAACACTGACACTCCCTTGACTTAGTTTTCCTCCTAGGTATTGAGACATCTGACTTGGGGGTGGAACCAGTGGGTTCGTCCAATCACTACATCATGGGGTTCAGTTTTAGCACCCCACGTCATAGGCCTACCCCTGTGGAGATGGTTAGGTACCACCCTTAATGAGATATACATTTTCATAGCCTATTGGTGGTGCTTGACCTCTCATCCCTCTCGTTTGTAAGCAATGACCAAGAGACCCTCGTGACGGCATATGATTCTGCCATCTTGGTGGCTCTGGACTTCATTGCTCCAACCCATGTTCACTCTCTCACCCTTTGCCCTCGATCCCCATGGTTTGATGGGACCTTAAGGGAGATGCAGAGACTAGGATGAAGGTTAGACCATTGCTGGCAGAAGTCTGCCCTTGATGCCTACTGCCTTAGATTGATGGATCCTTATCAAGTCTACCAATCTGCAATCACCTGTAAGAAGGCAGAATTCATGTCCAGGGAGGTTGCGGCTACTCAGAATCGATCAGCTCAGCTTTTCCGTGCTGTAGACAGACTGTACAACCCAGCCTGTCTACATGGACAAACTTTTTGCAATTAGAGTGAGATGAACTTGCTTGATTCTTTGCTAATAAGGTGGCTGATATCAGAGCAGTACTCCAACTGTAGACAGACTGTGCAACCCAGCCTGTCTACATGTCTGGAAACTTTTGCAATTAGAGTGAGATGAACTTGCGATTCTTTGCTAATAAGGTGGCTGATATCAGAGCAGTACTCCAACTGGCAAACTCAATGGGTGCTGACTCTGATCAGTGCGCAGTCACTGCTCCATGTTCTTCCTGGAGTACCTTCAGATGACGGAGTTTATGAATGTCATGTGAATCATCCAGGGTATGCACCCTACGTGCTGTAGTTTGGACCCTGGACAATTCTCTAATTTTGGGTTATATTGAAGTCATTGGTCCAGTCCTTGTGCAGATAGTCTGGTGCTCCTTGGAATCTGGAGAGTTTCCTAGCTCCCTGAAAGAGGTGGTTGTTACACCGCTCATGAAGAAAGCTACCTTGGACCCAGACTGCCATGCAAACTGCAGACCTATCTCTAACCTTCCCATTTTAGGGAAGGTGACAGAGAAAGTAGTGGCAGCACAACTGGAGGTCCATTTGATCACCCATGACATCTATGAACAGCTCCAGTCTGGTTTTTGAAAGAGACATAGTACTGAGACAGTGCTGGTTTAGGTGTTCAATGATCTTCTGATGGCTAAAGATTGGAAGAACCATTCCATCTTGGTTCTTCTGGATCTCTCATCAGCATTTGACACTGTGGACCATGGGGTGTTGCTTGGTCACCTGAAGTACATCTGTGGACTGTCTGGTACTGTCCTCAGGTGATTTACATCTTTTCTCATGGGTAGAACACAAAGAGTGGTGTCTGGGGATTTTTCCCCAGACCCTATCTCTCTGTTGTGTGGAGTTCCTCATGAGTCAGTGCTATCACTCATGTTGTTTGTGGTGTACATGCTTCCCCTTGGAGACACTGTAAGAAGGTATGGGCTGAGGTTTCTGCTACACTGATGATACCCAGCTCTACCTTTCTTTTGCACCCAACCAGGATGGAGCTCTCTTGGTCTTTAATAACTGTCTGAAAGAAATCAAGGAATGGATGGATTTCAGCTGGCTGAAGTTGAACTCAGAAAAAACTGAGGTGCTGGTTGTGGACCCGGGTTATTGAATAGGGGGGTTGGGGGATGGTTCGCCTTTGGGACTTTTTTCGGTGGGGTTCCACTCCGGACCTCTGAACAGGTGCATAACCTGGGGTAATTTTTGATGACGAACTGACCCTACATTCACAGGTATCAGCTGTCATCAAATCTTCCTTTTACCATTTTAGGAATATTGCCAGGATTAAGCACCTTGTTCCGTCTGGTGACCTGCCTACTTTGGTCCATGCCTTTGTGTCCTTGTGCTTAGATTATTGCAACTCCTTTACCTAGGTCTTCCTGGGTGAAATCTGCTGCCTACAGCTGGTGCTGAACACGGCAGCCCGGCTCTTATCAGGAACTGCTCGATCATGTCATATTTTGCCGTGTTGCATGAACTGCAATAGCTGCCAGTGCAGTGGCAGATCACCTTTAAAGTCAGCTTACTGACTTTTAAAGCCCTACACAGACTGAGCCTGACTACCTGAAAGATCTCCTCATTCCCTACTGCCTTGGATGATCACTCAACTCAGCCAATGAGGGTTGCTAGAGATTCCAAGGGAAGACCTGAAATCATCAGGGCAAGATCATTTATATATGCAGCCTACCATTTGAATTCTCAACCCCATCGGTTATGGGAGTGCACAACTGTGGAGGGATTTAAACAAGCTTTAAAACTTTTTGTGGTGCCAGGCATTTAATGATTGATCTTCCTTTCTGACAAATGTTGTATTGTGTTTTAATGATAATGTATTGTTTTTGATATTGTTTTTAAATTGTTAGGTGCCTTGGCCATGGATGAGGCACCATATAAATCTAATTTATTATTATATATATCAAGAAATAGTCAATACATTATGAGGCTTTATAAGACCTATGTTATTCCTCATTTGGACTATGATTCACCGGTTTGGTGTCCCTATCTTAAACGAGATATTAATTTACTGGGAAGAACACAAGAAGAATAACAACATCTATTCCAAAATTATCACTACTTAGCTATCAGGCTAGGCTTAAGACTCTTAATTTATTCCCACTACAAATTCATCGACTAAGGGTGACTTGCTGATGCTGTACAAAATCTTACAAAATCAAGATCTAATGTCTCAATGTGGTTTAAAGTTTAAATCCATTGATAATAACTTAGGTCCCATAACAGACAATTACTAATACCAAGATCAAACACTGTTAAGCATTATAATTTCTTTACAGCTCGAGCTCCAACAGTATGGAATACGTTGTCCATTTATATAGTTATGGCTCCATCCTTACGTATCTTTCAAGAACAGGCTGGATGTTTTCCTCCTGAATAGTACCCACTAATTATCCCACTATGATGTGCGAGACAGTTCAATGGTGTCTAAAGCCTACTTTGTCTTAAACATGCTAAGTATCCTAAGGAAAAATACTTTAATAAAGGGTAGTAATCAGCACCACAAGGAGTGGGAGCAAAGATATGCCAGCTTTGTATACTGAGCCAATGCAAACTCACATGAAACTAAATCTGATGATGAAGACAATTCTGATGATAGTGATGATGGTGAAATGGAGGATGCAGAGAAGAAGGAAGAATTTATTACAAAATGAGGTAGAAAGCCTGAGTGAAAAAGAGTTGCAGGTTGAGCTTGTGCAGGGTGATGAATGTTATGATCTTATTGGGAATCTAACTAGTGATAAGATTGATAAAGATTTTACAAAGACTCCAGCAGAGAATGTATGCTATTTTAATTATTTAGCATTGTTGCTTTAACTGCAACCAGTAGTAATACAGCATCTAAGAACAACAGTTTGGTTATTTTCTTGTAGTTAGCTGCATCAGTATTTTGTGTCAGTACTTAGATCTTTGCCCCCTCCCACCCCCACCCAGGTCCTGGAACTGTATCACTAATAGGACAGAATTGCCTAAGCTCTGACAAATAAATGATAGGGTTTGTTGAATTACCACCGTTTATCCCAATTTTAGCCCTATTTGTTTTTCTAGTCATACAACAAGGCACATTGTAAAATGTTTACAAGAAGTGGGAAAGAGTTAAGAAAAAAACAGTGTAAGAAAAATAATTGTGTGACTCTAGAAGAACTAATAATAATTTCTTCCACTCCTTTGAAAACTGCCAAACTATTTACTTATGCTGAAGTTTTATCAAAAGGTAACATGGTAACAACTAATATCACAGACCCATGCTTCATGGAGGATAACAAAGACAAGACCTGCATTAAAACTATGGAATATTCAATCATAATTATAGAAAATCATCTACCGGGAGGAAGTTACCCCTACCCCTTGAATCAAAAGTTAGGAAGAAAGCAAATACAACCCTACCCCACAAAATAAACAGAAAGGTCCAAGAAACTTGAAATTTGGAATAGGATTTTAGCCACCCCTAAAAACAAAAACAAGTGTAAGGGGAAAATGAGTAGGAAAAGAAAAAGACAGATTTAGAGCTCATTAAGAAGAAATTATTACAAACTACTTCCTTCTGTATTAAACAAAACTGCACAAGAATCAGCTGAGTCCACAGTTAGAAGGAAGGGTTTGTGCTAAAGAAAGAAAGATCAGGCAGTCAGATAGCATCTTGCTGCACTCCAAAAGACCAGGAAACATGTGATAAAGCTTGACTTTTTCAGTCCACTAGACACAGAATCATATGTGGACATGCAGGAAGATGGGGAATCCCAAATGTCAGTTTGGCAGGCTCTCTAATACAGTTTTGGAAGACTTGATACGGAAGTGGAAAATATTAGGCTGGATGAAAATTTCTAGCTCAGTGCCCAGACTATTTATCTAGGTATACTGATAAATACATTAGCACACCCTACAGTACAGTGGTGAATATTGCACTCTTGGAAGCACTTAATGATTTAAAGTACAGGTTAGAGGGTCTTACAAACCTGTAAAAGAACAAGCTGAATGCATTAAAAAGGCTTTCTGGACAGCAACGTAACCATGCAACCTAAAAGACAAGAAGATTATCCTTTTCTACTATCATAATACCGGATGAATCTAAGGGTAAAATTAAGATAAAAGTGGACGATGTCACAGGAAAAACAAACTCTGACAGAGCCATATGGCTGTAAATGCATTAACCAGATAAGGGTGTTTCATATGCTAGCATAAACATGAATTGCCTTTGCATACACTAACTGAATCAAAGTATGGTACATTGAGAAAGGGCAGATATAAAAACTATGCCACCATCTGTATTACAGTTACATATATGCTTCACGTTTTATTCTATGCACTGTTATAGTAATCAACTCAACAGAACTGGGCCATGATATACTGTACATGAAGGTATTGTACCGTAACTGAGAACACTATATGTTGTGACAAGGTGGAAGATGAACACAATGTTGACACATGTTTAGGAAGACATTTGATGTGTTTGACTTTTTTTAGAGACTGCTATACAGTACATGCACACATACAGTAATTAGTATAATATAAAAGTGCATATATCCAAGTGTCAATGTAAATCTTATACATTTCATTACAAGTTGTTCTCTTGAAGGAATATCTTATTGTACAAGGCCTAAAAATTAGTGTTAGATAAAAGAAAACTGGGGTAGGTGTGTTATTGATGGTATTGCATAGCTTATATTTTATTGCTGCTCCACCCTGACACACACAATATTAAAATCAACAACTCTTTGATATGAAGCAACAGGAATTAGTTAGTACAAGGACAGAAACAAGAAGGAGACTGAGTAAATGGGTAGACAAGCATGGTATGGTAAGTCAAATAACATTTCAAAAGTCTCACTATTATTATTCATTTGTTACAAATGCATCTGCACAGTTGACAATTTTGTAACAAAGATAACAATGGAGAGTTATTCACATAACACATAATTTAAGTGAGAGGAATGAAGTTAATAAAATAAAACTGAGTGGAATAGAAAAGATGTAGCTATAAAATGAAGGGAGGGGGCAAATAAAAGCTATTCCAGCGGCAACAGGTGATGTGTTCAATTGCTCTGCATCTCAGGTGGTTGCACAGGCAAAAATAAAACAACATAGGTAATAAATAAAATAAATAAAATTCAGCTTGCTGCAGAGCAGATGCAACCTGAAATGTCCAGAGAGCTGAGACGTTTCTGGAAACAAGCAGCAGAAATAGCCATGCCTCTGTTCAGTGCCCTTCACTTCCCACAGAAGAAAGATTTATTGTACTTCTGGTAACAGAAAACAATGCAGTTTGCCAACCATTTAGACAGGCATTGTTTTGAAACTTCTGTGCCCTGTCTTTTGGGGTCAAAGGAAACAAATAACTGATCGGACTTATGAACATCTTTAGTCTGGTTAGTGTAGTAACGCAGAAGTCTATACACATCCATAGTGTGCAGAAAAGCCTCCCACTGATTAGAGTACTCAAGGAAGAATACCGGCAGTTGAATTGTCTGATTCAACATAAACTCAGAAACCACTTTAGTTAAAAACTTAGGATTTGTAAGCAAGCCACACTGTCTCTGTGGAAAATCAAGTAAGGCTCCTTACACACCAGGGCCTGGAGCTCTGAAATTCCTCAAGCTGAAGTAATAGCAACTAAGAAAAGTGCTTTCTAAGACAAATAGTGCATAGCACAACTTCCTGCCGTTCAAAAGGAGGGAAAGTAAGTTTTTCCAAAACAAAATTCAAGTCCCATGGATTACAAATCCGTGGTTTCAGATGAAAAATTTCTTTCAGGAAGGTTTTGGAAATCTCTATCTGAGTTATGGTTTTGCCATCCACAGGGAGGTGGTAGGCCAAAATGGCAGGCAGATGGACCTTCAAAGAAGAATAGCTGAGGCTGAGATCTGAAAGATGCAAGAGGTACTCCATGACCTGGGGCACCGGGCAAGAGAAGGGTCCCAACCCCTGGAGCTGTCAAATGGAGAATCATTTCCATTTCATGGCATAAGTAGTTCTGGTAGAAGGCTTCTGGTCTCTACGAGGACCTGGCCACTAGGGTAGAAACTCCAAAGCATGAAGAAGCTATATCCACAGGTGTCATGCATGCGGTGGAGGGATTTGAGGCCTGAATGCTCCAGTCTGCTCTGCTGCTCAGTCAGAAGATTGTGGCAGAGAGGCAGAGTAATGGAGATTCCATTGATAGCTGTTGATGCAGAGGAAACTAAATCTGATGAGGCCAAAGAAGGCTATTAGAATCATGTGAGCACCTTCTGTCTGTAACTTCAGGAGAACCCTCTGAAACACTGGGAAGGAGGAAAGGCATACAAGAACCTCCCTGTCCAGCAAAGAGACAACATGTCTTGCCAGAAAACACCACAAGCAGGAATGTGTGAGCAAAAATTGGGTATTTTGTGTTGTATGGGAGAAGAAGAGGTCTATCTCCAGTCGACCCCTCAGGTCAAATAAGCTTTTGACCACCTCTTGATTTAGCTTCCATTCATGAGCCCTGACAGTAGTGTGGCTTAGACTGCCTGTCAGGACATTGTTGATGCCCTGCACATGGACAGCAGTCAGGTGGAGGTCATGTTGGACTGTCAGTACCACACTCACATCAATCCCAGCACAGAGGTATGAGGAGTGCCTTCTTGTTTGTTCAGGTACCAGACCACAGACATATTGTCGGTCTGAACCAGAAGTGTCCCGGACATAGAAGAGGCTGGAAGGCCTGGAGGATATGCAGCATTGTCTCATTTCTAACAAACTGATGTGTGAGACGCTTCTAGCTGAGACCATGTTCCTGGGTCTGATGGTCTCCCTACTGTAGGTGGGCTCCCAGTCTTGACATGAAGCATCTGTTGTAATGGTCATGGTAGGAACAGGAGGTTGAAAGGAAACCCCTGTGGAGATTGGACAACTCTTGCCACCAAGAAGATCCTTCTTCATGTACTCAGACACTAGGACCCTGTGAGTCCAGGTTGCCCAGTGCTGATCCCATTGGAGATGAAGATTTCATTGGGTCACCCTCAAATGCAGTCTGGCTAGAGGACTGTGGGGATGACTGCTGCCATAAGTCTGAGAAGACAGAGGATCAACCTGGAAGTGGTCCAGTGTGAGATGGCCACTAATCTGGCCTGTTCCTGCAGGGTCTCCGCTCTGTGCAATGGGAGAAAGGCACTGCCCTGGACAGTATCTAGCACTGCTCCAAATCAATTGTGGGTGCTGGGAGAGGAGAGGTGGGACTTGGCATAGTTGACAGCTACTTCAAGTCTGGAAAAGAGGTCCAGGGTGAAGGAGAGGTACTCCCTCAGACTGTTATGTGATGGGGCTGACAGAAGCCAGTCATCCAGATACAGGCACAATTAGATCCCTCTATGGCAAAGGGCCACAGCCACCACTGCTAGGCACCTGGCAAAAACCTGAGGCACTGAGAATAGGCCAAAAGGGAGAGCCTTGAACTGGTAATGTTCCCCCTGGAAGGAAAACCAAAGAAAGTGGTGGTGGGTCTGGAAGACAGGGATGTGCAGGTAAGCATCCTGCATGTCCAGTGCACAAAGTCAATGGCTCTTGTGGAGGAGGGGTGGAAGTTCCTGGATGGTGAGCATGCATAACCTCATGTACTTGATGTACAGGTTGAGCATGCTGAAGTCCAAGATGGGTCTTATGTCACCCATCTTTTTTGGGTACTAGGAAGAAATGGAAGTAATACCCTCTTCATATCTGTGCTGGAGCCACAGGCTTTATGGCTGACTTTTGCAGAAGAGCCTGGATCTCATCCCCTATCAGAGACAGATGCCTTGGAGGATAATGTGAGAGGTCTGGGGGGGTTGTCCAGAGGCCTGTTTAGCAACTCTATGGTGTGACCTCTTGCTATTAACTGAAGGACCCAAGAGTCTGTGTTTATGTCCTGTGACTCTGAAAGGTGGAGGGCAAATCTTCCCCCCCACTGCTTCCCCCAGAAGATCTGGAGGAGGAAGAGGGTCCCCAAGTGTCAGGAAGCCGAGGAGGGAGGGAGCAGCAGCCCCTCTAGGTGTCTTCTGGGACTTGGTAGGGAATAGGGTTCCTGATGCTGGATACCAGCATTAGGCTGGTGTTGGCAGGGGCCTCTTTGGTCTGGCATCTCTGTTGCTGATGAAAAGGTTGTTTGCATTGGAAACTCCTCAGTACTTGAAGTGGACCTCATGGATAGATTTACCATGGTCCTGCAATTCATTGATAATATTCTTGGCATCACCTCTGAATAACACAGATCCCCAGAAAGGGGCATCCAGGATGGAGGTCTGGATGTCTTGTGCTAGGCCAGCAATCCCAAGCCACAGAATGTCACCTAATGTAGACAGCAGTGGCTGTTGTGAGACAACTGAGTCTACTCTGTCATAAGTGGACAGGAGGGCATGATGACAGGAGATTTTAGCCATTCTCACTGTCTTAGCAATGTCAGCCATAAGCTCCTGGTCCTGGATAGCTTTCAGCTTGGACTTGAGTGAGGCCAGGGAAGATTTCTGGTAGGAAACCATATAAGCCACATAATTAAGGGACCTGAGGGTGTAAGTAGACAAGAAATGGATCTTGAGACCAAAATTGTCCAGTTGCTTAGACTCCTTATAAGGAGGAGACATGCTCAAATGTTTAGGCTTAGAGGACCTGTCATGGGCAGCCATGATAACAACTGATTCTGCATTAGGATGGACAATAAGGTGTGTGAACACATCTGGTGGTGGTACATCCTGTCTGCCTTTGAAACTGCCAGAATGGAGGAAGGCTGTTGCCAGATTGTGGACATCAAGTCTTCATGGGGCCCAATCCAAGGTAGTATGGGTATAGGGCGCTGTCAGTCATGTCTAGATGCTCCACAAACCTTTTCCACTTTGGATTCTGTTCCTAGATAGCCCAGCCACAGGCATTTTGTATAGTTATGAGGAGTTCTGCAAAGGAAGGTTCATCTGGAGAGGACTCTGGGGACTCCTTAGGTTGAGACTCTATAGGTGTGCATACCAAGGCTGGAGGATGGGTCAGAGTCAGAGCACAAAGAGTGCCTGCTGGGGATCTGAACCCTTTTTAGAGGTGTGTCCTGGGTTTTATCCCTGATCAGTTGTCTAAAGCCTTCTCTGGAAAGGTGGGAATCCACTGGAGAGGCTTATCTAGAGGTCAGAAAGGTGGCGGGAGTAGAGGCCACCACTGGTTTCTGACGGTCAATGTCTGAGGCTAGTTGAGTACTGGCCAACTGAATCAGAGTCTGAAACACTGCCTGGATATCAGCCTGAGGCTGCTGTGGAGGTAGAGGCTCAGGAGGAGGAGGAGGAGAAGGTGGTGGAGGATGAGGCTGGTATAATGGATAGCCCGTCTTCTGATATTAAGGGTATCCATGAGCCTGATAGGAATAGGGAAGCAGAAGCAGCATAGACATGGCCCAGCATCTGGTACCCCGGTATATAATGGGGTTGACAACTAGGCATTGATACCCCAGTGAAGAGTACATTGAGTACTGTGGGGTGTATAGCATGGAACATTGTCCATAGGTCCATCTGAAGGTGGAGCTGAAGGCCAGGCAGGAGGTGAGGCTGAAGGCCTGGTAGGTGGTCAGAAGGACCAGGTATTTGCTCCATAGGGACATTCAAAGTAACTGGCACTGGATGAGGCACAGGAATGTCCAGTTCTGAAACCTTTGGCACCTGGTAGCCTGACAGAAGGCTGTCCAGTGTTTGAGGAATAGCCAGAGTACCAGACATACCCTGAGCCATAGAAGGGTTACCTGGAGTAGGGTCACTTGGCATCAGAGTGTGAGTAGAACCTGACGGAAGATCCACCATCATCTGGGGAGCTGGAGTCCAAGATGGTGGAACCTAGTTGTCCAAAGGGGCTTAGGTTGAGGAGGTCCTGATGGAAGGTCCCTGGTGGGATTAACAATAGGACCAGTGAGTGAACCAGGAAGGGACTGACCCAGCAAATGAAGAGGAACCTCCAGAGTAGTGCCCACCTCTGGCTCTTGATCTTCAGGCAGGTCTAGAGGGTCTAGTTGGGTCAGTGGGAGCATGGAACCCACAACAGACTGTTGTGTGTCTGGCAGCTAGCTCAACTCGACATTGGGGGTATCCTGTGACCCTGATGGGAGAGTCTCAGTTGTGCAGTCCCCCAAGGAACTGGGGAGTGACTTATCAGCTGCAGTCCTGCAGACATCAGAAGAGCTAACATCTGACTTATCAGCCTGGGCCATGGACGGTGCTGGATTCCAGCTTACCAGCTGTGGCCCTGAACTCCTCAATGGGGCTGGGAGGTGACTTATCAACCTGGCTGCTGGTGATAGACCCCAAAGCAGATATGGCCCTAAGGAGTACAATATGGGTTCCGTTTTCCAAGAAGAGCCCTGTCTAAGCCATGAGTAAAGCAGGCAGGGAGGCTGTGGTCTGATCCACTGGAGCAGTAGGAGACCTGGCAGTAGGGGTTCTTACTGAAGTGAAGGCCCCTCCAGTGTCAGTGGTGCTTGGTGGTTGCCACCAAGTGGATGGAGACCTATCCCAGTCCTGGTGCTTCTTCTTGTCCTTTTTCTTCTTTTTGGGTTCTGTCGTTGGAGAAGATTTTTCCTGCAGATTCTGCAGCTCCTTTTCCATAAAAGCTAGGCACTCTCCAGCAAGTGTGCTTCAAGCTTTTTCTGGTGTCTTATCCATGTGACCCTGGTTGAGAAGAAATTTACAGGCCACACAGTCCTTGACCCAGTGTTTGGGCCTAGGCAGATCATGCAGTGGGAATACTCACCCACATGCAGGATCTAGGAGCCCAGGACTTGCACTTCTTCTTTTGACTCATCACCCAACTGTTCATGAATAGGCCAGTGGCTGAATCAGGAAGAGACTGACCCAGTGAAGGAAGAGAAACACTCCAGAGTGGTGCCACCTCCGACTCTTGATCTTCAGACAAGCCGGAGTGTCAGTTGGGTCAATGGAAGCGTGGAACCCTCTAGAGACTGTTGCATGTCTGGCAGCTGGCTCAACTCAACATTGGGGTATCCTGCATCCCTGATGGGAGAGCCTCAGCTGTGCAGTCCCCAGAGGAACTGGGAGTGACTTATCATCCACAGCTGTGCAGACATCAGAAGAGCTAATGTCAGACTTATTGGCCTGGGCCATGCAGACAACAGCAGAGCTGGAGTCAGCTTACTGACTGTGACCATGCACTCTCGATGGGGCCAGGGGTGACTTATCAAACTGGCTGCTGGCGATGAGACCCTGAAGAAGATATGGACCTAAGGAGCACAATAGGGGTTCTGTCATCCAAGAAGAGCACTGACTGTACCATGATTGAAGCAGGCAGGAGGCTGAGGTCTGATCCGCCAGAGTGGTAGGATACCTGGCAGTAAAAGTACTTACGAAGTGGAGCCCGGCTGGTGTCAGAGGTGCTCGATGGTTGCCACCAAGTGGATGGAGATCTATCCCAGTCTTGGTGCATCTACTTGTCCTTTTTCTTCTTTTGGGCTCTGGCATTGGAGAATATTTTTCCTACAGATTCTGTAGCTCCTTTTCCATCAAAGCTAGGTGCTCCTCCAGCAAGTAGGCTTCAAGTTTTTCTGGTGCCTAATCTGTGTGGCCTGATTGAAGTATTGGCAGGCCACAATGTCCTTGACCCAATGTTTGGGGTCTAGGCAGATCACTTAGCAGGAATGTCCATCCACACGCAGTAGCTAGGAGCTGCAGGATTTGCATTTCTTCTTTTTGATGCCTCACCCAACTGTTCATGTTCCTGAATTGTACCTCCAACTATGTCCCATGCTGTAAATTTGTCACTGTTATTTATTTGCTTCCCTTTTCTTCTGTATATCCCTCAACATCTCTGTTTTAGACCTGTTTATATTTTATCTGTTTATACTGTATTTTACTATATATCTGTTTGACCTTATGTTCTGTTCTCATTTTGTGCTTAACTGGACATTTGTGTAAATGGGCAGTTTTGCTTAAATACCTTTCATTATAAAATAAAATTGATTGATTGATTAAAACTGCACTGACAGACCTGAACCACAGCAGTTGTGTGTAAAGGCAAACTGGCCTTACTAGGTGCAACTAGTACAAATATTGCTGGTCCGGTCACTCCGGCTGCACTGTTCAGTCCAACTTTCACATATCTGGTCTGCTCATGGATGTCTTTTTTTCAATCCTTCCTTGTTGTGGTTGAAAACAGAACCATCAGGACCAGACCAGATAGGTAAAAGTCAGACCAGATCATCTGGAGTGAATGGATCAGCAAAATTTGCACAAGATGTGCCTTCCAGATTTTATAGCCCTGGTCCAGGTCTGGTGATCTTGTTTTTACCCATACCCCGCTGCATGTGGCTTAGTGAGATACTGAACAGATAGATGCAGACTCTAACCCATTGAAATCTGAAATTTCAGAAAACTATCATGCTAAAAATACAAAGACTCACTCAATTCCTGATGATCCCCATCCCCAAATCAGACTTAGTCCTCTACCAAGTCATGCTCAAATATTGGTGCCTCTTCATCCACACATTAAGGTTTTAATGCCATCATGCCTTTTCTGCTGCCATGGCTCCCCATCCATGAAGTCCCATTCTGCTTGTGGTAGCTCCCCCAACCAGGTAAATCTTCCAGGGAGCAGCTCTTTACACCATATAAACTAAATTATTGTTAAACCTCTTATTTTTAAACATTTTGTTGAGAAATTTTTGTTTTAGTATATCCACGATCAGGTAAAATAAATTTGTAAAAGAAACCAAAGCCCCCATTTATCAGTTCATTTAATCACAATACAGCACATTATGAACTGATCAGATTCTGTGTGTAACCTAAGTCAAACAAAAATTAGATACTCACATGCCTACCTATTTGCAAGTGAAGCAAATGTGGTTACTATCATTCAGTTGTAAACACCTATAGTCACAAACTGCTGGTTAAGAACATTCAGTAGAATATAAACAGTAGCCCAGAACTGCCTGCCTGAGAAAATGAAGTTGGTGTATTGTTTGGAAACAGGCATCACTGGGACTCTTTGTTATGGAATGTCCTGCAAAGTAGCAGAATGACTGCTCTTAGGATGGTGGTGTCAAATGGCTTAATGAGGTGTTCCTAGGGTCTAAGGTCACAGCAGAGTTTATCTGTTATGCAGAAAGCTCCAGGAAGTATTTAACCCATTCTACTTCCAATAGCTTTCTATGATATCAGTACTATCCATTGATAATCTGACACAGAATGACTATCAGAAGATAATGAGTTAAATTTCTGTTGGCTCAATTAACTCCTTAAGCCAGAGGAAAAATAATGCTCTACAGCTTCTTATACACACAGGCAGCATAGTAATGAGGCTTTAGCAGAGGAATCTATTTTTAACACTCTTTCATGTTGTTTGGTAGCAAAAATGACATCAGCCCTTTTCTGAGTGCAAAATGTCTGCTGGACTATGCCCACAGCCGCTAAAAACAGTAAAACAGGACATAGGAAAAGCAAAAGATTTGGTTACTGGGAACTTAGAGGGCAAACCTCCACCATCCAATGAAAAGCCTAAAAATACCACTGTCACCAAAGATAGATATACAAAAAAAAGGACAACATTTCAGAATCAGAAATTAAGACAGCCTATTCAAGATCCAGGATCAGGAAGGAAGGTCCCAGGAAATTACCATTAGGAGTCAGTGAAATAAAGGATACTACCATATCTCAAGCAAAATCTAATTGCGACCTTAGGAAATAGAGAATGTTATGACACTACTGGACTCTTGAGAAAACATATGAGATATCGCGCCATTGACTAAGATTAGTTACTGCCTTCTAGAGACCAAGTGAGTAATCCTTAATGATAGAGACTTGTAGAACATTATTTAGGGACAGGTTGGATACTGTACTTCCAGTGTATATTTTAACTAAGGATATGGAGGCAGCCAAAATAATTTGGTCAAGACAAAATGGAATGCACTATTTGGGGCTAAATTGACTCCCAAGTTACATGATCAACAGCAGACAGTTTTCTAGGGAGAACTTGTATAAAGGGACTTCTAAAATTTAATGATTTTAAACTGGCACTAGATAATTACAATGGAACTTTGCACTAGACAAAGCACAAAGCATGGATTCTGCAAAGTCTGTTTCTATCTTTAGGATGGAACATTTCCCAAAGAAAATAATGAGATGCTTAGAATTTTATGACAACAACAATAGTCTACATCTTAGGATTCAAGATTGGGAAAAATGAAATCTTGTATGTAAAAGATTTGCCTCACAGAATGAAGGCACACAAATAGATCTCACAGTGGGATCAGAGAGACAAGCACAGAAAATAATAAGTAATTCCTATAAATTGGACACAGATAACATCTTGATAGTGGACATGAAGGAAAAGAAACCAGAGGTACTGAATATATGACTAGAACAGCTAAATAGTGAAACTTTAAAAAATTCTATATTAAGTACAGGTTACATAGACAATTACAGGCCTGTGAGCCTGACCTCAGTGGTGGGGAACCTAATAGAGTCCTTATTTAAGGAGAGAATTGTGAAGTTTCTGGAGGATAGTGAGGCACCAGATCCAAGGCAGCATGGATTCTCAGTGGGAAGGTCTTGTCAGATGAATCTTTTAGATTTCTTTGACTGGGTAACCAGGGTGGTAGATCAGGGAGTGGTGAAGGAGATAGCCTACCTGGATTTCAGCAAGGCCTTTGACACCGTCCTGCACAGGAGATTGCTAAATAAATTGAGGAGCCTGGGAGTGAGCCTACTGTGGTTAAGGTGTGTTGGGAACTGGATAAGGATAGAATTCAGAGGGTGGTAGTAAATGGCAAAAATCTGATGAGAAGGAGGAAACCAGCCGGGTGCCAGGGGTCAGCACTGGGGCCAGTCCTGTTAATGTCATGATTAGTGACAGTGCAGAGCATCTTGAGGGAAAGGTGTGCCTATTCTCAGATGACACCAAGATCTGCAACAGAGTAGACACACCAGAGGATGTGTAAAATTGAGAAGGGGCCTAAGCCTATTAGAGGAGTGGCCTGGTGTCTGGCAATTGAGTTTCAATGCTAAATGGTGCAAGATCATGCACTTGGTCACAGGAATCCAAGGGAGGAGTACCGGATGGGTGGCGAAATTCTGGCCACCACAAGTCAGGAGAGAGACCTGAGGATTATCATATCTGAAGGATGTGAGGTGACCAACTGTGGAAAAGTGGTGGGGAGAGCAAACAGAATTTTGGGGTCCATAGGGAGGGCATAACAAGCAGGAGGAAAGAGGTGGTGATGACACTGTACAGATCACTAACGAGGCTCAGTTGGAGTACTGTGCTCAGTACTGGAACCACAACTCCAGAAGAATATTGACAAAACAGAGGCAGTCAGAGAAGGGCAATAAAGATGGTACATGTCTGCACCAGAAGCCCTATGAGGAATGACTTAAGAACATAGAAAACACAGAAATTGTTGGGCAGATAAGGATAGCAGGCCCATCCAGTCTGCCCATAGGCTCTATACATGTATGCATCCACTCACCCTAAGTAGTCAATGGCTTTTCACTCCCTACCACCCAAGGTTTCCCTGTGCTTGTTCCAATCATTTTAAACCCTCCACTGTGCTTTCCCCTACCACCTCTGTGGGAGACTATTTCAAGCATTCCAAACCTTAATATCTATTCACTGGAGGAAATAAGGGAGAGGGAAGATATGATAAAGACTTGCAAGTACTTTAGGGGACTAAACGGTACAGGTGGAAAGCATATTTCAGAGAAAAGTCATCACAAGAACAAGGGGGTATGACAAGAGGCTGAAGGGTGGAAGACTCAGAGGTAATGTTAGGAAATACTTTTTCACTGAGATGGTGGTGGAGCCATGGAACAGCCTTCTGACAGAAGTGGTGGGTGTGAAAACAATAAGGGTGTTCAAGAGTGCATGGGATAGACATAAGGGTACCCTGGAGATGTGAAAGAGCAGGAGAGCCACCAATCAAATAGGATCTGGGGCTGCAGCAGTGCATAGAAATAAGCAGACTAGGTGGGCCATATGGTCCTTATCTGCCAACATGTTCTATGTTTCTATGTTTCTATAGGAACTGCAAACATCTTAATATGGAACATTGCTGGTCTTTCTCATAAACTTTCTGATCCAGACTGGAGATCATTTGTGTGTAATTATGCTCTTTTAATGTTTCAGGAAACTTGGGCTATGAAAGTAGTTAGCATAAATTGGTAAGAAAATCTCTTTTCCCAAGCAATCAAAACTAACAAGTTCGGTAGACTCAGGGGTGGGCTTGCAATTTATGTGAAGATTGGGAAAGAACTGAGTATTGTAGAGCTTAAAATCATGAAACAATTCTACATTTTGGCAGTATTACAATGGGATGCTTCAATTCAATAATAACTAATGTTTATATCCCACTTCTGTCCAATCAGAAGCAAACAAAAATTTGGACCCACTCTCAGATGTAGAACTGGCACAGACAAAATATCCTACAGGCATACTGTACATGGTTCTGATTGCTGGAGATTTTAACTCTAGCATACAGTACAGTAGCTGATTATGACAACAGAAGTTCTCCAGGAGCATGTCTACCCTGGGAATTGGGAAAGATCAAGCAGAGATAAACAATATTAATGTGCAGGAAACATATGATTCAGTATATTGAAAATAACAATCTTCTCATTCTGAATATGGTAGACTAAGTGGGACAATGAGGAAACACTATCTACTTGCACCTAATGTACAAAGTACAATAGACTATATACTCTGTGCCCCAGAAAACTACTGTTTCTTTAAGTCACTACCGATTAACATTCACCAGAGATGATCATGCACCACTGTGCCTCCAGTTTGTTACCATGGGAAGAATATGAAAAATTAAGATAAACATTGCCCATCTTTAGTATTAAATCCTCAAGAAAAGAATTGACTAGTGCTTTCTGAAAGAGCAAGGAATACAATAGATGACTTTATTACAGAACTAGATTTGAACTGTATATTCAATGGCAATAATATCTCTGTCGCTGCACAGGATATGAGAAGATAATAACACAAATACAATAGGAACTTAGAAAATGAATATATATTAATGACTCCAAAACACTATCAAAACAAACTTGGTTTGACTCAACTTGTAAGAAAGCAAAGAACAGCTTGAGAAGACAGTTAAATGAAGCTAAAAATAATCCATCAAGAATAGCATTTAATGCCCTCAACCAAACTAGAGCACAATATAAAAAGTTATTAGAAAGAAAGAAACAGGAGTTCAGACAGAAATTATGGGCCAACATGTATAATGTTGTTAAGACGAATGATATGAAGAAATTTTAGCAGCTAATTGCAAAGGGAACCAGTGACTCTCAAACATCTTTAGCTTTTTATATCCCGGAGGAGACCTGGGTCCAACATTTTAAATCAATATTTAACAAAGAAGTAATGCTAAGACTTCTTGATACCTTAGCAGATAATTGTTACACCTAGAATACTTTCCCATTAACATATCACTTTTGGAAGTGGAAGATGCAATATTAAACCAAGCAAACAATAAAGCCCCTGGTCTAGATCAGATACCAGGTGAAAGTTCCAAAAACATCTTATGTTTTGGATCCCACTGCTTACATCCTTTCACAATAGCTGTCTAGCACAAACAAAATGTATTCCTACATCATAGGCAAGAAGTATCATGTCCCCTTCATAAAAAGGGTGGCCTATACAAACGTAGCAATTTCAGATCCATTAACTTATTAGATGTTAGCTCTAGAATATTGACAACATATTTTACTAAATAGATTGAATCACGGGTTAAAAACAAACTCTGCCCTTTCCATATTTCAGGCAGGTTTCAGAGCTAAGTTTTCTACTGTTGGTAATATTTTTTGTTTGGTTCATCTATTAGAAAAAATATATACAAATTAAAAAATCAAAAATGTTTGCTCTTTTGTTGATTTCTTTGTTTGCATTGACTCAGTAAATAGAACAACATGTTGGAATATATTACTTAACAGAAGACTTCCTACTGAACTACTTTTACCCATATATCTGATAAACACCAACACAACTATGGCCATTAGGTACAATAGCCAATGAAACATTACAGCACTTTTTAACTCCACACAAGGAGTAAAGCAAGGTTGTCTCCTTGCTCCCATACTATTTAGCATATTTACAGATGCATTATTACAGCCTGATCTGGTGGAATCTTTCAATCATCCTAAAATTGCAAATACTCCTTGCCTATCAGAGCTTATGCATATGACTTAGTCCTGTTCTTATTGACCAGTAAAGTTCTTCAGAGAGATGTAGACCAAATATTGTCTAAATTTGAAGCATTGGACCTAAAGATAAACCTTAAGAAAACAAAGGTCATGATCTTTGGAAATAACACATCTTAATCAAGGTTTAAGTTACATAAGGAAAACATAGGAATAGTAAATAAATATGTGTACCTAGATATCACGTTTACCTTAAATGGCAAATGGAACTCTCATTGCAGGTAACAATGCACCCAAGGCAAAACATCTTTCTAAAGCCTTGATTTGCTTAACTGTAAGTAATGGGGTAATGCCATTCTCACTGCTCTCCCAGCACAGGAAACTAAATTGAACCTTCTTCTCCTTTATGGAGCTGAAGTCTGGGAATTACAAAAAAACTTTAAACCAAGAGACTCACCTTCTTTATTTTTTATAAATCCATTTTACAAGTATCCACATCTACACCATCAGCGATGGTAAGATCAGAACTAGGTAGAATCGAAATTTCCTACATGTTGGAACTTAGAATCACATCTTACTGGCTTTGTATAATAACACAGCTAATACATTGCCTAAACAATTTTTAATAGTGAAAAAAACAACTGACAAATTAAGGGAATCTCCTCAAGTTTTTTATTTTTTGGTAACTGGGTTAAGCCCGCTAGGCAGTGTCACAAATTCACTCTGCATGTCAGGCCCTCTGCTCCCACAGTGCCAACCTCAGAGTGCAATAGTGTGAACAGGTAACAGACAGGGTAACCCTCCTGTCTGCTTTTGGGTCCAAATCACCTTTAGTCTCAACTTCTTGGGGGATTCAAACTGTGAACCTTATGCTAGCATACTCAATTAACAGGCTCAGATATATAATCTCTTCAGGGAATGCAGTACAATCCTTTGCCCAGGGGCACCTAACCAGGTATCCAAAATGAACCCTTAAAACTCTATGAGACCTTAGGTATATTCTTACATTTTCTGAGCTTAATAAGACCATCAATCCTTTTCAAATCATTGTCAGACTTAAAAATACATGCACTCCACAAGCAAAAAGAAAACTGGGAAGACACAGGCAGTATCTTGAGAAAAGGTGGTTTACTAAAAACTGTAAAATTAGTAAAATAAAATACAGAACAAATATCAAGAGCTTACAGTCTCAAAAGAAAATGGGAAAGTTACAGAACAAAAACTCCTACCACAATACTCTTAGATCTTTTCTATCTAATGTATTACTTCTGTAAGTGTGTTTAAAGTTAGATCAGAGAACTTTTTCTCTGAGTCCCAAAAAGATCTATCATTTCAGATACACTGATACATTTTCAGCTCTATTGCCACACCCACTTGATGAGCCATCTAGCTCCTCCTTTTAGAATATAAAATTACAAACATGATTTCCTACCAGGAGGTATGTTAAATAATGTGATATCAGAAGAAGAAAAGACATTTCTGAAATATGACTCCTTAATTAAATATTTCTCTTGATCTTAACAATCCCAGCATTTGTCATATAGGTGTTAAACTTGATAGGAACAGCCAAAGTACCCTTTCTTTCCTGATGTCGTAAACTTTAGATTTTATTCAACCTCATAGCCTGAGCATATCATAAAAGGTAATACAATGCAATTTCTTTAAGGAAGTTTTAATTACAGGAATCTCCTGGTCAGTGCAATATATCCTGTGATTTTCAGCTGCTGACCTTGTACTTTATAGGCCAAATCATTGGCAAGCATTTAAACTAGCCAAGGGAGAAGGCACTGAAAAGGAGCAGGGAAATCCCAGCCTCCACCCACAAAACATGATAATTGGTGAGGTAAACACCAAGGTCGAGAAGTCATTAGGGAGCAGGACAGAGGTAAATGGAAAACAAGGCAAAGGCAGTAAGGTCAGGGATGGGGCTAAAAGGGGTAAGACCATCCAAAAGTGGAGGACAATGAATACCAATGCCCATAGTCTGTGTAACAAGATCCCTGAACTAGTGGCCTTGATGGAAGAGGGTTGCCTGGATATTGTGGCAGTCACAGACACATGGTACACAGATAACCATGACTGGGATGTCAACATGCAGGATACACAATCTACAGGGAGGGAGGGAGGCAAGGAGGAGGAAGTAGCTCTCTATGCAAGGAAGGATCAAAACAACAGAATTAAAGAGTAAACAGGAGTAGATGAGGCAATCTGGGTCACCTGGAGACTGGAAATGGCACCACAATCTGCATGGGGTTGTATACAAACCCCTTCTTGGGGCAGAGGAATGGACAAAGAAATGATAGAAGGCATCCTTAGAATTTCAGAAAAGGGGAGATATTGTTGATGGGGACCTGAATATGCCAGATGTTAACTGCTGCACCTTTGCTGCAGGCACATCCGAGAGCAGGGTCATTCTTGATGCCCTACAAGGGGCATGCCTCAGACAGCTAGTATTGGAGCCCACTTGGGAGGGAGAAATCTTAAACCTGGTACTCTCAAATGGGGATGGAGAAAGAATCTCAGATTTAGAAGTGGGTAGCCATCTGGGAACAAGCAACCACCACATAGTGTGGCTCATGATAAACACAGCCATACAATCAAGCCATACAAAAGTAGGAGTATTGGACTTTAGGAGAGCTGACTTTGGGAAAATGAGAGAGTGCCTCAGAAAAGCACTAGCAAACAGGCAAGAAGGAGGGTGGAGGAACAATGGGGAGTAATCAAAACAGCCATTACAGAGGCAACAAGCCTTTGTGTAAAGCAAATCAGCAAAACACAACGAAGGAAAAAAAATGCCATGGTTCTCAAAAGAGGTGGCAGGGAAGGTTAAGGAAAAAAGGATATCATTCAGGAAATATAAGGAAACACAGAAGGAGCAGGACAGAGAACTTTATCAGTTAAAGCAGAAAATGGCAGGGAAGGCAGTCAGAATAGCAAAGGCCAAAACCGAGGAAAGGATAGCCAACTCTGTTAAGAAGGGGGATAAGACATTTTATAGGTACATAAGGGTGCAAAGAAAGACCAAAGGAGGGATATTGAGGCTTAATAAAGGGGAGAGAATGTGGGCAGTGGGTGACAGTGAAAAAGCAGGGATACTGAATGAATATTTCTGCTCAGTATTCACAAAGGAAGAGATGGGGAGGTACCTAAACCAAACACGATAAATACTCTGAAGAAGGTCGATACAGTCCATTTACAGAAGAAAAGGTTCTGAAAGTACTAATAAAATTGAAGGTGGACAAAGCAATGGGGCCTGATGGATTCACCCAAGAATTCTAAAAAGAACTAAAGGTAGAACTAATGACACGCTAGCTACTCTTTTTAACAAATCATGAGTCAGATAGGGTGGTACCTGAGGACTGGAGGAGGGTGAATGCAATTCCTCTTCACAAAAGTAGGAGCAGGACAGAGGCAGGAAATTACAGACCAGTTAGTTTGACCTCAGTGGTAGGGAAAATGATGGAATCACTTCTGAAGGAAAGAATTGTTGAGTATCTAGAGGCCGGTGGAGCACAGGACCCAAGGTAGCATGGATTCACTATGGGAAGGTCATGTCAGACAAATCTAATAGATTTCTTTGACTGGGTGACCAAATTAGTAGACCA
The DNA here is from genome assembly GCA_016271365.2 of Neoceratodus forsteri. Taxonomy (NCBI): domain Eukaryota; kingdom Metazoa; phylum Chordata; order Ceratodontiformes; family Ceratodontidae; genus Neoceratodus; species Neoceratodus forsteri. Next base: position 1,317,135,739 of record CM057452.1, read on the forward strand.
AGGAGGATTGTGGACATTACCTACCTAGATTTTAGCAAGGCATTTGATACAGTCCACACAAAAATGAATACACAGTTAGTCAGCCTTGGAGTGGGTCCCAAGGTGAGCCTGATAAAAATTGGCTAGACAAAAGGACACAAAGGGTAGTAGTAAACAGATTCCACAGTGAAGGAAAGATGGTTACTAGTGGGGTACTACAGGGTTAAGTACTGGGACCGATCCTTTTTAATGTCTTTGTAAGTGACATTGAAGAGGAACTGGAAGGAAAAGTATATCTTTTTGCAGAAGACACAAAGATCTGCAACAGGGTTGGTACAAAAGATGGAGTGGAAAGGAGGAGAAGGGACTTTGCAAGTTTGGAGGAATGGTCAAATGTATGGCAGCTCAGATTGATTGCAAAGAACTGCAAGATAATGCACCTGGGAAACAAAAATCCAGGGAAAGAGTACACAATGGGGGGTGAGATACTGACAACAGTAAAAATGGAAAGGGATCTGGGGCTAATTATATCAGATGACCTAAATGTGGGCAAGCAATGTGAGAAGGCAGTGAGGAAGGCTAGGGGGATACTGGGATGCATAGGGAGAGGCATCAATAGTAGAAAACAAGACATTGTTATCCCTCTGTACAGACAGTTAGCGCAACCCCATCTGGAGTATCGTGTTCAGTTCTGGAGATCCCATCTCTGCAAAGATATAGACAGTGTGGAGACTGTCCAGTGGAGGCAACAAAATGGTGCAGGGCCTGCACCAGAAGACATCTAAAGAAAGACTAAAGGAGCTTAATATGTATACCCTTGAGGAAAGAAGGGAGAGAGGGGACATGATAGAAACATTCAAGTGCCTCAAGGGAATCAACAAAGTCCAAGAGGGTAGTATCTTTCAGAAAAAGAGATGTGCAAGAACAAGAGGGCACAGTTTGAAGATAGAGGGGTTACAGCTCAGAGGTAATGTGAGGAAGTATTTTTTCATGGAGAGGGTGGTTGATGCATGGAACAGCCTCCCTGAGGAGGTTGTGGAGTCAAGAACAGTGGGGGAATTCAAGAATGCATGGGACAGACATAAGGCAGTCCTAGTGGGGGGGAAGGAGGAGAAAGCTGTTGGTTAACTAGGATCTGCAGCTTATCTGTTAGGTAGGAAAATGGGCAGACTAGGTGGGCCAAATGGTCCATATCTGCCATCAAATTCTATGTTTCTATGTTTCTATCTTTCCACTGAAATGGCCATACACAGACCTTGTATTTATATTACTAATATCATACAGTAATCATAACCAGCTGACCAAACATCACAATCCTCCCCACCTAGACTGAATTTGGGGCACAATCCCTGCATATGATGAGCTCCACAAATCAGTTAATTTCTCATATAGACAGGGCAAGCCATCTGCATTCTGATTGGTTGCTCCAGGCTGTAAGATGCGTCATGTCATACCCTTGCAAGGCAAGACTCCATCTCAATAGTCTACCATTAGTTTTCCCATTTGTATCAGCAAACCAGGGGTTATGGTCAGTTTGTACCTCAAAATTCTGCCCGTATAAGTATGTCTCTAACATTTTAGGGCCCACCCATGTAAGACACTCTTTCTCCAGAGTAGAGTATGCATGCTCCTGGGAAGTAACTTTTTACTCAGGTGCACTACAGGGTGATCTTTCCCTTGCGTGGATGTCTGGCTCAGCACTGCCCCAATACCCACATCTGAGGCATCAGTCTGGACTATAAAGGGTCTGCTATAGTCAGGACTTGTCAATACAGGAGCACTGCACAGTGCTTTTTTTTCAGTCTGGTAAGGGTCTTTCACAGGCTGGTTCCCAGCAATTTTCTTAGGCATCTTTTCTTTACCAGGGCACTGTAATTGGGTACAAATTTCCTATAATACCCTGCTGTCCCTAGAAAACTCTTGACCTGCTTCTGCATTTCTGGTCTGGGCCATGCCTTGATCACTTCTATTTTCACTTGGTTATGACAGAGCTGTCCCTGGCCTACAACATGCCCAAGGTATGCCACTTCAGCCATGGTCGCCTGGCACTTCTCAGCTTGACAGTGACCCCAACCCTCTGTATCCTACAGCACTTCCCTAAGGTGGGATAGGGTTTCTTCCAGCTGGCACTAAAGATAGCAATGTCATCCTGGTATGCCATAGCATACTCCTCAGCACGTTTAACACCTGGTTCACCAACCTTTGGAAAGTGGCCTGGGCATTCTTCATTCTGAAAGGCTTTACCTTAACTTCAAATAACCATATCGGAGTGATGTAAGCTGGCTTCTCCCTAGCTCTGTCAGTTAACTCTACCTGTGAATACCCCTTTGTCAGGTCAATAGTCATAAAGTAGGTCACCCCTCCCACCTTGTCCAGTAGTTCATCTGTCTGGGGCATTGGGTGGGCGTCTGACTTCATGACTGCATTCAGTCCATGATAGTCCACACAGAAATGAGTAGAGCCTCCTGGCTTGGGCACAATGACTATAGGTAAGGCCCAGGGGCTGTGGGATCTCTGGATGACAGAAAGTTACAGAACAAAAACTCCTACTACAATACACTTTGATATTTTCTATCTAATGTATTACCTCAAAGTGAGTTTAAAGTTAGATCAGAGAACTGTTTCTCTCAGAGTCCCAAGAAGATCTCTCATTTCAGATACACTGATACATTTTCAGCCCTACTTTCAACCTATTTCCACACCCACTTGATGAGTCATCTAGCTTCTCCTTTTAGAATATAAAACTACAAACATGATTTCCTATCATGAGGTATGTTAAATAATGTGACATCAGAAGAAAAAAGACATTTCCTAAGTATAACTCCTTAATTGCCATTTAGGTGTTAAACTTTATAGGAACATCCAAATTACCCTTTCTTTCCTGACTTCATAAACTTCTGATTTTGTTTCAACTTCAAAAGCCTGAGCGTGTCATAAAAAGGTAATAAAATGCCATTTCTTTAAGGAAGTCTTAATTACAGGAATCTCCTGGTCAGTGTAATACATCCTGTGATTTTCAGCTACTGACCTTGTAATTTAAAGCCCAAATCTCTCCCACTGAAATGGTCATACACAGATCATGTATTTATAACACCAGTATCACACAATAATCATAACCAGCTGGCCAAGCATCACAAGCAGAAGTTCCTATTTTCAGGGTTACTCTGGATCATTCGGAGTTAAGTGACTTGCTCAGAGTCACACAGTATGCAAGTAGAGTTTATGGGAATCAAACCCAGGGCTGCTGGATGTACCAAGCTCATTCATAGCTCATTACTCTAACCTCTAGACTATACTGCCAGGCAGCTGAAGAGAGGCTTATGGACATTTTCCAAAAACAAATTTGCTCCACCTCTGGAAAAATTGTTTTGATTAGCACAGAAGGAAGACATTGAGGCAGGAAAATTTTAAAATCTAGAATTTCATGGAATCTAGCATTTTGGACCAGATCAGTAAATCTGCAAAACTTGGACTTTTCTTATAATTGGTTCCAGTGTTATTGTCAATTTGCTTCGTTTAATGTTCCGTACAGTATATTAAGCCTTTTTTATTCTGATTATTTATCCTCATATTTAAAGAATGACAGTAGAATCCTTGAAAAATCGAGAAATTAGACTAACAATCACTGGTGCAATTACCAGAATTTCAAGTCTTGAAAATGAAATTTCATTATTTCATTATTTTAATCACCCTATATCAGTGCCTTGACAATGTCCACTACACATAAAAGTAGGAATGACCTTTTGAAGGACTTCCTGGTAAAATATGTAGACTTAAACTATGACCCGATTTTCATCATTCTGCACCCAAAATGTGGGGAACTGGAATTAATAGTAAAATGTATCTCGTGATGATTACCTGTGAAAAGAAATTGAACTCTAATCTATACACACAAAGATATGTACTGTATTTGCAGAAATTGCAGATGTCTGTTTCTTATATGGATATTTATTGTTGGAATGTGCTTCCTTGATTTAAAATATATTTTTATTTTGTAAAATGATTATAATGTCCTTCTATTGTTAGATGAACAATCAACTTTGAATTTGAATGTTATGATTCTGTGGTGATGGATTTGGATAAGGAAGAAAATTGTGAGGTGCAGAAGGAACAAATAAAGGGGCAGTGCAATCTGAACTGAGTTCAGTTACTGCCATGGAAAACTGGATGAATATAAAGGTGAAATAGACCTTGATTAGCCACTGTTGTGAAACATCAACAGGGTGCAGCAGGTGATAAACAGCAGTATAATATGCTAGGTAACGCAAAAAAGGTGACCTCTTATGTGCAGTCAAACTTTTTCTCTGGCTATAGATAATGAGTTTTGAGCAGTATGCTCTATATGCAAAAAGACAATCAGCAGAGGGAGCAAAAGGGTGCTCTGTGTATCTTAGTGTTAAAAATACATTTAGAGATATGTCATCTATTACACCTGAGGTATGATTATTTGAACAGAGAGAAAGATGAACACACTGTGCAGCCAGAGATAGGTCAGACTTCACCTTCGCCTGTTGTAGCAAGTGGTAGCAACAGCAGCCCTACCGGTACAGTTCTGATGTCCCTCTGATACAGTTTGGATGTCCCTCCTTATTCTTCAAGAGAAAGTACTAAAAACAGTACCCTTTGCCCATAATCATCCAGCACTCCTCATCTGGCCAGTCTGAGGAAGATATTCTTTTTCTGTAGAAGGCAGCTCACAATTTTTCAAATGCTTGAACATAAAACTAAGTATCAGCATAATCATTCAGAAGCCATTGCTGTAAGAAAACTAATTTCTGAGATGATAGCATTGAACTTATAAAATTTCAGAGTTATGGATCATGTTGGCTTCAAAAGGCTATTGAATTACTAGTCACCATGGTACGCATTCCATCCAAGAAGTATTTTCTCCTATTTCTGTGCCTCAGATATACGAGGTAGTCTGTGCATAGTTAATACAAAATGCTTGAAAAGATGCAGTTGCTGGTGATGTATATCTAGTACTGACATATGGACAAGCCGTCAGACAGAACCATTTACAGTATGTCACTGACTGCACATTGGGTGTCATTTATTCCCTGTAGAGATACAGACAAATCCCATCTGGAACTGACTTCACTTCACATCCAATATGTGCCATAGGATTACATAGCTTCCAACATCCTGAATGAGCTTAATAGAGAGATACAGTACTGGCTACATCACAAGGGGCAGGTTTTATTGTGGCTGACAATAGTTCAAACATAACATAAAAAGAGCAACCAGAAAGCTACAATGCGATTGGTTAACAGACATTTTAACTCCTTATGTTAACTGCTGGAAAACATGAGATTGGAGCCTGATCACAAGCACAGCATATCCACACTCTAGAATAGAAATAAAATATATGTCAAAATTCAGAGTATTGTAAAGTAAACTGTCAGGCAGACATTTGAATTTCACATGACTTATCAATTGTAACAGACAGTGGGCAAATACTGTTCTCTCTACAGTCAAGCTCTTTTCTGTTAAGATTATCTTCAAACTCTGTTTTCATTTGAACACGTAGAGTGTTACATTAACTCAACAGTAAAGTGATTGGTATGACTGCGGACAAGCATTATTTAGACAATTTTGTTCCCATCATTGACTTCCCGTCAGGTACTACTGCCCAACAAGAATGTGCCTGTCTACCAATACCCCAACATAAAACACTGAAAGCGCCACTATTTATTTATTTAACAGATTTTAGGATTACAACCTTTGCATCCGGTACTCATTTACAAAGGCTCAGCGTCAGAAAAAATAAGCATAAACATTTAATACATATAGACATAGAATGGCAACTAAAGGTTACAGTTTTTTTTAATTATACAATATTGCAGAATCAACATTAGCTGTACATTGCATTGAATGTGTTACCAAGAGCTGTATTTTACAGTTTACAAAGAGAACAATAAGTTTACTAATAGAGGAGGGAGTAACAGGTTAGATATTTACAGTGAAATAGAAATTAAACAGACATCTTGTGAGTGCAGCAAAGGAGGCATTGTTAATAGGTAATGTTTGGTAGCACTATCGGTGGGAAACTCAGTGGCGAGATGGTCCCGTAAGATGATGAGATAGATAACCTCACTAGCTGGTACATTAGCAACACTGAAGTGAGAATGTGTTCTTTGAGGGCTGACTTGAAAGGTCCTAATTTGGAGATGGAGGAGACATCAGAGGGAGTTCATTGTACCAGGCTGGGGCTCTGTATAGGGAATGACCTTTAGGCTAAGGAGGTTCTAACCTCTGGATGGACCACACCTGTAGGTTGGCAGTGTGATTGTTCACTGAGGTATGGGAGGATAGGAGAGAGGCAGAAACCCCCAAGTGGGTAAGCTCCAGGTGTATTTTTTTGTGAGGAGACATGTTTGATAAAATAGCCTTTCATCCAAGGTGAAGAGATTTGTCAGGCATATAGGGTACAGGTATGGTAGCTTGTTTGCCCCAGAGAGGAATCTGCATGCTTTTTATGGCAAGGTGGATTTTGTTAAAGGCTGTGTGGTCAGCAGCCGAGTAGTGAGCCCGTGAATCGACTAGGGATAGAACTGAAGAGGTGACAGCCACATTAAGGGCTTCCAGAGGTAGGAAATCCTTGTGCTGATACAATAGACCTATATGGACATTTATGCCTGATGATAAAGTGTCAATGTGTGAATGAAAGGAGAGGTGGGAATCAAATGTAAGACCCAAGTATTTATATGTATGGACCTGTTCTAGAGGAAGGAGAGAGTGGGAGAGGATTGTTAGCTGTGCATTCTTGGCCTTATTCTGTCCGTGGCAAAGAGCATGGTCTTTGTCTTTTTTACATTGACCACAAGTTTTTGGTCTATGAACCAGTTTTCAATCTGGTTAAATCCATGTTGGAGGGTGGACTGCAATACTTTGGGATCTGGGTGTGAGGCAAAAAGAACCATGTTATAGAGTAGTAGGTTGCTGGAGCAGGAATTGAGCAAGGTGTTTAGGTAGATGTTGAATAATAGAGGGCCAAGGATGGAGCCCTGGGGAACCCCAGAGTGGACTGGCAAGGTGGTTAAGAGGGTGTTGTTTATTTTGACACATTGTGATCTAGCTGTGAGGTAACTGGTAAACCAGGAGACGGGTCCTTGGGATAGACCTATGTGATGGAGTGTTCTTAAGAGTAAGGGGTGGGAGACTGTATCAAAGGTCTTTGACAGGTTGATGAAGACAGCTCCAGCTAGGTGTTTTCTGTCCAGGAAGAGTAAATAAAATTACAGAATTCAGTGAGCCATGGTTGTACTGTGCCCATATCTGAAGCCATGCTGTTCCCTGCAAATAGGATATGAGCATGCAGGTACTCAGTGAGTTGGGTGGCTATAATATTTTCAAGGGCTTCCGAGTGGTGGGAGACTGGATATGGGACGGTAGTTATTGAGGTGGTGGTACTGTCGCCACTCTTCAGTATTGGGTGACTGTGGCAGTCTTCCAGGCTGCTGGAACTACACCAGACTCAGGGCAGTTAATGAGGTCAGTCAGTAGAGAGGACTGTATCTAGTACTAGATGTAAGATTCTCTTATCAAATAAATCTTTGCAATAGCAAGAGTCACTGAGTGCTTTAATGAGAAAAGGCCTTGCCTCATTCGTAGAGATCACCCTGAGATGGAAGGGGGGATGCTGGGTATTAGGGTGTGGGTTGCAGGAGTGGGGTCAAAGAAGTTATTTGTGATTACTGCACTAAGGTCAGAGAATAATGAGTTAAGGCAGTTGGCGATGACCAGTGGGTCTGTGATAGGGACGTTGTTGACAGTTAGTAGGGAGGGAGGGGCGGGATTTGACATTGAGTTCCTTGATATTGTCCCCGAACAACTGAGCATTTCCCCTGGAGGAGGCAAGGGTCATTTTGTAGTAGCCTGATTTGGCCTGTTTAATGGCCCAAGTGCATTTGTTTAGAGCCACTTTATAGGCTTGTCTGTCTGCCTGTATGCCAGACGCAACAGCTTTATGCTAGAGATCATATCTGTGCTTTAGCTGTTGGACCAGTGCAGACATGACCCAGAGGCATTATGTTTCTTGGATTACACTTTTGCTAGTGGGGCATAGATGTCACATGCTTTATTAAAAGAACAGGTAAAATAATCAAGGGCTTCATCTATAGTAGGGGCCCAGGAGATGGGGACCAGTCCTATTGAGTTAAGTATTTTCTTAGTTTTGTGAGGCCTCTGGGTCAGAGACCATGCCAGGCAATATAGTTTGGTTTGGTTCTTGCTGAAGACACGACCAGGAAAAGAGTATGGGTGAGTGATTGCTTAGGGAGTCTGGAAGGACCACCAGCTCAGAGATTCTGTGAGTGCAGTTGGCGAGGAGAAGGTCAATCAGGGTGCTTGAGCCATTAGTGGAGTTCATCCTGGTAGGTTGGTTGATCAGCTGGGTCAGGTCCAGTGCAGCGAAGGTGTCCTTGACATGGGAAGCCAACTGGCAAGCCAGTTCACATTAAAGTCTCCAACTATGATATGCTCCATTTTGGGAGGGGAGCCAGAGATGGAGTTAGCAAGGGACTGTATAGCAGGAGTTTACAAGAGTAACAAAACAAAAAACATAACTCTCCTCTTGGTCTCACACACTGGGCACATGCACATACAGCAATCACTGTAAACACAACTTCCTTCATCCCAAAAGTGGCAGCACATGAAACAGGGTTTTAAATACGGAAATAAAATGGCATCACAAAAAGCCTGCAGAAAGACAGGTACTCATAAAAGCCTACTGTTCAGCCTCTGTATCATCTAGCTCTCTTTTGGTCTCTCATGCATAAGGCACACACCCATACAGAGCACAAGATTTAAAGTGGCAGCACATGCCAGAATGTACTACACAGATCACAATTAATTACATGACACAGAATATATGATCACAGTCAATTGCTTTGTAATAACAAATAATTGCTGAGGTCCAGAATGTACTTAAATGTGTTGGAATCACCTAATATGTGACATGTGATCACAGTCAATGATAAAAAAAAATATTGCTAACTGCCAGAATATACTGCAATGTAATAATGCAATAAAGTATCACAGCACTGTTGTTAATTAGAATAAATTAATAAATACCTGTATTGTTTTGTTTGTGTGGATATCCCCTGCTTGTCCAGTTCTGTTATTTCTTTAATCCTTTTTACACATAATGAACCACATTCCTCCCTTTCATTTTTGTCACTGGTTCATCATGTGTACTGACTCCTTCTATCCACGAATGTCAAGTATTTGCCACATTACATAAATTGTGTCCCCATGACACAGTATGTGAAGGTGCGTAACTGGTAGTCGTGTTGTGTACAACCGACAACCACCAGTGAAGTGCAAACCATAACACAAACATGAGCTATTCTACTGAGAAGTTAAACGTAAATCTGTTTAAGCACTTAACATGTTTACTGCATTTGTTATAATGTGAAGGTCTATCCCCAGACATTAATTGCTTCCTTCACTGAAAATGATTGCCACTACACCAGAGAAGGTGATGCAAAGCATATGTGAAGCTTGCAAGAGAACATAAACATATTTATCATACTAAGCATTTTTTGGCCTGTCACCCCAGTACCACCTGACCACCACCACCAGCAGTTTGCCAGAAATATGAAGCTGTGTCCCAGACCGAAAGCTAATCTTTTCAGTCAAATACTGTTGCCACACACACCAGAAAAGGCAGTGCAAAGCATATGGAAACTTGCGGAGAAATACTATTGCTGCATGGAGATGGTGCTTTGATGCTGCTATGTGCTGCTGTTGTTCAAAGTTAGAGAAATGGCCTTTTTGCTCGCTGTGGTCTGGGACACAGGTAAGTACCTTTGCTTTCTTTTCATTGTAATGGAGGGGAGTGATTGCTACTGGTTGAAGTCTATGTATTAGAATTCTCTGTCATTGATTTAAGCAATAATGCCCGACAGGGTGTGTGACCGTGCTGGGATAACCATCATGCCTTGGGTGGTTGACCGCACGAGGCGCAGGCTAAGTACGTGTCCAACAACTGAGGCGTGACGTTATCCCAAATGACACACACCCTGGAGTGGTATTATTGATATTATAAAATGGCTTGTTGTTATACAGAAGAAAAAAAAATCATTTTACAGATGTTTTTGTGTAGAAAAATATTTTTGTTTTTTAAGAGACAATGGAAACAATCAAGCAAAGCAAACCAAGTAAAAGCAAAAAATCAACTAGAGGTTCACAGTGTTGAGACTAGACCCTGTGATGTTGTACTGGATAACATCATGGGTCCAGTCCAAGACTGACCAATCAGACTTCAGGATTTTTCTTGCCATTATATAATTTCAGTTGTTTGTGCTTATGACATTATACTGCTGGACATCTACAACATAGATACTGTTGTCTGAATCTCATGTCCAATGCTGGCCAACCATGAAGGTAAGTATTTTTTCTTTGTTTGGGGAATTGCTCACTGGGGTTCATGATGGCACACAGACATGGTGCACAGCTTTGTTTTGTTAAGGGAGGTGGTTATTGTTTCTATTCAAGTCTAATATATTCATACTTCTCTTTCATTGATTTTCAGTTATTTGTGCCGAATGCAGATAGATGACATCGTACTACTGGACAGATACAACATAGATGCTGTTGTCTGACTCATACATAACATTGTTCAATCACAAAGGTAAGCATTTTTGGATTTTGTTAGGGTGTGGTGATTTGTTTCTGTACCATAATTAACAAATAAATGTTGTTTCTTAATCACTGACTCTGGTGTTCTTCCTTATCTTTACAGGTATTCCTTGTGCCTGAATTTGTTGCAACAGTATGTTTGATGATTCACCAAACAAATTATGTCAGTCCACAGAGAGTACCAGGAAAACAAGAAAGGATTTTTGTGAATGAAAGTTGTGGAAAGAAAAGTAAAGTAAAGTAAAAGAAAGGAAAGCAAAAGAAAAGAGAATAAATTAAATCAAAGGAAAAACATTAAATCACAATGATACTTACCATTAGAGTACTACTACTGGCTGTGCAATTCTGTTTTGGTGTCTCTGTTCTGTAGTAGAACCAGCAAAACCTGCATAAATAAGATATTACAGGAAAACATTTTTAATGCTGCAATGAGTCTCATCAATCATGGTCTGATTTTCTGCCTCTAGTAGGCTTATAGAAGTGCTGCAGTGTCTGAAAAACAGTGCAGGTGTCTTACCAACAGCAGATGAAGAAAGTCCTTGATGCAGTGTGGTTACACTTGCATGATGATGCCTTGCAGACTTCAATCAGTGGCTTGATGGAGGAGGAGGACCAAGATGAATGTGTCAAGAGGAGAGTTTTGAGGAGGTACAGGAGGTGATCTTGTTTATCACATTGGTGGCAATGAATCATCAGTCACTACGGTGGTAGAAGTGGTAGCCAAGTTCATGCTGTTTCCTATTTGATGTGATTGTGAGGAGGTGGACGTAGCTGAAACAGCCCAGGGAGTACAGAGCAGGTAGAGGAGGTGGTTCTCTTTATCACAATCAGCTGTCTACTACATACTGATTATCGATAACCACTGGCGTTGAAAGTGGTGTGCCATGCTGTTTCAGCCTGTGTTGGGGGAGGATCCAAGGCATCTACAGTGCACACAATAGATAATAGGAGGAGAAGAAGGGTGAGGTGTTGAGGTCACTGCTGCACGACTGTGGCGTTTCTTGCTGGCTAGAGTGGGTGTTCTGTTCAGTAATTCGTAAGTGGCATAGTGCATTGTTTGCAGTTGTTCAATTTAAAGCAATTAAGAAGCAGCACTAATTAATAGTTGTTGATGTATATCTCAGCATTGAATGTGATACATTATTATTGTTATTAAGTTGACATCCAGGAGTACATGGTTGCGAATGGGTGGGGACATGGAGGGAGAAGGAGAAAATAAATAGTAGAGTTCATTTTTCTTCCACGTCCTCCAAGAAGCATCCCTCACAGTCTTCAATACTGGAAGTGTCACCATACAGGAACTCCCTCTCCATCACTGCTTCATCCACTTAACTGTTGCGCAATAATGATGAGGTACATCCCGGTCTGCCTAAAGCACATTCCTCCTCCTCATCATCATCATCACTGTCAATCGGTGCTGTTACCATGGACATTACTCCTTTTGAGGGTATATGAGTCTCAGTAATTTTGATAAATGTCAGCATGCCATCATTTTTAGGAGATAGATTTATGTGCCTGTCATGCACAGTGGCACCCACTGAACTGAACACCTGCTCAACGCTGACACTGGAGGATGGGCAACTAAGATATTTCAGGGCAACCACTGGTAGTGCTGGCCCCATCATTGACCTTAGTGCCCCAGTATAGTAGTGCCTCATCTCCAATGGTGAGATTCTTTGTATCTGCAAAATATGCATCTACCATGTGTTTTGCCAGTCAAAGTCATGCAGTGTGATCATTTTCCTCCTCCTCCTCAGTTTCTTCCATCTTTGCGATTCCCACCTGACTGAGGGCGGACCAAATGGGATTCAGCTTAGGTCTTTACCTTGCATTGCTTTTCTGCAATTTGACACCCTGGCTGAGATGATGAGAATTGGCTGGCAGTAACACCGGATCATTGTGCAGTACCATCATCTTTCTTTGCCCCCAGTGCCAGTAGTAGCAACTGTGCACCACTTACCCTCTGAGTGAGTGGTTCTGTCAGTCTCTGCAACTCATGACACCCACCTTGTAATAAGGCTGCCAAACCACATTTACAACATGGGTCGAGTACTGTTGCAATGCCAAACTCCTCAGACTGCATAATATACATTGTGCGGGTGTTACAGTCTAATGTGGACAGCATGTGTTCCATTAATTAGCAAATTGCTGTCACCATCTGATTCCAGCTGTTGCTGCAGTTCATCAGTGTTTGCCTCTGGCACCCATAGCAGAGGAATGGACTCACTGATGCAGGCAGTGTCCCCACACACTGCCTGTGCTGCATGCTTGAAGGGTCTCAGAGTCTCAGAATCGAGATGAGCCTATCCATTAGGTGCCACTGCTCTGTTGTGAGACACATGGATGTCCCATTGTTGTTATGACTTGCATGGATTAGCAAATACTAAGATATAGTCTTGTACTGCTGGTATAGATGCTCCACCATGTACAAGGTGGAGTTCCACCGGGTGGCAATGTGAAACTTTAAATGGTGCTGAGGCAGCTTGTTCTTTATCTGCAGATCACAGAGATGGTCACGTGCTTTTGCTGAATGTGCAAAGTGGGCACAGATATGTCGAGCAACAGCCAAAACTTCTTTTATATCCTGATGGTTGAAAGCTGGCACACAAGGTTAAGACAATGTGCCAGGCATGGCACCCTGACAAATCCCCATCAGTGATGCATGTCTGCACATTTGATCCATTATCACTTGCAATGAATCCAGCTTCAGTGCATGGGGATGGAGCCACTGATCAATCCTGGTTAGTAAGACTTCCAGCATCTTTTCTCCATTGTGTGACCTGGGGATACTCTTCACAGTCAGTGTTATGTGCTGCCTTACACCAGGCATGTTGCTTCCACCACAATTTGTCCTAGAGAAATGCTGGCCTCTCCCCCAATCAACCGCTACACTAGGTACCTGTGCACAGTGTGCTGTAATGCACAGGTAAGATCTACCAGACGTTTTCCATGGGCCACATGTCCATGCTCAGATGGACATACTGTGCTGAGGAATGCTGCAGGGCATTATGTACCATGCCACATACAGTACTGTACAGTTCAGGGATAGCACACTTTGAAAAGTATGTACATGATGGCACCTGCCATTTCAACAAGGCATGAGCCATGAACCACCTAAATTCCACATTCTCTACAAAGGAGCATGGCATCAAATCCACAGCAAGCATATATGCACATGTTGCATTCAACTACATGCTGTACCATGATTAGGCAAAATTTTTGTTTGTGTATACAAAATGGAAGGCAGTGTATCATTGAACATTTCTTGATACTGCTGCCATCAGTGATGCACCTGGTGGTGTGCCAAACAGCATGCCTCATCATTGTGCCAGTAAGGGGGTGCTCCTTGCCTGGAGACTGTCAATGGTGCTCATGGCCTGTGGCGATGCATGACACACCTCAGCGGCTTTTTGTTTTTTCATAACTAGTGGAGTAGCAATCACATTTTTGGTTGGGGTGGCACTCCGGATGCTAGGACGACTACTTTGCCCACTTCCAGAATCCTCTTCATTCAGTGCAACAACGATGTCCTTCTCCTCACTGCACTCCATGTCCCTGTAGTGGTGCTTTGTGTATTTTGCTTACATTGCTTCTGATTAGGATGTACCAGAACCATTGTCACTGGCTGCCTTCTGCTGTTGATACCACTGAACTGAGTGCCTATTTTTAAGGTGTGTGTGTTGCCTACCTGTGTAGAGATGACTACCTTTCATACTCTGACTTATTCGGGTTTGACACAGTTGGCAAATTGCCACCATCTCATCAGATGGGTCCAGTACATAAAAATCCCACACTAGGGATTTATGGGGCCTTGTATTTACTTGGTGCCAAATGACTGTGATTGTGATAGCAAAGAAGAAGATTTGCTTTTGTATGTTGTGGGGTGACTGGAGCAACGTGAGAAAAATGAGAGAGAAACAGTGGTGGGGTGACCTTCTCCTTGGTGGTTTTAGTAGTTGAGGCACCAGGAAAGACACACTCTCTGTAACACCCTTGTTTGATCTTTTCTTTTCTGGCTCCCATGAGGGATCCTTATCATCTGACACATCCTCATCATCCACATCATAGTCTGGAAAAAGCTGGCACTGCAGGCAGTCTCATCAGCCTCAGCAGGTCTGCCTGCCTCAGTAGCAAGTGTCATAGGTCCTCTATAGCATGCACCTCCTCTTTATGACTGTTGTCCCTATGTTGCTTTGCATGTACCACCACCTCACCCTCTCTCACTGGACATGGATGCACATTATCCAGCTCCACCTCCAACCTACCATCATCAATAGCACCACTTTCAAATTGCACTTCAGCACCAACAGCCTCCAAGACCACAGTTGTTTGTTTACTAGTGGCTGCTGCTTCCTCTCACCTTGTCACTTGACATTGAGACATCTGTCAACATGTCTGCCACAGATTCTGCAGAGAAAACTTAATGGCAGGAAAGCCAACACCAGGGCCATGTACTTTGCTACTACTGCTACTGCCTGTCACAGAGTCGTCTGAATGCTGTCCCTGTGCTCTCACAGACACATTACTGGTTCCTGCACCACTATTAGGATTAGTATTAGAAACCACAACTGGGAAATGTTCTTTGTGACCACTCCATTGGCCTCTCCCTTTAATTACCCTTTCTTCCCAGTCATTCTTCATCACACGAAATAAGACATGATGGAGGTGCAGTGCAGTGACTGTGGAGCAGCAGTCTTCCAGTAGACATTCTGGAGGATGTGGTGTTGTCCCAGCTGCAGGCACCTCTGTGGGCTGAGGAAGGAGGTTGCTCATCTCCAGGCTGAGTTGTCCAGGATTTGTGAGACCTCTTCTCCCATCCAGGGACCACCAGGGCCACTGCTGTTGCCAAGAAAATGGAGCAGTTGATCCACAGTGGGCTCAGGGAGGATGAGAGTGGTGGAACAGAGGTGCATCCCTCCAGTTGTACCTCTCCACAGTTCATGTGCTGTCCTGGCAAAGTGTGGTTCTTCTACGGAGGCAACCGCAGTGGAGACCAAGGAGGATGCTGGGAACATCCACAAAGGAGACCCACAGGAGGGTGGCAAGGGACCCCACAGGGAAGGAAACAACTCTTGGTGGGAGATTCCAGTGTTAGGAAGATAGAAATGGGGGAGGAAGGGGAGAGGGAGGTAAGGTGCCTGTCTGGCACCATGGCTTGAAGGGAAAGTAAGTGAATCCTCAGAATCACCGGAGCAGCTGCACAGGGGAGGGAGCTGGATGTCATTGTCCACCTAGGGATAAATGACCTGGCCAAGAATGGGATCAGAGCAGTGCAGGAAGAGTTTGTGGAGTTGGGGAAGGGCCTTAGACAAGTAGCACACACAGTAACCTTCTCGGAGGTGCTGCCTGTCTATTGCGCAGGTGAGGCTAGGGTGCTCCACACCATGGGATTCAATCAGTGGTTGAAAATCTGGTGCAGAGCTCAGGGATTTGGCTTCATTGGGGACTGGCGGTCCACCTGGAGTGATGAAGGTGTATACTGGCTCCATGGTCTGCATCTGTCCAGGAAGGGGGACCAGGATCCTAGGTGATAGGTTTAAATGCTTCATTGGCAAACATTTAAACTAGCCAAGGGGGGGGGCACTGGAAAGAAACAGGGAAATCCTATCCCCCCAAAAAAATCAGGGTAGTACTAACATACTAACATACTAAAATGCCAGCAGAATAGGCCTAACGGTCTTTTGCATCTGCTCATTTGGTCAGCCTCCACCTTGGGAGCTGATCTTGTTGCCCCCCTTGCCTTATCTGGCTTCTCCCTTCCCAGTTCTGGATATTCTCACTGCATTGGATTTTGCTTCCAGAACCCTTCCCCGTACCTGTCCCACCCCCTCTTGAACCCCTCCACTGCCTCTGCCTCCAGCAGCCCCCTAGGCAGCACATTCCATGGCTCCACCACCTCTCTCAGTGAAGTAGCACCTCCTTCTTTCTCCCTGAATCTTCCCCCCTCCAGCTTCCACCCATGCCCTCTAGTGGCCCCCTCCTCCTTCCTTTGAAGCACCTTGACTGTTGTTCCCCTATTTACCCCTTCATGTACCTGAAGACCTCTATCATGTCCCCCCGGTCACTTCTCTCTTCCAATGTGTACATATTTTGCTCTTCAAGCCTCTCCTCATAGGTCCTGTCCCCCAAGCCCCAAATCATTTTGGTTGCCCTCCTCTGGACCCTCTCCAGGAGTTTAATATCCCTCTTTAAGTGTGGTCTCCAAAACTGCGCAGTACTTGAGGTGCGGCCTCACCAAGCATTAATACAGAGGGAGTATCACTTCCCTCCTTCTGGAGGTGATCTCCCTAGTGATGCATCCCTGCATCCCATTGGCCTTGGCTGCTGCCCTCCTACAAATCTCCAAGTTGTTCATCTTGACATCTACCACCACTCCTAGGTCCCTGGAGACTTGTAGCATTTCCCCCCAGGGTGTACACTTAGCCCGGGTATCTGGCCCCCAGGTGCAGTACCTTGCATTTCCCTGAATTGAACCTCAGCTTCCACTTTCTAGACCATCTTTCCAGAGCCTCCAGGTCCCTCTGTAGGGCCACCCTCCCCTCCTCCTCATCCACCACTGTCCCCAGTTTTGAGTTATGTGCAAAGAGATTCATCTCACTCCTGATACCTGTCTTTATGTCAGAGACATAGCTGTTGAACAGGAGGGGCCCAAGGACTGATCCCTGTGGGACCTACTAATGACCCTGCTTGGGGATGAGACAAACACCAAGACAGAGATGTCAGTAGGAGAAGAGCAAGGGTTAATGGAGAAAGAGACAAAGGCAATAAGCACAGGGATGGGGCAAAAAGGGATAAGGCCATCAGGAAATGGAGGGTAATGAGTACCAATGCCCATAGTCTGTGCAACAAGCTCCCTGAACTGGTGGCCTTGATGGAAGAGGGATGCATGGATATCATAGCAGTCACAGAAACATGGCACACAGAGAACCATGACTGGGATGTTAGCATACCAGGGTACACAACCTACAGGAGAGATAGGGATGGGAGAAGAGGGAGAGGAGTAGCTCTCTACGTAAAGAAAAGGATAAAAACAACTGAACAAAAGAGTAAACAGGGAGGAGAGGAGGCATTATGGGTCACCTTAGAGACTAGAAATGGCATCCAATCCACACAGGGTTATATACAGACCCCATGTTATGGGGAGGAGACAAGGATATGATAGAAGACATTCTTAGGATGGCAGAGGAAGGGAAGATACTGTTGATGGGTGACCCGAATATGCCAGATGTTAACTGGAGCACATTTGCTGCAGCAACATCCAAGAGCAGGGCCATTCTCGATGCCCTACAGGTGGCATGCCTCAGACAGCTAGTTTTGGAACCCACTCATGAGGGAGCAATCTTAGACCTTGTACTCTCAAATGGGGACAGTGAGAGGATCTCAGATGTAGAAGTGGGCAGCCATCTTGGAACAAGTGACCACAAAACAGTGTGGTTCACAATAAACTCAGCTACAGAGTCAAGCCATACAAAAGTGAAGGTACTGGACTTCAGGAGGGCTGACTTTGACAAAATGAGAGAGTGCCTTAGGAAAATTTAGCAAACAGGCAAGAAGGAGGGGTGTAGCAACTATGGGAAACATCAAACTGCCATCACGGGGCAACAAGCCTTTGTTTGAAGCAAATAAACAAATCAAAAAGAAAGAAAAAGCCACTATGGTTCTCAAAAGAGGTGGCGAGGAAGGTCAGGGAGAAAAATATAGTATTCAGGAAGTATAAGGAAACACACAAGGAACAGGACAGAGAGCTGTACCAGTTAAGGCAGAAGGAAGCAGAGAGGGAAGTCAGAATAGCAAAGGTCCAAACTGAGGAAAAAATAACCAACTTGGTTAAGAAGGGGGATAAAACCTTTATAGGTACATCAGTAAGCTGAGAAAGACAAAGGAGGGATAGTGAGGCTGAATAGAATGGACAGTGGGTGGACAGAGGGACAGTGAAAAACAGGGCTACTGAATGAATATTTCTGCTCAGTATTCACAAAAGAGGAGGAGGGGAAGTGCCTAATCTAATTAACAGAAGCACTCTGGGCAGGGGGTCGATCCCAGTCCTTTCACAGAAGAAAGGGTTCTGATAGAACTCCTAAAACTGAAGGTGGACAAAGCAATGGGGCCTGACCAAATTCACCCCAGAATTCTAAAAGAATAAAGGGAAGAACTAATTTAACCACTGACTACCCTTTTTAACAAACCATGGGAGGTTGGTGTGGGACTGGAGGAAGGCGGATGTGATTCCCCTTCACATAAGTGGGACCAAGACAAAGGAAGGAAACTATAGACCTGTCAGTTTGACCTGCGTGGTAGTTAAAGTGATGGAATCACTTCTGAAGGAAAGAATTGTTGGGTTCCTAGAGGCCAGTTGGGCACAGAAACCAAGGCAGCATGGGTTCACAGTGGGAAGGTCATGTCAGATGAATCTAATTGATTTCTTTGACTGAGTGACCAAAGTAGTAGACCAGGGAGGGGCAGTGGACATAGCCTACCTAGACTTCAGCAAGGCATTTCACACAGTCCCACACAAAAGATTAATAGTCAAATGAACAAGCCTGGGGGTGGGTCCCAGGGTGGTAGTCTGGGTAAAACATTGACTGGACAACAGGACACAGAAGGTCATTGTAAATGGTGTCCACGCTGAAGAAAGAGGGGTTACTAGTGGTACCACAGGGTTCAGTACTGGGTCCAGTTCTTTTTAGTGTCTTTATAAGTGACATTGCAGAGGGACTGGAAGGAAAAGTATGCCTCTTTGTAGATGACACAAATATCTGCAACAGGGTTGATACACGAGGAGGCATGGAAAGGATGAGAAGGGACTTGGCAAGGTTGGAGGAATGGTCAGAAGTATGGCAGCTTGGATTCGATGCAAAGAAGTGCAAATTAATGCACCTGGGAAACAAAACCCAGGGAAAGATTACACAATGGTGGGGGGAGGTAGTAACAACAACAAAAATGGAAAGGTACCTGGGAATAATCATATCAGATGACCTTAAGGATAGCAAGCAATGTGAAAAGGCAGTAGGGAGGGCTGGAGAAATACTGGGATGTATAGGGAGCGGCATCACCAACAGAAAACAGGAAGTTGTTATCCCTCTGTACAGACAGTTGGTGAGACCCCATCTGCAGTACTGCGTCCAGATCTTGAGACCCCACCTCCGCAAGGACATAGACAAGATAGAGGAAGTCCAGAGGAGGACAACTAAAATGTTGCAGGTTCTACAACAGAAACCATACGAGGAGAGACTAAAGGAACCTAATATGTATACCCTTGAGGACAGGAGGGGGGGGGAACATGAAATAAACTTTAAAGTACCTCAGTGGAATCAACAAAGTCCAAGACAGTAGCATCTTTCAGAAAAAGAGATGTGCAAGAACATGGGGACACAATTTGAAGATAAGGGGGGGCGGTTCAGGGGCCATGTGAGGAAGTATTTTGTCACAGAGAGGGTGGTGGACACCTGGAACAGCCTTCATGAGGAGGCTGTGGGGTCTAAGACTGTGGGAGAATTCAAGAATGCATGGGACAGACATAAGGCAATTTTTGTGAGGAGGTAGGAAGAAATAGGCTGTTGGTTAACTAGGATCTGCAGCTTATCCTGTAGGTAGGGAAATGGGCAGACTAGGTGGGCCAAACGGTCCTTATCTGCCATCAAAGTCTATGTTTCTATGTTTCTGTGTTTCAGCAGCTTATGGTACTGCATGATCACCCTAGTATTATTGGAATTGACTTCTTGGCACCACATGGCTGTGTGGTAGACCTGGTCAGTATGCTGTTGATACGGATTCAGGGACAGTACCACACTGTCATGATTCCTGACTCACACCTGGTTACAACAATAGCCACAAATGACAAAGAATATGACATCATTGATTTGTTCCCAGAGCTCCTTCCCATCTTGCAAAGGCATCTGGATGCATTTGCTAGCAACAAACACGATTGTGGCAAGATGCATACTGTCATTGAGGTGACAGGTCCAGACCATGAGAGCCAAAGGCAATATCTTGTTCCATCTGAGGACTTGCCCTCTCTTAGGGAAACAATTAAATCACTTCTTAGACAAGGTGTAATCAGGACATGTGTTTGCACTGTAAATTCACCCTTGTGGCCTGTGGAAAAAAACACAGGTGCATGGAGATTACAATTGACTACAGGAGACTAAACCAGGTCACCCCTAGTTGTGCCCCAATGGTGGCATCAGCATCATGTGTGCTATGACTACTGACCCCTGACCAACAATGGTTTAATGCCCTGGATATTTCCAATGGTTTCTGGTTATTGCCATTGGCCCCCAGGAGTCAATATAAGTTTGCCTTCACCTTTGATGGTAGGCAGTACACATGGACCTGCTTATCACAGGGGTTCCACAACAACCCCTCCCTATTCCATCTGCACACGATGTACAATCTTGAGGGTTTCTCTACACCCCAGTGCCTCTTGCAGTATGTGGATGACCTGTTGTTGGCAACTGCCACACAGGAGTAACACCTGGACCTCTTGGATGAATTGCTGACCTTCATTCAGAAGGCAGGCCTCAAATGTAACCCAGCAATAGCACAACTGTGCCAGAAGGAGGTACTCTTTTTTGGCTTAAGGATAACAGACAAAGGCAGAAGCCCTACCTGGAAAAAGATACAGGGGTTACAGGACTTGCCTCTCCCCACCAGTGTGGCTGTTCTTAGAAGATTTCTGGGTATGGTAAATTATTCCAGAGATTTTATTTGCAGTTCTGTCCAGAAGGCTGCTCCCCTGTATGAATTACTGAAAAATGATGTTCCCTGGACTTGGGGCCCAGACATACCAGGCTGTGATGTTGCTGATGCAGGCCATGGCCTCAGCTCCAGCATTGGTCAACCCTAATCCAGCTCTGCCATTTCATCTGGAATCTACCACCTTGACATTGCAATGTCTGCAGTGTTGTCCCAGAAGGTGTATGGCACCCTACAACCTATTGCATATGCATCACAGCTCTTGACCCCAGTGGAACAGAAGTACAGCCTTTGCGAAGGAACCTTCTGGCTACCTACTGGGCTGTCAAGCACTTTTGTATATCATTGGGTATTCCCTCTTATCATCAGTACAAACCCCCCCACAACATTCCTACTCTCAGACAGAGTAAGGGATGGATCAGTCTCAACACCTGACTCACACACTTCTCCAGGATAGGGACATCAAGGTTCAACCAACCAAAATGCCATCTATGCTGGTGCACGGCCTCCTTTTCCAAGGAGAACCACATGACTGTACACTGCAGCCACCTGATCTACCAGATCCAGGCCCTTTCCTTACTGCTATGCCACAACTACTTGAGAACATCTCATTGTTTTGTATTTTCACAGCCAGATCAGCCTCCTATTATCAGGGAGAACAGATAGCAGGAATGGGTATATTTGTGGTTTACCTCTTCGGTAACACTGTTAAAGTTTCCAAGCATTGCAGTGTAACGTCATCACAGTATGCAGAAATGGCAGTGGTGACCTGTGCCCTTGAGGTCATCCAGCATGGAATGAGGGTTACCATCCTTTTTATAGACTCTAACTAGGTTTGTTGTTCTCTTACAGACTTTCTCCCTTTCTGGCAGAAGAACACCTTTACGTTCTCTGATGGCACCCCAGTGAAACACAAGGAACTGATAATATACATTCATTCAGTGACACAGACATTTGCACACAAATTCTATGTACACAAGGTTAAGGTAGACTCCATACATGATCCCTATCATGCCTTCAATGAGTCACAGCTGACACCCTTGCTAAGGAAAGTGCCTGGGGGGCATCTGGATAACGGACCATCCATAAGCCAGAGTGGCCGTGCACATTGCAGCTGTCAGAAAGAAACCCTGAACCCTTCTCCCCTTGGATTTGTCAAAAGCTCAGCATGCTGACTATGAAGTCAAGGTTGTGTTTAGATTTTTGGACAAAGGCACTGAGAAAAATCTACCTGCCCACTAACCCATACAGAAGGTGAAAGGTAAGTTACACTTGTCACACAGATGACAAGTAAATTTAGTACCAACCAGATGACACCACCACAAAATTATGGGTGGTTCCCCATCATCTTGAGGGCCCACATTTTTACACCAGGTGCATGATACTCCCACTGGTGGACACCAGGGAATGGAAAATACACACCAGAGGATGAAGACCACAGCCTGGTGCCCTGGTATCACCCAGAATGTCAAACAATACATAGATAACTGTTTTGTTGTGCACAAAAACAACCTACATCACTACCAAACAAAATGACAAAAAATATTACCGCAAAGGCATTCTCACTCTTTGCATGCTTTACAGATCAATTTTATTGGTCCCCTCACCAATACCAGTAGAAACAACAAATACACCTTTAGTTACTGATATTTTCTCTAAGTGGGTTGAGGCTTTTCCCACAAGACATGCACTGCAAAAGCCACTGCCAAAATCCTGGTGGAACAGATTTTCTCCAGGTGGGGCCTGCTTTTAAGGTAGACTCCAACATAGGGAAGCAGCTTTACAGGTGAGTTGATGAAAGAAGCCCTTGAACTCCTTGGAGTTGATCAAGTTCCACATACCGTGCTATCCATAATCATCAGGTCAAGCAGAGGGCCAACAGATGGATTACGCCAAATGCTTTCAAAGTTATTGAGGACAATCACAAGTTTATTACTACCAAAAGGATAAAATCACAGTTGCCTAAGCAGTTCTTACCAATCGAACTGGGAGCCAGTGCTAGCGCCTATACCTCAAGGTTTCTCTGTGTCTCCTGGGATCTCCGAGGTATAAGACTAGTGTATTACATTATATACCTATGATAATTACTATGGTTACTGTAAGACAGAAACATTTCTAGTTACAGAGATGTGCCCTATTAGCTATATTAGAGGTGGCTCCATGGTCCAAGATAACATTATACAATTTTGTATAGTCATCAGTTTGTGAACAAAATAGTTCTTATACAGAATCTTACATAACTCAGTGTAGTAGTAAAAATCACCAAAAGGTGGCAATGCCGACTTACATATCATAATTATTCCAAGGACACAGATGCCTTGGCATCTTACAAGTAAGAAATACACAGAAAACACATAGAAGAATATATGTATTAGCAAGCAAAGTGTATTAGAACAATATGCATTCATATCCTGACATCTACTCTTGTACGGTAGATGCCCTCAGCCCTATATGTTAGTATAACATATACCTTAGTGCTAGCTGTCTATGGTGTACCTCTGAGGGTACCAATTAGGTGTAGGGACCCTGTAACATCTCCCTTTGTTGCCTCCAAGGTCAACACAGGCAAATCTAGGGAAAGGCCAGAGAGCAGTGGTCATTTACAAACCAGATGTGCGAAGCTTTGTAAAGGAACTCGAGCTGCTCACAGTGTTGGCAATACTGTGCAATCAGAGGCAGCAGAGCATAATAATCAAAATAAAGATTAAAAATGCTTGAATAATAACAAAACTTTTAAAGTAATCTCTAACCAGATGTTAGTCAATGCGTCATTCATGTCATCATCATTAATCAAGGAAAGGATAGCTTCATTGGCCTTGGTCATATTATTGCTGATGTGGATGAGGTGTGTTTTTCCTCTCTAAAAGTGATTTTAATGTTAGTGTCAGTGTGTCTATGTGTACATTAAAATATGGTAAGTATTCAGACAGTGTGAGCAGATAATCGGGGTTACCATCAATGATGTCATCAGGAGGGAGCGGGGTTAATGATGTATGCCCAATGACAGTCTTCTGGTGGGGGACAAAACAGAAATTGGAATTGCTCAATAACACATGTCACGGATCCATAATTATAGCTTTTAAAGGTTAGTTACACAGTACTCCCCAGCGGAATTGATAATCTGGGAGATAATCGTAGGGGAGTCTCCACTTTGCAACTGGACAGGGCAGGTGTAGGCTGTCTTCAAAACCGTGTTGACAGGCAATGAACCTCCTCACGATATGATTGGTAAAGCTTATCCAGAGCCAAAGTGGAATCCATGAATCTGTGCCAATGGTGGTGATGTCATCATCCATGGTGAAAGTCCAATCAAAGCTATCTGGAGAATAACCACAAACAGGTTGAATAACATCAAATACATCACATCGGCACAAGTAAATGTATTGCTTCTTGGCACAGCAGTCCGTGTTGCAGAGCCACCCAGGTGTCCAGGAAAGGATGGAAAACCAGTAGAGGCAGTAGATCCAGGCATTCTCTGTATATGTCTTCATCCAAATGCCCGACTGAGTGAACCAGTGTAAGCTTATCGAACAAAGCTGTAGTGGCATCAAAATGTGGTAAAGAGACAGTAAAAGAACTAAACATGGTATCTGTTATGGAACATTTATTGGTAGCAAAGCAAGGACCGGTATTAGGGTGTCCGGTCACAAACCCCAAATTCCTAGCTGTAGAAAGAGGAGTGGTTAAAGCTTGTTGCATACACATAGCAATGCAACCAGGGGTTTTACATCATGGACAATACCATTTGGAAATGCATCTGTCATGTATGATATCAGAGATCCTTCCAGATTCTAGACTACAGAAGAGATTGTTGATGGTAGTGATGATGTATGAGCCACAGGCAAGGCAGAGGATTTTTCTAACAGTGTATTGTTTATCTGCTTCTTTATTGTTTTGTTGTATGAGTGCGTTGATCTTATCTCTTGAATCAGTGAATGCCTTAGCAATGTTGGTGCATGTTGTATACTGTGTATCTTTCTTCCTGACTAAGGCCATCCACACCATGCAATAATGGGGTTAGTATATTGTTAACCAGCCAGTGGAGAACTTGGCAGAATGAGGCATTGATAGCAGCAATGGCTGCTTTTATTCAAATAGACATAGCTGTACCAAAGAGGCCTGTGACAGTACCTGTTGCACCTGTGACATAAGAACTGTCAACTCACGTGTCTTACTTTTATGATTAGATCTTCAGGAGTGGGTTTTCTCTGAAGTTGCCTCTGTGTTCAGTGGAATGGACCCCAGACAATAGGGTCTTGAATGCGAATATGAATATGCAGCTAAACTATCAAGCAATAATGAACTATAAAATGCTGACATGTTATTGTTGTGACACATCACCAAATTCTTTTATATTCCAGTAAGGTGAGATTAAATAAAACAGGTATGTGAATAAACTGTATGTTATTAATCAATTAACCTGGCAGGGCAGTGGCTGTTAGACCACTATGGGGACCAGGGGTATGTTTTGGACATTCCAAAGCTTTTTTACCAGTGGGTGGTAATACAGAGTGGTACATGGCTGAGGAAACCATGTGGTGTACAGAACAAAATTTTCTAGCAGAATCCTTAGACAAAGAATTACAGTATGAAGGATCAATTAAGGCAGTAATGTTGTACAAACCAGAATGTCTTAATGCAGTTTGTAACAAGGACAGAGAACCATTTGAGGATAATTTAGTATTGGGCCAACCCTGGAATGTTCCTTTGGAGAGTTTGGCCACAGGAAGTATTGTCCATGCGATGTGGTTTGCCACTCAATTTGTAGGGGTAGATTTATCAGGAGCAACAACTGAGGCAGTGAGGTAAGCATCAGAACCTTCCTGGACAGTGATCAGACTATCTGGTATATTGCTGGATACTCCCTCTGGAGGAGGTGCTGGAGGATAGAGGTGTTGTAGGAGGTTTGATACCATGCCTTGGATGCAGGGGATAACTCCTGAGATTAGGAGATAATGGAACAAGATAGCCATCTTGTCAGTGTATCTCAAAAGGAAGATCAAATATTAGTAAGTTAGTACTATTCCACCCAATGGGGTGAGGAAAAGTAGTTAAGCTTCTTTATACAGTTTCAGCTGGTTTGCATGTAGCCATTTGTCAGTCAACTTATTGTTATGTAGGAGTCTAACCTGATAGACTGCTGGACTGAGCTTGTTGACAATGGGGTATGGGCCTTCCCACTTATTGGAGAAGGAATAGGTGGGATGTGCAAATCGGAGTACCATTACCTGATCTCCAACCTGCCAATCCACTTCTTGTGCGTGTTTGTCAAAATGTATACTGGATTGTTGCTGAGCTTTGCCCGTGCAGTTGGCAGCATACAAGTGTGTGTGTATGAGGTCTTTTCTGAGTTTTTCCACATATTGGTCTACAGACACACGGTCTGCAGTGGTGGTGTGCAGGTCAAACAACAGGTGTTCAGGTAATCTCATCTGTCTTCCAGTCATCACCCTCAATGGGTGTGAGCTGGGTAGTGGCTGGGTGTACCCCTAATTGCCATGAAGTGACGACATTAGGGGAATCCCAGGTTTTGGGATTGTCCTCAATGAATTTGGAAAGCATTTGCTTAATTCATCTGTTGGCTCTTTCTACTTGACCTGAGGATTAGGGGTGGTAAGGTATGTGGAACTTCTGTTGAACTCCAAGGAGTTCAAGGGATTCTTTCAACTCACCTGTAAAACTGGTTCCTTTGTCAGAGTCTACCTTGAGAGGCAGGGCCCACCTGGGGTAAATCTGTTCCACCAGGATTTTGGCAGTGGTCTTTGCAGTGCACATTTTAGTGGGGAAAGCTTCAACCCACTTGGAGAAGAGATTAGTTACCTCAAGAGCATACAGTACTTGTTATTTCTGCTTGTGTTGGTCAGGGGACCAACAAAATCAATCTGTATGGCATGCCAGGGGCCAGAGTGTCATTGTGGTAAGAGTTTGGCATTTTGTTTGGTAGGAATGGGGTTGTTTTGTGCGCAAATGAGACAGTTGTCTATGTACTGTTTAACATCTTTGGTGACACCAGGCCACCAGGCGGTGATCTTAAGCCTTTGGAGGGTGTTTTTCACTCCCTGGTGTCCACCAGTGGATGTATCATGCACTTGGTGCAAGAATTTGGGTCTCAGGTGTCTGGGGTACCACCACAACTTAGTGGTGGAATCATCTGGTTGGTACCAGATGAGCTTGTCATCCTGGTGACAAGTGTAACTTAACTTCATGCCTTGATTGGGGTTGTGTCAGGGGAAGTTCTTTGGTATCTTATCAAGGAATCTTAACACTTCTTTGAGTTCAGTATCAGCATGTTGGGCTGCTGAGAGGTCCAAGGGAGAAGGGTTCAGGTTTCTTCCTGAGTGCTCTATTTGTACAGCGCATTACAGCTTCTGGATGTATCATCATCCAGCTGTCCCACCGTGGGCCTTCCTTGGCAAGGGTGTCTGCTGTGTCATTGAGAGGCATGATAGGGTCATGGAGAGAATGAGCTTTGACTTTATGTACATAGAGTTTGTGTGCATATTCTGTGCCAGTGAATGATGTACATTACCAATTTCTTAGTACTTCACTGCCATCAGAGAGGAAGGGTTCTTCTCCCGAAAGGAAGAAATTTTGTAAGAGAACAATCAAACCCAGTTAGAGTCTATAAAATGATGGTATCCCCGGTCCCATGCTGGATGAACTCGAGGGCACAGACCCGCTGCCATCTCTGCATATTATGATGATGCTACACTACAGCATTTGAATATTTTGACAGTGTTCCCATAAGGGTAAATCACTAGAATGCCCATCCACTGTGATTTGTTCTCCTGATAGTAGGATGCTGAACCATCAGTAAAGAATGAGACACAAAGAGGTGTTATCAAGTATTTGTGGTGGCAGGGAGGAAAGGACCTGGATCTGGAAGATCAGGTGACTGTAGTGCACAGTCATTGGGTTCTCCTTAAAAAGGTCCATGAGCCAGCATAGATGGGTTGTATTTGGGTGTACCTGTATGTTCTATCCTGGAGAAGAAGTGACCAGTGTGTCAGTCTGGTGTAGGAGACTGACCCATCCTTCACTCTGTCTGACAGCAGAGTGGTAGTTGGGGTGTGTTGGTGTTGATGATCAGTGGGAGTACCAATGAGATGCAAAAGTGCTGACAGCCCAGTAGGTGGCCAGAAGGTTCCTTTCACAAAGGCCATACTTCTGTCTTTCACTGGGTCCAAACTGTGATGCATATGCAATGGAGTCTCAGGATGCCATGAACCTACTGGGCCAGCACTGCTGACATGGCAATATCAGAGATAGCACATTCCAGATGGAATGGTAGTGCTGGATTAGGGTTACACCAGATCTGGGGGTGGAGGTCAGAGGCCTCCTTCAGTGGCGTCACAGCCTGGTGTGTATGAGGGCCTAAGTCATGTACAGGAGCAGCTTTCTGGGCAAAATCACCGATAAATCTCTCTGATAATTCACCATACCTAGAACCCTTTGAAGGTTGCCTTGCACTGGTGGGAAATGGCAGAATCTTGCAATTCCTGTACCTTTCTTTGAAGTAGGGCTTCAACTTTGGTCAGTTATTTTCAGACCTAGAAAGAGTACTTCTTTCTGATATAGTTATGCTTTTGCTGGGTTGCATTTCAAGCCTGCTGTCTGGATGAGAGTCAGTAGCTCATCTAAGAGATCAAGATGTTGTTCCTTTGTGGCTGTTGCCAGCCATAGGTCGTCCACATATTGCAAGAGATATTGGGCAGTAGAGAAACTCTCGAAGGCATCCATCATGTGCAGATGGAACAGGGATGGGCTATTATGGAATTCTTGCAGCAAGTAAGTCAACGTGTACTGTTTTCCTTCAAAGGTGAAGGCAAATTTATATTGCCTCTTAAGGGCCAATGGTAATGACCAAAAACCATTGGAAATGTACAGGGCAATGAACCATTTCAGGTCAGGGGTCAAGAGTCATAGCATGTCAGGTGCTGATGCCACAGTTGAGGTATAACTAGGGGTGACCTGATTCAGTTTCCTGTAGTCAATAGTAAGTCTACAGGCACCTGTGGTTTTTTTCATGGGCCACACTGGGGAGTTAGCAGTGGAAACACAAGTTCTGATTGCTTCTTGCTTGAGGAGAGACTTGATTGTTTCTCTAAGAGAAGGCAGGGCCTCAGTTGAAAAAGGGTACTGCCTTTGCCTCTTATGTGCTGGGCCTGGCACTTCAATGACAGTGTGCATTCTGCCATAGTCATGTTTGTTAATTGCAAACACCGCCAAATATCATTGCAAAATGGGGAGAAGTTTTGGAATTAGTTCATGAGCTTTGAACAAATCTATGACATCATACTTCTTGTCATTGGCAGATATCATTGCTACGTGTGAATCAGAAATCAAAATAGTATGATACTGACCCTGAATCTGTATCAGTAACATGTTAGCTTGATCCACCACTCAGCCGTGTGGCACAAGGAATCAATTCCTATGATACTGGGATGATCATGCATTACCATTAATTGGAATGTGTGTGAGGCCTTTAAATGGCCTAGCTCTACCGGTAGGGATACAGAACGGTATGCAGGTAGCCTAGTACCATTAACTCCTGTCATGTTGGTCCTCCATCCAGTGGACCAAGGAAATGTGTCTGGATGTTCATCATGTAACACAGATACAGCTGCAGCTGTATCTAGCAAGACTACTAGTATGTGGCCCCTGACCTCGGCCTTGGTGCAGGGCCTTCCATTTGTATCCAAGACTAGCTTGTTTACAATCTGGACTGGGGCCTGTAATTGTCAATCTGTATTGCTGGGAGCATGGAGAGGTTGGGCCTGACTCTTGTGAATGACTTCACCATGCTGTACTGATGCAATATAGGAGAGCTTCTGGGTTCAGGCCTGCATAAGCCTGAAGGCCTGCATCACCAGTATCCCAATGACCCGTTGGGGTCTGGGTCACCGGTTGTACTGACGCAAGGGCCTTTTCAGGAACAGCAGAATTTCCGGTTCTCTTTGGCTATCTCCCTATATGAAGGGCCTGTTCTTTGTTATTGTGGTTTTCCTTTACCCTTATGCTTTTTATTCTTATGCCAATTCTTGTTCCCACCCCACTGTTGTTGCTGTTGTGGTTGTTATTGATGGGTCTTTTGGGGGTGTTGGTTATCAGCTGGAGTGGCCTGTTGGTGTTGGGCCTGCTGGTGTTGGTCCTGCCCTTCCACAGTGTAGTGTGTCATAGCCTCTGAAGCAGGCTCCACGGCAGCTACTTTCTTGGAACCGGAGCCCAGATCATGGATATACTCTCAGTTTTCTGAAGGATGTCGGCAAACCTATCTGTATTGGGGTAGGTGGTTGGCTCTACCTTTTCTCGTACTGCTGGAATCATGTTCCTAAGGAGCAGGGTCTTATATTCAATAAGATCTACATCCACAGCTTCTTGTGCCAAGTGCTTCCCTGGTCGGTAGGCCATCCAAAGTCTCTGGTGGTAAATCACTGGACTTTCCTTTGCATTCTGTTTTACAGGGTGTGCAAGCATCACTCCAACTACACCTGGGCTGTGAGTAGAAATGAGCTCAGCTGCAACCTCATCAAAGGTAGCGTTCCCATCCTGGTGGATGACATCGGGGAGTTTGGCCCACAAACTAGGATCAATGGTTTGGCATAGTATTTGGACCTGGTATTCTGCAGCGAGGCTAAGCATCTTGCATTTAGAATGCACCTTTTTCCAAGTGACAGCTGAGGTTGTCGGACGGATTCATCCTACCGATGCTGTCAGCTATTTTCTGAACAGAGTAGGCCATTTGAAGGGGATTACTGGGTCGATCAGGCAGAGGTAGATTATCTCGAGCACTGTCTAGGGTGGCCCAAGTTGCAGCCTCGGCTGTAGTGCAGACAATACCCTCCTGAGTGCCAGCCTCTTGCAGAAGCTGCCTAATCTGGGTTTTAATGGCCTGTTTACTTCTCTCAGCTAGAGGTACATTGCCTATTGCAGTTTCAATCATCCTTTCTATCTCTTGCCTATCTTCCACATTAATAACAGCTATCAGTGGTGCTGTGGGGACCAGGCCTGGGCCTGTCCCCCCATCATGGGGGCCACCATGTTGGTGTCTCCCATGGTGGACATCACAACATCAATGACGTATGACATGGTGAGGGTGTAGTGGAGACCCGCCATGTTGTGGATGGCTGGGTGGGGTCTCTAGGCCATAGTAGGGGTGTGACTGTGTGTTATATTGAGAGATGTCATCATCTGATAACTCCCCTTCAGATGACATATGTAAGGCAGGTGCTACACCTCCCATCGCCTTAACATGACCAGCCAGAACCTCCCACTGATGGCGCAGTTTTGCCATCTTACTTTTACATCAGCATGACTCACAGTTGCAACATCCATATCAACCTCATCTTGCTTTTGCTTTTGCAACACTCTATATGCGGCGCTCAGTTCGCGATTGTCCCTAGTAGCCACTTGTAAGTCATTATGTACCTAGTTTATCTCGTCCTGGAGCTCTCCCATCTCCTCACTCAACTGAGCATTTGCTGCTCTTAGCAAAACATTCATTTGTAGTGCCTGTCCCTTATCCTGTCTCAAACTTTCACACTCCTGCTTCAACATACACAGTTCCTGTTCTCCAGCTTGAGCTGAATGATGCAAAAGTGAATCCTTTTCATTGCACAGAGTTTGGAGTTCAGACTCCAAGTTCTGCTGCAGTCTAACACATTCCATTTCCTGGAAACCCACTGTTGCTTAAGAGATGAAATTTGAAAATCAAGGGTTCAAAACCTCACTTCGGAGGCTTCCAGAGCAGCATAGAGAGCCGTGACCATCAACCCTTTAGCTTGACGCTTATTGGCTGATTGTCTCGTCTCTGTGTACTGGGTTGAAATCCCCAGTATAGGGTTTTTGGATTGACTTGCGTCCCCGCGAAGTCAGCCCATCCTCCATGGGAGGTAAGGAAGTTCAAGACATCAAGTCTCAGTTCTGTGCAGATATTTGATACAGTGGCCATTCTGTGGGAGGGAACAAAAAATCAAACTGTGAAAAAGGCGCCATGCTGTGTATTGATCTACAGCAGGAGCATTTTATACACAGCCGTGCTACTGTAGAAGTTGTAGACTTACAAATCAAAGCTGTAATGAAGTGAGTCAAGTTGGCATCAACCACACCCAAAAGGATGACAGCCAGACTTTGTAAGTGAGTACAAACTGGTTTAAAATGGGAGAGGTGATACAGGAATGTACACCTACTGTCCCCGTGGGAAAGGGAAAAAGTTCTAGCAACACCTGAAAACTTCAACACCAAATATCGCCTGCACATGGTCACCAATTTGTCAGGCGGTCTAAACCTCATTTTCAGGTTCTTGGCAATATTGGGAATGCAAGTAATCACAGACATGTTGCATGAGAGCAATAAACAAGTTTATTACTACCAAAAGGATAAAATCACAGTTGCCATAAGCAGTTCTTACCAATACGAACCAGGAGCCAGTGCTAAGCATTCCCTATACCTAGAGGTTTCTCTGTGTCTCCTGGGATCTCCGAGGTATAAGACTAGTGTATTACACTATATACCTATGATAATTACTATGGTTACTGTAAGACAGAAACATTTCTAGTTACAGAGATGAGTCCTATTGGCTATATGAGAGGTGGCTCCATGGTCCAAGATACCATTATACAATTTTGTATAGCCATCAGTTTGTGAACAAAAGAGTTCTTATACAGAGTCCTACATAACTCAGTGTAGTAGTACAAATCAACAAAAGGTGGCAATGCTGACTTACATATCATAATTATTCCAAGGACACAGATGCCTTGGCATCTTACAAGTAAGAAATACACTGAAAATACATAGAAAAATATATGTATTAGCAAGCAAAGTGTATTACAACAATATACATTCATATCCCAACATCTACTCTTGTACGGTAGATGCCCTTAGCCCTATATGTTAGTATAACATATACCTAAGTGCCAGCTGTCTATGGTGTACCTCTATGGGTACCAGTTAGGGTGCAGGGACCTCATGTAACACCTCCACCAGCAGCACCTACTCCTTTTCTGCCATCTTGCCAATGGCTTCCACCAGGACCTTATCTAATTCCTCTCCCTGTGCTGGACGTCTGTTGATCACTCCTGTGTGAATAGTTGCTCCATTCCCTGTCTCCATGGTAATCAACATGATTTCTGTCTTCTCCTGTATTCACAGAAACACATAAACATAGAATCTGATGACAGATAATAGACCCTTATCTTCCCAAGCAGGTCCCCAATTCCCAATGTAGCCGAACCCTTCCTCTCTGCACCATTCCTTTAGCCATATGTTGAAGCTCCTAGTGTAGAGATCCTTCACTTTTTCCCTGTCATAGACAGGCAGCACCTCCGCAAAAGCCACAGAGAAAGCTACATGTCTAAGACCTTTCCCCAGCTCCCTAAATTCCTCTACACTATCACAGCCCAGTTCCAAGCCAGATCATTAGTCCACAGGTGGACAATAACATCCAACTCTCCCTCCTGTCCTGCTGCTGTAGCAATCCTGAAGATCTGCTTCCCATCTCTCTCTAGGCCATGGTGCTGGGTAGGCATCTAACCCGCCTCTCCCCCCCCTTTCCTATTCACAAAACTATTCCCCTCACAGATGATTGCCCCACCAGACATTGCTTTTCCTCTTCTGTGGTCCTTTACCACCATCCTTGGGGTCTCCACTAGGGCCCCCACATCCTCCTTTGTCACTACCACAGGTGTTATCTCCCAGCAATCCTGCCCAGTCAGTAGAGATGTGCAAAACTGGCAAATTTCATTACGTGAAATATCTCATGAAATTCACCCATTTCGCAAAATTTTCTCAGAAGTGAAATTCAGAATTTTGCCCACAAAATGGGGAAATTCACCTTTCACCTGCAAAATTTTGCCAGTTTTCCAGTGAAATTTCAAGTTTTTCAGGTGCAAGTCTGCATTTCACACCCCGTAAAATATTTTGCGCAACGGGCGCATTTCGCAAAATATTTCATGTGGCGAAATTGCCAATTTCATAGGAATTTTGCCAGTGAAATATAATTTCACAACATCTCTACCTGTCAGACTAGCATAGGAATTATGTAGTGGTACTGGCTGAGGAACGTGCCTCTGTCCCACCACCATCCTATCAGAGCCCCACCATATTCCATATGTTCCTCCTCCCTGGAATCTTCTGAGGTAATGGTGGCAGACTTGGTGGTCCGTTGGTGGGGGAAGAGGTCCTTTGAATGCTGGCCAACTTGACCTGGAGTCTAGCAACCTCTTCCCCTCAACCCAGAGAAGTGTGTGCAGATGGAGTAGCACTGCAGTCTCCAGAAGGTCTCTCTGAAAGCTCCTGATGCACAGCCACCGCTTTGTACCACTGCCAGCATTCTCAGCTTCTATTCCCTTTGTGTTACCTGGCAATACTTTGTACCCTTACCCCTAATAGGGTGTTTCTAGTTTCTCCTTTTTTTCTGTTTGGTTTCCTCTATGCCTTATTTAAGTCTTTTTATACTCCTACCCTAGATTGGTGTTGCTCCTATTCTCAGTTTTGACCTACCTTTGACCTTTTGCCATTCTCAGCAGTGACTGTTACGTAGTAGTGAACAGGTGCCTTGCCTTAGTCAACCAGCAGAGTCCTCCGCTACTCTGCTTCCTTCTGTTGATGCCTGCCAATGCCTATGATGCCAGTTACATGTTCCGCTTCTTCGGTGTTCCACTCAATCACTGGGACACAAATATTTGTTTCAAAGTTTCTATGCCTGCTAAATTTAGACATCTGTATTGGTTCTATGTCCTCCATTTCTGGTATCATGCTGAGTAGCAAGTACTGTTCACACTATGCAAATCAGGCATAAATTATACCTTAAAGCAAAATTGAGTGGCAAACCTCAGAAAGCCTCACAGAATCAATTCTGCCTTAATGCACATTTCCCATTTTATTTGCAGTGTGAGCAGCTCCAATCATGTAACAAGGTGTGGATAAAGGTGGAAACAGAACTCTTACAAATGTTTAAATAATTTAACAGGTATTTGCAACTTTTGTGTATTTAACAGGTGATCTAGGAATTCAGTACCAGTACAATATCAAGAGTTTTCCACATATTGGTACTTTTCCCAAAAGTGCAAGCAGCATACTCTCTGTAGCCAGTTACTTTACCAGCAATGTGACAGAGGGACAGCACCAGAATTCCACAGTTTCTGTTACAAGCAAGTGTGGGGTAGAGGGTACACGATAACAGTGTACAGTGAGAAATGGATGCCAACACCACCCAGCCATCCTTAGTCCATCTCAGCATGACTTGCATCAGCTCTGAGAGGGGTCATTTAGATGTGATTTAAATGTGAAGCAATAGATTGAAGTCAGTGTAAATCCTAACATTTATACCCCAAAGAACTTTGTGGATGAGAACTCATTGAACAGACACAGGACAAGGTTCAAAGATGTCATTTATCAGCCATGCAATTTACAGGAAAACATATTACCTTGTCTTGTGAGCAGAGGGTAGCATACCACCTGCAGTCTGGGCTCTGACTCAGCAGAGACCATTAACTGTCCCTCTGTTTATACAGTGTTCATGATATAAGCAGCTGTTGTACATTACTATAATCTTACATATTACTGCAACCTTGGGCACCCCCACTAGCAAGAACAGTGTTACTGAATGTGCACCTTTGACCCTAACATTTCATATATGATAAAGCAAATTTTTCTCCCTGTAATCAGTAGTTTCACAAATAGAACTATTTAGTAGTTTTCCACTAAAAGCAGAACTAACAGGCTTATAGCCAGTAAATTCCCATCAGTAATGTGTAGCCAATAACTTTCCATCAGTTAAGCCAGTAAGTTTTGATCAGTAAAACTTCAGTAAGGGCAAAACTATAGTAGCCAGTACATTTCTATCAATAATGTACATATACAGTATATGTATTTGACCAATATAAAAGCTTTATGCTTACACGGGACCTGAGCAGGTTAGAGGTAACAGTGCATCAGCCATGTAATCATGGCTTAAGAGAAAGAGGCAGCTATAGTGCTACACTACTGCCTTCCACCTTTTAGTGATATTTTTTGACTGTAGAATTATGACATCCCCTAGTTGTCTGACACAGCCAGTTATTTCAGGAATGAAATATGCTAGTATTGTTTTGATATTAGGCCATAGCAAGGAAACTAAACTGGTTACTCATTACTGCCACTACATAAGACTTATAGTCTCAGTCTGCAGCTAGCTTCCCAAAAGTTTCCAGAATTAAAACTAAACTAGCGTTCAGTTACTGACTGATTTATTTCACATCAATCAGCAGTATTAAGTAATATAAGCTAAATGAAATGCAGAGATGTCTATGCCTCCATTTAGTTTAATGGATGGGTCTACAGAAAATAAAATGTTACTACTTTACTTTGCTGATTTTGTTAAGCCAACTGGCACTAGTACATTTAACAACTTTGACCAGTGCAGCCAGATTCAGACTAGAAGTGTAACCATCAGTCTAGGCCAGCCTGAAACCCAGATGATCAGTCATTGCCTCTCACCCCTGTTGCATTCCTCTAGGTTTTTTTCCCTTTCAATTAGTTCTTAATTGCTCCTTCCTCATTTGTAACAGGCAGTTTTAAAGAGTCACTGATGACTCAAGAAGAACTTTGAAAAACATAATATTTGGACACAAAGCAGCTTATATATCTTATTAACTGTTCAAACCCAGACACCCCATTGATGTAAATAAATGCAGGCCTATTTTAATCTTACCGGTCCTCTCTAAGCTACTCAAGAAATTGGTAAATATTCAGGTCAGGGAGTATCTTGACAAACCCAGTCTACTTAACCCACTACAATCTGGCTTCAGACAACATCACAGCACTACATCAACTTTGGCAAGCATCTCTAATGATTGGTTGGAGGCTGTGGACCATAAACAGCTTACAGGGGCTGTATTCTTGGATCTAAGCAAGGCCTTCAATACAGTTGACCATGACCTTCTCCTGGAAAAATTAATGGACTATGGATTCGAGACTCTGGTAATAAACTGATTTACCAATTACCTCCCTGGCAGATAGCAACAAATCCAAGGCAAATGGGACATTCTCCTCCCTATTTCCTCTGGTAAAAGGGATCCCTCAGAGCTCTATCCTGGGCCCTCTACTGTTTTTGATATATGTCAACGACTTGAGCGGCAACATTAAGTGTTCTAAAATTCACCTCTTTGCAGATGATACAGCTCTATACTTCCAAACTATCATTTGCACAAGTTTGTCCTGAACTCCAGGCAGATGTGCACCAACTACTGCTAAATTTACTCAATTCTAAACTCTTACTGAATTCTAAGAAAACCAAAGTAATGTATTTCTATCAACCTAACTCTTCAAATTCCTTTCCAAATCACTATCCTCATCTGCCTATTACAACTTTACTGGGTGATACACTTGAATTAGTAGATATATTTTAAGTATTTAGGTTTCCAGCTAGACTCTAACCTCTCTTTTTACACTCCTCTTAAAGCACTAATCAAAAAGCGGAAACTACGATTGGGTTTCTTCTTTAGAAACAAATCCTTGTTCTTCTGGAATTCCAGACTTAGATTAGTCCAGGCCAACTTCATGCCTCTTTTGGACTATGCAGATATCATCTATAATAACTGTGCAGCCACCTACCTACACAAGTTGTATGTCTTGTACCATCAACCTATCCGCTTTGTTACCAATGCTCCCCACAAAACCCATCATTGTTTTATTTATTTCATTTTTGTTGACCGGGTAAGTGCACTAGACACATTCTAGCCTATTTTCAGGCACTGCCTAGTGGGAGGGGGAGACAGACAAATGCCAACTGACCTTGAACCAGATTAAGCTGTTCATAGTATTTTTAGTGAATGGGGGAAAATTTAGCCTAGGGCACCAAGGAAATTCCCTACTCACCAGTAGGGGAACCTTTGGTCTGAGAAATGGCCATTTGTGTTGAGACAGCGGAGATGATGGAGGTGATTGAGGCAGAGGAACAAGCTACTCGATAAAGGATGCTAACACTCAACCTGAAGTGTTTTCAATGCAAATGTAGTGGACATAGGTATGGAAATTAATCAGATGTCTGAAGATATATTACCTGTAACTATGGAGGTTGCTACACAGAAGAATTTTCTCCCAAGTTAAAACAGCACAGAGAGGTCTGATACGGATGCTATTAAAAGAAGAAGAGGCATGCTTTAAAGTGAGACAACTAGAACTACAGACAGCTATTGCTGCAGCTCAACAGCAGCCTCACTTGTTATTGGCTGAGAAGCCAGAGGTGACAGTGCAGCTGCCAGATGCTAACATGGCAGCTCCTAGATCGGCAAAGCAGTGGGCACTTCCAAGTGCAGATGTGAATGGCAGTCAGTGCACTGAACAAGGAATCCAACAGAAGTTTCAGTTTGATACAGGTATGAGACAGCCTCCGTTATTTGTGTTTGCAGGTAATCTATTTAATCCAACTGAGGGATCCTCTTTAGAAATGGCAAAATTGGGTGCTAAGGAACCCAGCCTACAACGAGATACTGTGCAGAAGGATGTGGGAGAATTACCTAAAGCTATAATAAACCTAGCAACATGGTCAGTGGACAAGGCTTTATTTAACTGAAGCTGGCTGGGAGAAATCAAAGAATACAGGTACTTGGGTCTTGGG
The DNA here is from genome assembly GCA_016271365.2 of Neoceratodus forsteri. Lineage (NCBI taxonomy): Eukaryota > Metazoa > Chordata > Ceratodontiformes > Ceratodontidae > Neoceratodus > Neoceratodus forsteri. Next base: position 1,317,174,653 of record CM057452.1, read on the forward strand.
CCCAACAAACTTTTCTCTGACTGTGCCAAAAGTTTCAGTCTGTAATGAAACAGCTGTCCCTCTGGCTAGTGGGTCTAGGCTGATGGATTGGGGCTCAAAGATCGATCTGGCTTCCTCACTTCACATTCCAGAGAGTTTGGATTTGATGCAGCACCATGTTCTTTCTATGGTTAATGGGCCGGTTTCTGAACCTAGGGATACCATACATGCTGAAAATCAGCCTGAAAGGCCTTGTGCATGATCTGATGTTGGGGATGAAGTACACAGCTCTGGGACAGCTAGAACATATGCATCTTTATTTCATGCCCCAGTTTTTCCTCCTAAATGCCTCAATACTCTCAGGCTCATATATAAAGGAGGTTTGGATATATTTCCAGACCGTAAGCATGTGGCTAGAGTTTTATTAAAAGGAGCCATGCAATTTACTCCTGTGGAAATTTATGCAGTAATACATGTCTCTGGGGAACCTGTCTTTGATATAAGCTTTAAACAGGGGAGCAGCTTACAGAAATTTTGGTCCTTACACTGTACTCTTAAATCATCACCTTTATGGTCCCCCATTGAAATTGTACCTTTAACAAAACCTGCACATAGGATGATAAATGTACTCTTCAGAAATGAGGGGGTGAGTGTGACAGACTTAGTCTACTGGTTAAAGCAAAAATGTATAGTCCAGGGGGACCAAGAGCCCAACTTCAATGAAGATCATATATGAACAGGTGGCTGGAGAGTTCAAGTGATTCTCAACACCTCAGACATTGGGCTGATTCATCTGCCCAACAATTATTTTTAGGGAATGATAGAGGTGTTTTATTTTATTCAGGCCAGCCAAAGGCCTGTTACCATTGCAGGGCTATTGGACATTTAAGCAGTATGTGTGACAGACTAACGTGCATGAATTGCAGTGAACTGTGTCATACTTCATGGTTATGTAAAAGTGATCAAGTTTGTAACCTATGTGATTTAAAGGGGCATAAGTACCATTCTTGTCCCTCAGCTGCCCAGTCAGGCAGATCAAGTGAATTGGGATGAGCAGAGAGTTACCATAGCCTTGGCACAGCATATTAGTGCACAACAGGCAGCAACTAGGCCAAAGGATACACCTTAGGGTGCTCCAGAAACTGCTGTTCAGGTACCCAGAGAATCGGTTACGAGCGTGGCTTCACAGGAGGCTCCTCCCAGGCTGTACCACCTCAGGATGAGCTTCCAGTGTGGTACCACAGCTAGAAACAGATGCACCAGTTCTTTCTGACATGCTTATAGGAAATGAGGGTATGCCCCCCCACAGCCTAACCTTCAACCCCCTAGAAAGTAGGTTGTATGGGCCTCTAGACGCCATCAGAGTTGACAACAACCTGTGTCAAAGATCTCTAAAACCTCTGAGGTTCCTACAAAAAATAGGTTTGCCCACTTGCCAATAGAAGGTGTAGGATCTGATGATGAGTCTGAGGGCTCTTCAATTGTCTCATCATTACCAGACCCAGGTTTGGAATTGGAGGATCCCCCCGCAGGACCCTGTGGACCCTCCCTCCACTCCTCAGAAAAATACTGTTAAACTTTCAAATATCAGGACCATGAAAGCTTCTTCAAAGAAGCCTCCATGAATGGGCTTGGTTTAAAAGGGTGTGCTTTTATCCCTGTGTATGGAGACTGAGCGTTTCTGCTTTTCCAGTAATGTGACTAGCATTAAAAGTTTTCAAAAAAGACAGGCTGTGTACTCACACCTAAAGTCCTTTCTCATGGAAATCTTTTTTCTACAGGACACTAGATTGAACACGGTTCCAGAATTAAAAAATGCAGTTAAATTCTGGTATTTTGGCCCCTCCTATTGGTCTATTGTGGAAGATACATGTTCGGGGTGGCTATATTGTTTAATGGTATAGATGTTCATTTGGTAAAATTGGTAGATCTTGTGCCTGAACGTGCTTTAATTTTGGATGTCAAAATAAAATCTGTGCTTTTTTATCTTATTATATGCAGGTCAAATGAAGGTGGCAGGAATTGAGTTATTCCAGGTCATACAGCCCTATTTATATTCAGCACACAATGTAGTGCTGGGTGGAGATTTTAATTGTGGTTTAAATCTCAGGGATAGAGGGAAACACACTGTCACCAGGAAAATCTTTTGTTATATGACATTTTATCTAAAATGATTCAGAATACGAATTTAAAAGATGCATATTTTGAAAAAACAGGGAAAGCAGATCCAGCATTTCATAGGGGTAACCTAGCTACTAGAATAGGTTATTTTTTTATTTCATCTTACTTACAAATTTCACAGGCCACAACTCTTGTGGCAGAATTTTCAGATCATAAGATTCTGGGTTTACCCATAGCACTTCGACAGCACTAGCGTTGACATCCCCTACAGCAACAGCTGTATTGTAGCCACGGGGGTGTTGGTACACACACAATCAGGGGCTGTGCCTGAATCCCTCTTGTGGGGCACCACCCCCCACTCCCCCCAGTCTCTAGGATTCTAACTCCGAGTCAGAGTTGGACCAGGGGTGGGAGCAATCACTGAGTGATGCAGTCCCGATTGCTGCAAAGAGCAGCACAGTGATGGGTGGGTTTTGTTCAACTTCTGGCACTGTGCTGGTCTTCGCCATCCGGGAGTTGCTGTGGTGATGGTATATGAAGATTCTGCAGTTGCAATTAGGTAATGGTAGTACACCCCCAATGGTCCAGGATACTGGAAATTAAATGTTCTTCTTGTAGCCAGGGCAGATACAAGGCAGAACATGTTACATCTGATTCAGGCTAGAAAGTCTGTATTGATCCTGTATGAGGAGCCCATTGGTTGGTGGGAAGACACTATCATAGATTTGACCACTGTCTTAAGAACTCATGGCAAATTCACTCGGGATAGTGTGTATCAGGAATATCGGGGACATAGACAGCAGCTACAAAAACTACTAACCTTGTCTGCTACAGTTAAACAGGATTTTACAGCACAGATACAAAATCATAAATCACATATGGTAGATTTCCACTCACAACAAGCTAAAAATATCCAGTATCAACAGTTTTTTGGAACACAGGAAAAGAAGGGCCAGATCTGCCCCTATGAAGGGAGTAATGTTAGTAATAAAAATAGACATATGGATGGTTTGTTTAATTCAGATAATCACTTGTGTACAGGCCCCAAGCATACTTTGGACATTGTAACTCAACATACAAGAGACCGTTTGGATACATTAGTCCATGAGGCAGATTCACTAGCCACCTATATTAATACAGTTCCATCCCAAATTCTTTCCAGTGAGCAGGTAACAAACTTATGAGCAGATATTTCCCCCCAGGAGGTTGATATGGCCATTTGGGCCTTGGGGTCAGATAAGACACCAGTTGGGGATGGGCAAACTGGAGAACTATATACATTTATAGGTTCACATATTCCAGCAGAATTGGCAGTAGTTTTCATTGCAATTTTACAGACAGGGACTCCTTCTCTATGAATGACGGGGGTGCATTTTGATCCATATTTTCAAGAAGGGGGATAGACGCTATATGGAAAATTGGCGACTGATTTCATTTTTTGTACATGGATTTCAAACTATTGGCCAAAATACTGAATAATAGATTATTATTGGTGGCAAAACAAATCTCATGAGCCCAGATATGTGCCATTCCAGATAAAAGCATTAAAGAACACCTTATTCTTCTGAGAGAATTATTTGAAAATGGTCATAGAAACATAGTAGATGGGTTTATTCTTTCCCTAGACCAAAAACAAGCATTCGACTCAATTAGTCACACCTTTTTATGGCAAGTTTTAGGTAAATATGGCATACCAGTACGGTTTATAAGCTGGCTTCAGTGCCTCTACAGAACAGCCACTGTCACCCCAATTGTAAGGGGATCAGAGGGGCCATTGCTGGCAGTCAGGAGGGGGATTCAACAGGGCTTCCCTCTAAGCCCCTTATTATATGCTTTTTGCATTGATCCCTTATTAAGGTTATTGAATAGTGTAACTGTATTAAAACCTATTCTGGTGAATACAGTTCGTTTAGAACACAAGGCTCTAGTTTATGCTGATGACCTTAGTACTTTAGTGGCAGATGAAGGTTCAATTAAAGAGGCTCTTCAAATATGTGAAACATACAGTGTACACTCAGGGACAGGTTTAAACTTAAACAAATGTGTGGGAACCCATATTGGAGTCCCTTTCCAATCTCCGGTAGAGGTAGGGGGATAAATATAACTACCAGTCACTTGAAGGTATTAGGGATAATTTTTGGGTCAGGTGACATGGGGATGTTGAATTGGGAACCCCGGGTGAATCAGGGGAGGGCTTTAGTAAGAGGTTGGAATAACTGGAAGCTAAGTAAATTAAAAAGCATCCATCTAATAAAAACTTTTCTGTTACTAGTGTTCCTTTACATAAGTTACATCTTCCCCCTTCCCGACAATTAGAAACAGCTATTTATAGCATTTTTTTCCAAGCAGTCTGGGGTAGCAGACTGAACCCCATTAAAAGGAATGTAGTCTATCTTCCAGTGGAGCAGAGCGGGTTGGGGATGGTGAACCCTATTTTATTTTATTATAGTATATTTTTTTACACACATTTTAGGCTAATGTTATTTTTTCTGGATCTGAGCTGGGTGCCTTTGTTCCATACCAATTGTGAAATATGGTATAATCTTTGGGAAAGGGGACTCTTAGGTTCTTTAAAAAGATCCCTAAATGTGCCTTCTTAAATAAGAGAAACTTTGTTTATTTAAAAACGTGGCAAATCACGAGCCAGATATTATATTATTGACTAAACAAAGGAAAGTTGTTTATATCTGGGTATTAATGACTCGTTTTAGAGAACAAACACATTCCCAAGGTGCCCAAGCCAGAAAAGGGAGGTCTTAGTAGCTTTATTACAGACCCCCTGGATACCGGACAAGATAAAAGACTTCCACTGGCTGAGTTGTCATGACAGGATTAACATTAGAGCAAATCATAAGCACAAACAGAAGAGTGCTTCTGTATCAGGCCTAGATGCAACAGCAGGAAACCACAGAGCACTTTTTTTCACCTGCACATATATTAGTTCCTTTTGGAACACTCTGGCTACTTCATGGGGATCTGCCTGGTTTCAAACTGTCACTGTGGATGCCTTGATGAGAGGCACATCTAGGAATGTAGGGAACCAATGGCATGCTGATATGCTACATAATGTACTTTTAGTATGTAAATGGGTTATATGGAATAGTAGATGTGTATTTGCCTTACAAGAAAAACTGGTATCTCAAGAGGAAATTTTTCAGAAAATTACAGGAGAGTTGCAGTCATGGTATAAAACTGATGTAAACAAAATGTATTCTAGATTATTGCTTCAGGTGTGGATAAATATGCCTTGGATCAGAGATTCAGACATACCTATCACATGAATTAGTGTGAAGGAAGGGTTACGGCTGTTTAGGTTACCTTACTTGAGTTTGGGGCATGATGCTCTTGGAAAAGTGAGGTAAGGAGCTATTACCTGTTTTCATAGGAAAATGCTTTATTGTGTTTATTTTTTTCTCTCTTTTCCTTTTGAAAGATTGTGTCTGGCTTTTGTTTTCTTTTTAGACATTTTATTGATTAAGGTGTGTATTATATTTATGTTTCCTATTGTATGCAAGGTTTGGTCTTGATATTAATGCCTACGTTGTAATTTTGTGTTCTTATTTTGGTTTTCCTGCTTATTTTTTTCTTCCTGTTGCCATCATGATTTAATGATTCAGTATGTGTATTTTGTTTGGAATTTTTTTTTTGCATTATTTGTGATGTGATTTGTGTATGATTTCTTTCCCTCAATAAAATCCCTGACTCTTTTCGAGAAGTGCCATGGAATATTTAACATCCACCTAAACTACCATCAGAACAGGCAGATGGGACCTTGGTTTAATGTCTCATCTGAAAGATGGCACCTCAGGAGTGCAGCCTCCCCCCCCCATGCAGCACTGCAGTATCAGTATTGGGATATTAACCTAAGTGCCTGGTGTGGGGATAGAACCCACAGTCTTCTGATTTCCCACCCTCAGAGGTGAGTGTGCTACCTGCTGAGCCACTGACACACACAACTGTAATCTGTATAAAGATGTGAACTGGACCTCTCTGGCTTCCAGGAGACTACTACTGTACATATGTATTTATGGGTATATAAAGCACTCTTGAACAAACTTCACCCTTACATTGCTAATTTTTTTTCACAAAGGCATCAGCTGCTCTTTAAGGATCTGTATTTTACTTGCTGAAAGGCACCAAGTCAGAGCAAGTTTTATACTTTTTTTGGTGAACCAAGGTTATTTTCTAGGCTACACTGAACTGAAATACTTCTTTTTAGACATGTAAGTAACTAGTATTGATTCTGTTTTTGGGTGGACTTTTCTTAGTTTTAACTTTAATTTGCTAGGGAGGAACTGTAGCTGGAAGATATTTACAGTCAGTTGTAACTAGAACTGTTACTTAGCCTTTCTAAAATAGGTGTCTCAAAAGGAAGGAAGACACTCCCTGGGGTGGAGGGTAAGAGTTGTAGGTGATTGTTACTGGATGGCATAGGTATACTCCCACCCACTCTTCCCCTCACCCCACCCACCCAAGCACATAACTTCCTTTATAGCAGGGGCTCTAACATCACTTCCCCAAAACTGCTAACAACATACACCTGCTCATATCCTTAAAGGCACAGCACACTGAATAGGGGGCAGAGACACTCACAAGCTTGCACACACTAAAACAATACCAATAAAACAAAAAAGCATATGTAACAGGAAGGGACACAGACATGTGAGGAGTAGTGCAATGCACTGGCTGTGGAGCAGCAGTCTTCCAGGACACATTCTGGAGACTGTGTTGCTGCCCTATTTGCAGGCACCTCTCTGGTCTGAGGGAGGAGGTTTTTCGTCTCCATGCTGACCTGGCAGGAAACCTGTTCTCCCACCCAGGGACCACCCAGGCCACCATCACTACCTCAGAGGTTGCCAAGAAAGAGGAGTGGTTGGACCACAGTGGGCTCAGGGAGGGTGAGGGTGGTGGAACAGAGGTGCATCCCTCCAGTTGTACCTCTCCATAGTTCATGTGCCAATCTGGTGAGGCATGGTTCCTCTATGGAGGCACCGGTAGTGGAGACCAAGTAGGATGCTGGGAACCTCCACAATGGAGACCCACAGGAGGGTGGCCAAGGACCCCACAAGGGAAGGAAACATCTCCTGGTGGGGGACTCAATTGTTAGGGGAGTAGAACTGGGGGAGGGGGAAAGGGAGGGAAGGTGCCTGCCTGGTGCCAAGGCTTGGAGGGACAGGAAATGAATCCTCAGGATTGTGGGAGCAGTGGCAAGGGGGAAGGAGCTGGATGTCATTATCCACCTAGGGACAAATGACCTGGCTGAGAATGGGATCAGAGCAGTGCAACAGGAATTTGTGGAGTTGGGGAGGGGCCTTAAACAAGTAGCATACATGGTGACTTTCTCGGAAGTGCTACCTGTCTATGACATGGATGAAGCTAGGGCACTCCACACCATGGGATTCAATAACTGGTTGAAAAGCTGGTGCAGAGCTCAGGGATTTGGCTTCATAGGGGACTGGGGCTCCACCTGGAGGGATGCAGGCCTATAGAGGTGCGATGGTCTACATCTATCCTGGAAGGGAACCAGGATCCTAGGTGATAGGTTTAAATGCTTCAATGGTAAGCATTTAAACTAGCCAAGGGGGAGGCACTGAAGGGAAAAGGGAAATCCTAGCCCCCCAAAAAATCAGGGTAATTAGTGAAGTAAACACCAAGATAGAGCAGTCAATAGGGAGAAGCACAGGGGTAAATGGAGAGAAAGACAAAGGCAGTAGGGACAGGGATGTGGCAAAAAGAAATAAAGCCATAAACAAATGAAGGGTAATGAGTACCAATGCCCGTAGTCTAGGTAAAAAGCTCCCCGAAATGGAGGCCTTGATGGAAGAGGGATACCTGGATTTAGTGGCAGTCACAGAAACATGATACACAGAGAACCATGACTGGGATGTCAACATACCAGGGTACACAATCTACAGTAGGGACAGGGAGGGAAGAAGAGGAGGAGGAGTAGCTCTCTATGTAAGGGAATGGATCAAAGCAACAGAACTAAAGGGTAAACAGGGAGGAGAGGAGGCACTGTGGGTCACCCTGGAGACTGGAAATGGCTCCACAATCCACACAGATGTTGTTTACCCCCATCTCAGGGGGAGGAAATGGACAAGGAAATGATAGAAGGCATCTTTGGGATGGCAGAGAAAAGGGAAGATATTGCTGATGGGAGGCCTGAATACACCAGATGTTGACTGGAGCACCTTTGCTGTAGCCACATCCAAGAGCAGGGTCATTCTCGATGCCGTACAGGGGGCATGCCTCAGACAGCTAGTTTTGGAACCCACTTGGGAGAGAGGAATCTTAGACCTGGTACTCTCAAATGGGGATGGAGAAAGATCTCTGATCTTGAACTGGGTAGCCATCTGGGAACAAGCGACCACCAAACAGTGTGGTTCATGATAAACTTAGCTGTAGAGTCAAGCCATACAAAAGTGAAGGTACTGGATTTCAGGAAGGTTGATTTTGTCAAAATGGGAGAGTTTCTCAGAAAAGCACTAGCAAACAGGCAAGAAGGTGGGATGGAGCAACAATGGGGAAACATCAAAACTGCCATCACAGAGGCAACAAGCCTTTGTGTGAAGCAAATAAACAAATCAAAACAAAAGAAAAAAACACTATGGTTCTCAAAAGAAGTGGCGGGGAAGGTAAGGGAGAAAAAGACAGCATTCAGGAAGTGTAAGGAAACACAGAAGGAGCAGGACAGAGAACTGTACCAGTTAAAGAGAAGCAAGTGGGTAAGGCAGTCAGAATAGCAAAGGCCCAAACCGAGGAAAAGATTGCCAACTCGGTTAAGAAGGAGGATAAAACCTTTTATAGGTACATTAGGGAGCAAATAAAGACTAAGGAAGGGATACTGAGGCTGAACAAAGAGGAAGGTGGTTGGGCAGAGAGCGACAGTGAAAAAGCAGGGATACTGAATGAATACTTCTGCTCAGTATTCACAATGGACAAGCAGTGGGAAATACCTAATCTGGTCAATAGAAGCACTCTGGATAGGGGGGTTGATATTAGTCCTTTCACAGAAGAAAGAGTTCTGAAAAAACTCTTAAAACTGAAGGTGGATAAAGCAATGGGGCCTGATGGAATTCACCCCAGAATTCTAAAAGAACTAGAAAACCTAGTAACACCACTCACTACCCTTTTAATAAATCATGGGAGGATGGTGTGGTACCTGAGGACTGGAGGAGGGTGGATGTGATTCCTTCACAAAAGTGGGAGCAAGACAGAGGTAGGAAACTACAGACCTGTCAGTTTGACCTCTGTGGTAGGAAAATGATGGAATCACTTCTGAAGGAAAGAACTGTTGAGTACCTAGAGGTCAGTGGGGCACGGGACCCAAGGCAGCATGGATTCACAGCATGAAGGTCATATCAGACAAATCTAATTGATTTCTTTGACTGGGTGACCAAAGCAGTAGACCAGGGAGGGGCTGTGGACATGGCCTACCTGGACTTTAGCAAGGCATTTGACACAGTCCCATGCAAAAGATTAATAAACAAATTAGCCAGCCTGGGAGTGGGTCCCAGGGTGGTAGCCTGGGCAAAACACTGGTTGGACAACAGGACACAGCGGGTAATAGTAAATGGAGTCCACAGTGAAGAAAGGAGGGTTACTAGTAGGGTACTGCAGGGTTCAGTACTGGGGCCGGTCCTTTTTAACATCTTTATAAGAGACATTGCAGAGGGACTGGAAGGGAAAGTATGTCTCTTTGCAGATGACACAAAGATCTGCAACAGGGTTGATACACAAGGTGGGGTGGAAAGGATGAAAAGGGGCTTGGCAAGGTTGGAGGAATGGTCAAATGTATGGCAGCTTAGATTCAATGCAAAGAAGTGCAAAATAATGCACCTGGGAAAGAAAAACCCAGGGGAAGAGTACACAATGGGGGGTGAGATACTGACAACAGCAAAAATGGAAAGGGACCTGGGGGTGGTCAGATCAGATTACCTAAAGCTGGGCCAGCAATGTGAGTAGGCAGTAACGAGGGCTGGGGGAATACTGGGATGTATAGGGAGAGGCATCATCAGCAGAAAACAGGAAGTTGTTGGCCCTCTGTACAGACAGTTGGTAAGACCACATCTGGAGTACTGTGTACAGTTTTGGAGACCCCATCTCCACAAAGACATAGACAGGGTGGAGGCTGTCCAGGGGAGGGCAACCAAAATGATGCAGGGTCTGCATCAAAAGACATATGAAGAAGGACTAAAGGAAACTAAAGATGTATAGCCTCGTGAAAAGGAGGGAGAGGGGGGACATGCTAGAAACTTTCAAATACCTCAAGGGAATCAACAAAGTCCAAGAGGGTAGCATCTTTCAGAAAAAAAGATGTGCAAAAACAAAGGGGCACAATTTGAAGATAGAGGGGGGATGGCTCAGAGGCAATGTAAGGAAGTATTTCTTCACAGAGAGGGTTGTGGATACATGGAACTGCCTTCCTGAGGAGGTTGTAGAGTCAAAAACAGTGGGGGAATTCAAGAATGCATGGGACAGATATAAGGCAATTCTACTGGTGAGTAGGAGGAAGTAGGCTGTTGGTTAACTAGGATCTGCAGCTTATCCATTAGGTAGGGAAATGGGCAGACTACGTGGGCCAAGCGGTCCTTATCTGCCATCAAATTCTATGTTTCTATGTTTCTAATGAGCAAAGCACTATCTCTCTGACTGTCCTCACCCAGACACTCCCAGACATGCACTACTGAAGTTGTGGTGTCACACTCACTTTAATACCCCATATAGCACCTAATCAAGATAGCTGGACTTGTGAAGGAGATTTATGTACGTGTGGCGACAGTTCAATTCTTCACTGTGTCTGTCTCTGTGTGTTCCCTGAGTCCCATTCCCTATATGCTAGCATCATCAATGAAAGATTGAAGACAAGCACTCAAGGAGGAATCTCATGTGAGGTTAGAAAAGAAAGCAGCAATGCACCAACAGCACTAATTGCCTCACAACAGGACTGTCTGAACTGGAGCAAAGTGACTTTTGGAAGAGGACAGGTGAGCAGGAGTCATAGAACTACTTGAGTCTTGACTTAAGTGATTGGAAGAGGTGAGCGAGGCTGCATGCAGTTTTGGAGCAAGTTGGAGGAAGGGAGGGATAGAAGGCTTAGCCATGGGAAGAGAAGTAGTGTGCTGCTTGCTCATGTCAAATAGTGAGTAAGTAAAATAAAATATTTTGGTTTTGTTATGTCCGCTCTACTCACTGTCTGATATCACTCACTGCTGCAGTCATAGAGACGGTTTGTTTTTTGCATGACTGAACTACTTAGTTCCAGCAGGGTGTCCTAGTCTAGACAGAAGTTCCTGCATCAGTTTAGAATGCTTCAGGAACTTCTGCCTGGAGGACTAGGACAGTGACTGGAACTAAATGTAGTTCAGTAAACTAAACAAAAAAAAAACTGACTCTCTCATATATGACAGCAGCAGACAATGATGCCAGTGATGAGCAGCAAAGCAAAGTTCCTTAGAATTTAATAGCTTTCAGGAGAATTAGCTAATGGTGAATGATGATGAGTAACTAACTAGTAGACACTAGCCAGTGCCTGATGCTATCCATTTGTCCTCCACCCAGTCCCACACCCGGCTCCCAGTCTGACTCCAATGTTCCAAGTCCCACTCCAAGGCTTATGCCTGTGTCACATAGCATTCTAGTTCAGACCACTGAAGTGCAGCAAAGTCAAGTGTTACATGTCTGCTCGAGTTTTCAGAGCCTTCAGTGTCTACTGAGGGATCCAACCCCTCCTCATAACTATTCCTCCCCCATGCTGATGTTCTCCCTCCCCACTGATGGCCTCCCTCCACCACTAGCTTGAAGCAGTTCCCCATCATGGTAGTGTTCCCCCTATGGCTGAAGAGATCCCCAGAATTCACCCTGTTGATACCCTTAGGGTTCTTGAAGGTTTCAGTCATGTCATGCCTCTCCCTTCTATCCTCCAGGTAGTACATGTTGAGACTGCTGAGTCTCTCCTCATATGTTCTGCCTTGCTGTTCCTGGAACACATTGGCTTCCCTTTTCTGGACCATTTCTGGTATGTAGATGTCTTTCGTTAGGCAAGAACACAAATCCCTGTACACAGCACTCCAGGTATGACCATACCAGGGATCTTTACAGTGGCAGAATCACCTTCACTTCCCTGCAAGTTATGCCTCTGGCTATGTGTACCAGCATTTGATTTGACTTAGCCTCAGTTTTCTTTACAATATGATGAGTGCTTCTGGTCACTCTTGGTGATCACTCCCATGTCCTTCTCCTCCTCTGACCTGGTAACCTGCAGAGTTCCCAGCCAGTACATAGTCTCTGGGTTCTTCACTCCCAAGTGCATTACGTAACACTTTTTGGCATTGGATCCCAGTTGCCAAATAACTGACCATTTCTCAAGCTTAGCCAGGTCCTCCCTGAGGTCCTGTCTCTTCTCCTCCATATCTACTCTTCCACAGAGCTTTGTCTGGAAACAGAAATATTTTACTATTTATCCCATCTGCAATATCACTGATGAAGATGTTAAACAACACCAGACCAAGCAGTGAGCTCTGTGGGACCCCATTAGTGACTGACCTTGCCTCCAAGAAATCCCTCAATCAGTACCCTCTGACTTCAGTACTGTAGTTAGTTTCTAATCCACATAACTAGTTCTCCCCTACTCCTAGGTCTTCCAGCTTCCTGATTAATCTCCCATGGGAAACAGAGTCAAAGGTCTTTCTGACATCCAGATACTGTATGTCCACTGTCCTGTTATCCAGTCAAAAAAATGATTCAGGTTAGTCTGGCAGTACTGCCCCAACAGAAAGCTATGCTGCCTCTTATTCTGGAGTCCATTTTTTTCCAGAAAGCTTACCAATCTTTCCTTTAGTATGGGTTCCATGAGTTTCTCCACTATTGAGGTCAGACTGACAGATCTATAATTACTAAGGATTTCCCTCGGCCCACATTTGAGGAGCAGCACTACATAGATACATAGATACATAGACAGTGTCAGCAGATAAGGGCCTATGGCCCACCCAGTCTGCCCATTTGAGCTTGTAAGTTCAGTTTATGTTTTCCTAGAAGTCTGTTGCCCCTTACCCCTGACCTCCAGAATTCCTTTATGTCTATCCCATGCATTCTTAAATCCCGTGATTGTTTCAGCCCCCACCACTTCCTCTGGCAGGGTGTTCCACTTATCCACCACCCGTTCTGTGAAGAAATTCTTCCTCATGTTTCCTCTGAATCGTCCTCCCTCCAACTTCATCCCATGCCCTCTAGTCCTGGAACATCTTTTTGCTTAAAAATAGTGTATTCCTGCACCCTGTTCCTCCCTGTAAGATACTTGTATGTCTCTATCATATCCCCTGTCTCCCTCCTCTCCTTCAGGGAGTACATGTTCAGTTCCTTCAACCTGTCTTTATAGGACTTGTGATGCAATCCATGCACCATCTTTGTTGCCCTCCTCTGAACCTTCTCTACCCTGTCTATGTCCATACGTAGGTATGGTCTCCAGAATGGTACACTGTGACTCCAGGTGGGGCCTCACTAGTGTCTTGTATAAGCGGAAGTATGACCTCCCTTTTCCTGCTGGTGATGCCCCTGCCCTATACACCCAGCATCCTATTTGCTTTACCTGCTGCCTTGTCACACTGTTTCCCTACCTTGAAGTCATCAGAGATGATAACCCCAAGATCCCTTTCCTGCTTGATGCATTCTATATCCTCACCCCCAACTGATATATTGTGCCAGGGTTTTTGTGCCCCATATGCGTTATCTTGCACTTCTTTGCATTGAATTTCAACTGCTAAACCCCTGACCATTCTTCAAGTTTCTGCAGGTTCCTTCTCATTCTGTCTACACCCTCCGGTGTGTCTACTCTGTTACAGAGCTTTGTGTCATCAGCGAACAGTGAAATTCTGCCTTCTAGGTCCTGCGCAATGTCACTGATGAAGATTTTGAATAGGACCAGTCCAGCACTGATCCTGTGGTACCCCACTAGTCACTTCTTCACTCTGTGGGTGACAGCCATTACCACCACCCTCTGTGTCCTGCCACCCAGCCAGTTACCTACCCACCACACTACTGTCCTGCCCACACCCATATTCCCCAGTTTGTGTAATAGTCTTCTATGTGGCACAGTGGCAAAGGCCTTGCTGAAGTCCAGATGGGTCATGTCACTGCCATCCCTGATCCACCTCCCTAGTCACCCAGTCAAAATTCAACGAGGTTGGTCTGACACTGACCTCCTCTGGTGAAACCATGCTGCCTTGGGTCCTGTAGTCCATTGACAACCAGATGTTCCACCAATCTCTCCTTCAGTAGTGCTTCCATGATCTTCCTCACTACCGAGGTGAGGTTGACTGGTCTGTAGTTCCCTGCTTCCTCTTTGTTCCCACTTTTGTATAAGGGGACTACATCTGCTGTCCTCCAGTCTTTGGGTACCTCCCCTGTTTCCAGTGATCAGCTAAACAGGATAGCCAGAGGTTCATCCACCACCTCTCTTAGTTCTTTAAGGACCCTGCAAGTGCTCCCCATCTGGTCCCATTGCTTTATCAACTCTTATTACTTCCAGTTCCTTCAGGACCCTTTCTCGTGTAAAGGGACTTGTGTCCATTCTGCCCATTCTCACCGCTGTGCTCCTTCGGACCCATTACCCTCCTCTTCCTCAGTAAAGACTGAGCAGAAATACCTGTTCAATATGTCAGCTTTACTGTTGTCATCCTCCACTCGGCCCCCATCCTCCCCCTTCAGTCTCACTATCCCACTATGTCTTTCTTTTTTCACTTATGTACCTGTAAAAGGTTTTGTCCCCTCTTCTCACTGATTTTGCAATGTGTTCTTCTGTGTGAGCTTTGGCTTCCCTTACTGACCTCCCTGCCTCCCTTTGCTTCTCCTGGTATTTCTCCCTATCCCCTTCTGCCTGTATCTTTTTGTGTTGCCTGAATGCAATCTTTTTGGCTTTCACTTTCTTTGCTACCTCTTTGGAAAACCATAATGGTCTCTTCCTTTTCCTCTTGCTAACCTGCTTAATGCATAATTCTGTTGTTCTTGTAATCCCCATTTTAAATACTGCCCACTGTTCCTCAACCCCTGATTCCTGTCCCATTCCCTTTAATGCCTCTTTCAAGTATCACCCCATTTTCCCAAAGTCTGCCCCCCTAAAATCCAGGATACATGTTTTAGTGTGGTTTGGTTCTGCTCTTTCTGTGATTTCAAACCACAATGACTGGTGGTCACTGTTCCCCAGGTGCTCCCCCACTGTTACCCCATCACACTGTCCCTGTTTGTGAGCACAAAGTCCAGTATTGCCTTCTGCCGAGTTGGTTCCATGACCAGTTGATTGAGGAAGGCACCCTGAAGGGAGTCCAGGATAAATCTGCTCCTAGTTGATGCTGCTGCTGGGATGCTCCAGTCCATGTCTGGAATATTGAAGTCTCCAGCCAGTACTACCTCACCCTTGTCTGCCATCCTTTGGATGGCTAGCATCAACTCCTATCTGTTTCTTCCTCCTGGGCTGGTGGTCTATAGACCACACCTGTGTGGATGGCTGTCTCTATTTTCCTTTCCAGCTTAACCCACAGTATCTCCCCCCCATTTTGTTCCTCCTGGATCTCTGTGGCCCTTATGTCATTTTTCACATACAGTGCCACTCCTCCTCCCTTCCTGCCTGCTCTGTCTTTTCTGAATATGTTGTAGCCAGGTATGGCCATCTCCCAGTCATGGTTATCATTACACCAGGTTTCAGTGATGGCCACAATGTCCAGGTCTGAGTACATCATGACAGCCTCCAAATCTTCCATCTTGTTGCTAAGGCTCCTGGCATTTGCACACATGGCTTTCCATGATTTAACCTCCCTAGACTGTTTCACTGTTCTACTCCAGCCCCTTCCTTGGTTGTCCTTTATCCTTGGTTCTCCTTGCTGTCTGCCCTTCTGCTATCCTACAATCCAAGGTTATTTTCCCCAATTCCAGTGAGGTGTTAAAAATGTCTGTCAGGGGCCCCTACCAGTACATCTTCCAACTCCCTCAACAATTTTGGATGTACATCATCTGATTTTGGGATTTCTCTAGCTTCAGGGACTTTAAGCCGTTACTCACCATGTCAGCCTCAATTCCCCCATCTGTGTTACCACCCACAACATTTCTTCTCTAGTATATTGAGGAGTGATCACTTAAATTGTTTAGCAGGGCACCAGAGCAGGTTTTCCTACCCAGATCATGAACCAGAACCCAATCCAAAAGATTCTGAACTTTTCTTTTGTAATTGGTTCTGGTTGGGACACAAATGATCTAGTGTAAGTTCAGCTTGGATACCCTGTCATGCACTTGTTTACTAGTCTCATCCATCCAATTCACATTAATGTCACCAACGATAACAGTGTCCCTTGGAGACTAAATCTACTAATTTTAGCAACTACACTGATGCCATCCTCAATATGACATGAAGGAGAGTAGGTGACACCAACATGTAGCTTCTTTGCCTCACCCTAAAAATGGCTACACTCAGAAATTCACATCTTGGGCTCATCTTGTCAATTGTTAATGCCTAGAGCATATTTAAATTTGTTCTTGATATGTAAAACAAAACCCCCATCCCTTTATTTTGTCTATCACATTGAAATAGGTTATGTGAAGATACTGTACTTAATTTATCCATCTGTGATCTTTTTTGTTAGCCAAGTTTCTGTGAGGGCTATAATGTCAAAATTATGCAACTTAATCCTACAGCTGATCAAGCTTAAGTATCATACTCTTGATGTTAGCATGTACCATTTGTAAACAGTATGAAGTAAAAGTGGAAATCAGGAAAGAATTCTAAGGCAGTTTTACACTGGTACTGTAGGTCCTGGGTTTGGGTGTGCATTACCCAAAGTTAACAATAATACATAAATTACCAGCCTTCTGAGGCCAAGGATAACTCCTGATTTTCTTCTCTCACATGATCCCAGAGTGGAACTAAGCTGATATTTAGATATAACACCCCTAGCATGAAAAAGTAATTCTGAGTAGTAACAGCTTGTTGATCTATATATGAGACCAGGAGATCAAGTCATCTGACTAGTACTGTTCTATAGTAAGTGAGACATTACACATTAGCTGATAGTAATTGTATAGTAACATTAAAATGAATCACTATGAATATTCTGGAAAGGCATCTGATGCATATTCAATAGTGTATCCTGTTGATTTAATGTAAAATAAGACTGCCAAAAAACATTGCAAAAATGAGCAGTGACCCCATATTCTATGTACAAGTTAATTATCTACAGGTAGCTGATTTAAACTAATGGTAAATAAGCCTATAAAACTAGGCATGAAGAATTACTAAAAACATTATAGGTAGTACTAGGCTGTAAATAACTTGCATTCAAGTGAGTAGTTTTTATAAGATGAAAAGGTGTGTTTGCTAAGCACAGGTAGCTACTAGCCAATTTACTTATGTAAGAATAATCTGAACTGAGCAAACACTAATCCAGTATAAACAGATCTGAATATGTTCTACAATAAAAATGGCAGCATTCGCTATGCAGTTACCTCAGTCAATACTGATGTTTGCCTGACTTACTCACTAGGTTTAATTTAAACTTGGCTAAGCAAACACTAATCCCATATAAAAACAGCAAGAAAATATTCTACAGTAGTGAAACATAACTCACCAACCTTGAATGATAAAAACTGAGTTGCAGCATGGCAGGTTCTAGGGTTAATGATGGCACAGACATTTGTTTAAACAAAAAAAAACAAGAAAGTATGGCTGAGTGCCACTCATGCCACTCTCGTGAGTCCCATGTGGGTTGGCAACTGCCTAAGTGGTGCAAGCTGTTAAAGTCAATAGCACCACCCCACTGGTTGCTCCCCCAGCTGCTGGCTTGCCCTCAGGCCCCCCTGTCAATCATGAAGATTGTTAAGTTCTTGATCAGTCTTTGTGATAAAATATTGGTACAACCTGCCAGCAAACAGAAATCAGTCAGCAGTTCTTAATGGAGGCAACAATGCTGGTATAATGCTGTGGGCTGTTTGCTGGTTATAGAGGCAGCACAGGCTTTTAAAGTAAATTGCCACCCCCCAGTCACTCTCTCATCTGCTTGCTCACACCCAAGCTCCCAGCCAACCATGAGGCCTGTTAAGTTCTTGGTTAGTCTCTGCTATAAAATGCAGGTACAGCTTGCCAGAAGACAGAAATGGTAGTTTACTCACCTGGTAAAGGTGACTGTGGGGGGTATACATCTCTGATGCACTCCACACATCCTTACACATGGGTTGTGTCCACCTGATAGGTTGCTTGATGCACATGTGACTTCAAAGAAGTCCGACCCCGATTCCCTGTGATGCTGCCTCTCCAGGATCAGTTTGAATTCTTCCAAAGCTGTGCCTAATCTGTAACCAATAACTCTTGACTTGTTAGTAGGCAGCATAATGTTTCCTGATATGTATCTTAGCATGTTAATTAATTATAGTAGAGGCATTTGTTGTGTTTTACCAAAAATTCTGTGGCCCATGAGAGTCCTCTCTTTATTTCTTATTCATACAAATCTAAAAGTCCCAGCCCATACAACATGCTGATTGTTACATCTTGAAGCTCATTTTTGAGTCCTTTGTCTCTGACTGACTACCCGGGTGGGTTGTGGAGTGCCTCAGAGATGTATACCCCCACAATCACCTTTACCATGTGAGTAAACTACCATTGTGGGGGATAATCTCTGCGGCACTCCACACGTCCTTACAAATGGGTTTCGATGTTAAAAGCAGTACCCTTGTGAGAAGGGTGGGTAGTCAGTCCATTATGTTATATTCGACCTTGCTGCTAACTGCATTACTTAAGTAAAGTTATTTTTTTCTTCCAGGGCTACATCTACCCTGTAGTGTTTAGTGAATGTGTGCATTGATGCCCATGTAGCGGCAGCACAAATTTTCCCTACTGTGGCCATGTTTCTCTCGGCCCATGATGTGGCTATTGCTGTAGTGGAATGGCCTTGATCTTTGTTCGTGATGTATGATTTGAGGCCTTATACACCTCTTTGATGGGAGACTTAAGCCAATATTTGCCGTATGTTTGTCGTTCTTGTGATGTGAGTGGACATTAGTCTCCTCGTGGCTAGCAGATGATATGAAGGGTCCCTATCTACCTTGTCTGCAGGCCTATAGACAGGTATTTCGATATACTGTTTGGTGTGAAAAAATGTGCATATTTTAGGCAGAAAGGAAGGGATCATCTTTAAACTGATCTTGTCCTCATGAAATACCAGATAAGTCTGTGGGATAATGCTTGTAGTTTGCTTATGCACCTAGCTGAACATATAGTGACCATAAGGATTAAGTGTTTGCCCTTGAGTGGTAGTGACTGTTGAGGTTAAGATGGTGAGTTGGTCATTGCCCAGGCAGTCTATGGGATAATGCTTGCAGTTTGCTCATGCATCTAGCTGAATATATAGTGACCATAAAGATTAATTGTTTGCCATTTGAGTGGTAGTGACTCTAAAGGTTCAGATGGTGAGTTGGTAATCTCTCTGGGTACTAAGTTGAGGTCTCAGGGAGTGGGCCATTGTTTTATCTTAGGATGTAGATTGGACCGATTGCTGTCACTTGCACTGTTAGGGATGCTGGATATAGTCCTTTATGCAGACCTTGCTGAAGGAAGAGAAGTATGTTTGGCACTGTGGCCCTTATAGTTTGTAATTATTTTAATTTAAATTTTTTTCCCTTCTCACCACCTGTGGAATAATCTTGAATGTCTCTGATATTTTGAGGTATTGGGGTTTCTCCCTAGCTTTGGTGACCACTGAGTAGTATCCCTCTCTTAACAGTCTCTCCTATTCAGGAGCCAGGCTGTTAATTTGAGATTGTTTGGACTGAGGCAACATACCGGTCCCTGGGTGAGACTATCTTACCTGAATGGTAGTGTCCATGGGTGGTCTAGTGCCATTGTCACTATCATGGAGAACCCTGTTCTCCTGGGCCAATGATGGGTGATGTTTATCACCCAGGTTATGGTTCTGCATATCTCTTTCAGAACCTGTAGTATCAGTGGAAAGATGTAGGTTACCTGGAATGACCATGTAGCTAATAGTGCATCCACTCCCATGGATTTGTCATCCCTGAAGCGGGAGTAGAATCTGGGGCACTGATTGTTCTTGTTGGTAGCCATTAAGTTTATTTCTATCAGTTCCCAATGTCTGTTGATCATTTGGAATATGTTGGAATGAATCTTCCACTCTCTCGGATATATTAACTGGTGACTTGACCAGTCTGTGGTGGTATTCGTGCTTGCCACGTGTATGGCTGATATGCTCACCAGATGTTTTTGTGTCCAAAGAATGAGTCTTGAGCCTCCCTTTGCATGGCTCTGCTCTTTATTCCTCCTAGCCTGTTGATATAGGAGATGATAACCTGATTGTCCGAGCTCATGAGACAATTTCCCTTTTTTCTGACTAGCCTTGTGAATTGCACTGGCGCAGGGGATACTGTCCTGATTTCCAGAATGTTTATGGCCATTTTTTACTTTTGCAGGTACCACTTTTCTCAGCTTCCCAGTGGAGTGGCCACTATGTAGAGACTAATCAAGGGTGTATGGCATTATTAGCAGGCAAATGGCATAGGCAGTGTGCCATTAAGATGTAGAGATTAGCTTGGGTAGTGGGGTAGGAGCTAATGTTACAAACCCTACCTTCATCATTGTATTTCACACTAATGGCTGTATCTGATCAGGCAAACACCATATGAATGTTAGTGTTTGTGTAACCACCTCCATCTCTATTTCTAGATTTGAGTGTGTTTCTGAATCTGGCTGTGGTGAGTGGGTTTCTGGCCCTGCCAGTACCTAATTTTATTTCCATGGTGTTTTTCACTAGTGGTGCCTGCTTCGGTTGATTATTTTGGTGGGGAATTGTTGCGGTGTCTAAATCCTGCCCAGCAGAGGATTTGGGATTGCAGGTGGCATATTTGTTTGTGCCTTGTCTTTTGTGTTTTCATAGGTGTCCTCCTGGTCAGATGGCATGGGTGCACCTTCTGCATCTGATGCACACAGTATGCTTAGTTGTTTTGGGGCTACTGGCACATTGCATTGGCTGCAGCTCTTTGTTTTGGCTATTGTAGTAAGTTGAGAAAGGATATATAGAGAGAATGGTGTGTGAGGTGGATTAGATATATTGTTTTATTTATTTATTATTTCTCTTAATTCTTCCCCTGCACAGTAATCAATAATGTTCTGCACCATACAGACTATTGTTGTGCCTATGTATTAAAGTGTGCACTGTCCCTATAAATGTGGCTAGAGTGAGTGTGGGACTCAGTGTTATACTGTCTTGCCCACAACTGTGGTAATGGTGCAGCCCCCAATGTATTTTCCCCATTATTAATTGATTTTCAAATCATTGCCTTTATATTTAATTATTTGCATTGTGGTCTGCTGTTGTAGATCAGTTGGTGCTTTTAACCAATGCCCTCTGTGCTGGTTGGACATTTGTGAGAGTAGTTGAGCTCTCCATAAGATGATGGCAGTGACTGTCTGTCAATCAACACTGTCTGGCGGCTGCCTACACCCTTAATCCCGCATAAATAAGGGGGAAGTGGGGAGCTTATTCGAGATCACAGTAGCAAGTCTCGTGATGATATTTATCATGGCTGCCAATCTGGATAGGCAAGTTAGGTTAGTCCCTCAGTGTTCCTCCTCCTCATGAGATCTACTTTGTTTGTGGTGTTTGAGTCAGGTAGATGACAGAGGAGTTTCCTCTACCTTTTGATAGAAGAAGGTGGTGAGTTTAAAAGACATAATATGCCATAAAAACCTATTGAGAGCACGTATTTTGAGGTGAGGCACAGAGGGACTTAGAAAATGATTCAGAAACTGTTGTGTAGTTATGTCTTGAGTGAGCACTTCAGGTGCTACTATGTTTGTAATGGGGAACTGTGGCACATGACTTAGTATTTTAGCAGTCCGGGATGCTGGCAGGGTACTCCTGATGTTTTAAGGTGGCCACTTGCTCATTTAATAATGGATAGACTCTGGGGCTGCTGGCAGGGGCTCCACGTCATCCGTCACCTTAGTAAAGTAGTATGCTTGTTCTGGACAGCATGTAGGGGACTCAAGAGTATATGCCCATTTAAGGAATGAGAGCCTTTAATTATTTTGTAGCCCCTGATGTACTGAGCTCCTGTGGCTGTGGAATCTATTTGGTCATCTGTGAAAGATCTCCCACAATACATGGCTCTGTTAGCATCCTTTAAATTTAGCATCCTTTAAATTTCAAAAATGTGATAAATTATGCTGTTCAAGCCCTTTTTTTGTATACAATTAACATGGTTAAGTCATGCATTCACAGCAGTATGCATTACTTTGTCATACACAGTACATAGTAGCGGATCCTTAATTAATATGTGACTGTGACATTAAGAGAAGGAAACTGTGGATATCAGTAAAAGAAATGACTATTAAAGTACACTATTTCCCAAATAGTTATTTTATTGTAATCAAACCTCCTTGTATATTGACCCAATATAATACAGTACTGTGTTTTATTTATTTATTTTTTAAATTGATTTTTTTTTTTATTTATTCTGGCCCCTTTTGTGTACCTTGGTATTCTTTGGGATAATTGGGATAATGTAGGCATGTGCCTTTAAGAAGGGGGAAGTGGGCAGGATGTCTTAGTTAATTCTTGCCTTGGGTGTGGCAAGCTGAGGAAGAATCATCTGCATTGTTTATTTATTTATTTTTTTTGCTCTTTAAAATATGTTTCTTCAGTTGTCCTTCACGGTCAGTGTTAAAAGTTAGGTGACTTAGGCTTGAGAAGCTGTACAATTGCTAGCTCCAGTCTCCATTGCAAGATATGTTGGATTTAGTCAAATCTTGTTTGTTTATCTTCCTTTGAGACGGTGGCCAAGATCTTGCGAGAGCTGAGAGCCAGTCATCTTGCAGTTCTTATGGAACAGGAAATTTGGAAACTATGAAGAAGCATGGGGGATGGTCATGCTGTTTGAGAAGCCATAAAATAACATTTGTGTGGCTCCATTTTGGTCCCTAGAGCTTAATTTTCTCTGTGGGAGTGTTTTTGGATAGAAAATAACATGAAATGGTTGCCAGTGCTTTTATTTACTGCCATGGAATTCGAGAAATGGCTGAATACAGCATGGGCATTTTAAGCACCTTGCAATGCAAGGAAACTTTTCTGGATGAGTTTGTGAGTACCCTTTTTACAAGTTAGTGATGTTAGTGGGCCACCATGTTCTTGTTGGTGAATAATACAACTCAGGAACCGCTGGCAAGGGAACCAGGTTGATTATATATGATGTTACCTCCTGTAAATCATTGCATAGATTTTGTGTTCATTTATGTGGGTCAGACATTGTTTTTAGCTCCTGGCATTGCTAGCAGGGGTGTTCAAGTAACTATTAACCTCTGTGCTCGTATGATGCGATAATGTTCATAATTTGAATACTGTGCTACCAAATTCTCAGTTAATATTTTTCTAGACAACCAATGCTAGTAGAAGCTGCAGTGTTAACATCTCTTAAGATTACCAGTTTTGCAATTTTAAACAGTTGCATATCTGCTGAAACATACTCTTGAGCTGCTATGTTGAAATATTTTACAGTACATCTAAACATAGGTACCACTAGCAGGGGTGCCAGATGAATTTTGCAATAATGTCATTATGTATTGTCTGCCTCTTAAGATAATCTGTTACTGTACCCAGTCATTCAGTCACTGTGTAGGCATTTAAAAGTACTTATATTCTATGCTCATATTGTTATATTAGTAGATGCTTTCAGCTCTTTTGATATTCAGTTCTCTGAATAATGTAGTCTTCTCACCTTCATTTTATCAAAAATTAAATTTTATCAGGATACTGGAGCTCTACAATGTGCTTGAAGTATTCACTTGCTGCAGCAACCAAACTCCATATAGGAGTTGTTTTAAATATTTGTGAGACAGCACTCCTATGGCTGCTAGCAGGAGACATAGGGTGTTCCTAATCCCACCAGAGTGTAGTAGTGGGTGCAGGGTGAACTGGGACCACTAGCAGGGATCACAGAAAGCTGCAAACTGCAGTCACGAGTGCTTAATTCATCTTAGATTTGCAGCAAGGGACTCTAAGGCATCTGGAATGAAATTTCTGGGCATGACATAATATCCTGAGTTGATCTGCTGTAGTGTGCCTTTGTCAATAATTTAAATGTAGGCTGAGTGATTGCTTGTGTGATTTCTAGTCAGATACCATGAACTGGTTTTGAGAAATACAAAGGAAGTTATTTTAAACAACCAACTCTCCCTCTGGAATCTAAATTGAACTATATACTTTGGTGACATAATTCCATAAGATGCTTTGCTATGCTAGCATATCCTAAGCTGCCAAAAAAACTTAGACATAAAATTGTTAAGCCTGGTGGCCTTAGATTTTGTTTGATATTCTTGAAATAACTGCTTGGGAGCTGTGTGATGTGACTGCAACCTATAGATACACATTCTGAACTGATCCTGGAGAGGCAACATCACAGGGAAAGGGGGTCAGACTTCTTTGAAGTCACATGTGCATCAAGCAACCTATCAGGTGGACACAACCCATGTGTAAGGACGTGCGGAGTGCCTCAGATATTATCCCTCACAATCAAGTTAGCAGTTCTTACTGGAAGCAACAAAGCTGTTATAACACTGTGGGCTGCTTTGGTGTCTTTTGTTATGTTGTTTATATGAGATGGACAGGGGCAGGACTTGCCTTTACTTTTTAAGACAAGATCACTTGTACTTCAGTTATGAGAAGAAGAACAGAAATAACTTGAAAGTGGAAGAAGGGGAAACCCATAGGATTTTGGATTGCTTCGAATGGTTTCATAAACTGATGCACTGGATGACTACCTGAGAAGGCAAATTGCAGCAGGAATGGCACTAGCAGACCTAACTGTAAGTGGAATAATCTGCTTGCAGGCTCACACTACACTCTCCTCTGCCACTGCATAATTTCATTGACTTTCCTGCCTGCTTGAAACTTCAGCTAATTGTAGTACATTGTCTTGGCAACTAGAAGGAAAATGCATGATTCTCTGATTTTATGTTATTTCTAACTTTTTTTATTACTTATCATGCTTTTTAACAAGAAGGTCCTTTCCATGTGGAAGAGAGCTTGAAGTGGCATTGAGACGTGCACAATGCGAGGAGTTCTCACTCTCAGTATCACTGATTGGCTGCTTCGGGTCATGTGGCTTGCAATAACATGGATATGCTCAGTGTGTGCTCTGCACAAACAATTCTGCATTATTGGTGTCAAAGTGACAAAGTGTTGAAGCAAAGTTGAATCCCTTTGGACCTGCTTGCTGGTGTCAAAAGTGCCAATTTCTGAACTTCTAGAGACTGCCAGTTCTGCATTGACTCACCCCTACAGTGGCAGTATATTTTCATCATTTGTGATGAAATCTTCAATTGAAATTGTGAATAAACTCATAAAATATAATATTTTTAGATGATTATTGTGATATTCAGAAATTTGTATTGTGCTTGGAAACATGATTATGGTAACTTTTAATATATATATGTGATCTCTGTTGAACTTGTTTTTAATTTCTTTCTGCTTTCCTGCTAATGCTATTTTTATACCCACAAATCCTGTTAAGCCATAACATGTTGTCTCAAAGTTGCAAGGTCGTGCATTTTGGCAGAGGCTTTGATATTCTCAGTGTGATTTTATTGGTGAGCGATAGAACTGTGCTGTTCTGCTCAATATAGCTAGCAATATAGGGAATAAAAAATATTAAGGTGATGGCAATAAGGAATTGCAGTGTTAGAAAAAGTAACACCTAGCACACGTTCTGCCAACATCTGATACAACAGTCTAGCAAAAGAAAACCAATGAGCTGAATTGATTTTGGAGCTGGTCAAGGGATAATTTTACATAGTGTACAGTAAATTGTTTTAAAACACCATGTATGTATCTCTCATGAAAAAATAATGGCAAAATAACACATGATATCGTTCTTGCTAACCTCAAGTATTACAACATATTTTCTGTTGAGTAATTCACAAGCACATTGTAATGTAAAAGTGAACCACTCAGTGAACAGCTTTTGCAATGCTGATGACATTACAACTGGAGTTGATAGTGCAGCCCAGAGGTTAGTGTAATGAGCTGTGAATGTGCTTGGTACATCCAGCAGACCAGGGTTTGATTCCCACAACCTCCACTTGTATACTGTGTGTGACTCTGAGCAAGTCACTTACTGTAACCTCCCTAATGCTCCTGGGTTGCCCCTGAAAACAGGCAGCTATGGTTCATGGGCCTTACCTGGTTACCAAAAGAGAAACATAAATAGTTTTGTGCAGTGCTGAAGCCAGCAGTTGATATAAAAATATGTTCACACAAACAGCATAGTTAAAATGTTTTATAGGCCTAATTCGTAATGGCTTGACTCAAAATATGCAGTTTATCAAGCCTTGCCAGGTGTGGGGAGGGGGAAAGACTTTCATAAGTCACTTGTGGCTCAGCCACTCAAGAATTATAGTCTTTCTCCCTCACACTTGAAGATGAATTGCATATTTTGAGTCAAGCCATTGCACATCCCATATAAAAACTGCAAAACTATGAGTCACTTATAACACTAGTATTTATTTATTTATTTATCATCACTAAACATTTCTTTAAAAGTTGATAATTATACAAAATGAAAAGCTGTAGCCATGCAGAGACTCTCACCAACTCAGCTATCTTTCATTCCCCAGCAGACAGTGGAATACTGGCAAGAAGCATCAACTGCAACTCTACATCTGACTGAGCTGCTCAACCATTAGGCTTCTCCGCTGCAGTTTATTATATAGTGAAGAGTGAGAGAAAATATTGAGATCACTATCGTGGCAACTAGCATCTGCCAATATGCTTCATAAAAGTAACTGTCAAAAGGTGACAGAGGTTGCTACAGCTGCAGTGGGAGTAGCCCTGCAGATGTTTTGTGAGCACAGCAGAGTAAAAGGAGCTTACCTGATAACAGCTGGACTTGTAAACAGTGGCGGTGAAGGGCAATCATTGCACAGTCACTTCACTGTTTTGTCCGCTGGTCATCAGTGGAGCACGGCAAAGGTCACCATATCCAAGATGACTGCTGGAGTTATCTGTGCATGCAAGAAGACTCGTGCATACACACTGAATTCCAGCCACCATCTTGGACACAGCAGTCAGTGCTGTTTTCCACCAGCAGTCTCATTGTAATTGCTGGTTTTCTTGGTCTCCACTCCAACTAGGACATCTCTCATATCTTTTAATATTCGGGTCAGAACACAGTATCCAAACCATGCCTGTTGTAGTCAGATATGGACAGATGTGGCACCCCTCCCTTCCTTCCTCCCTCTGTCATTCAATCTCTCAGTCTCTCGGCTCACCATACCTGGTCATGGGGGACCTTTTACAACACCAAAGCACAGAGATCTGAGCCATGCTGAAACTTCCTGGGATCATGTGACTATACCAAACTGTTCTCCATGAGTGCAATCTCAGCCCGGGCTCCAATCATCCAGTCACACCTTTAATCCACTGTCCATGAGTCCTGTGCAACTGCTCCTGTCTCATGCCTCATACCATGCTCCTATTTTCATTTATTTTATTTTATTTATTTCTCTTGAGATCCTGGCTTACATACTGTTGAATTCAGCCCATTGATGTCCTCACTGATAGGTTTTCATCCCTATGATTCAAATTTCTCTGGCAAGACATCTTGTAGCAACCCTGGCATCCCCCTTCTCCACAGCAATGCCAGACTGTTGGCATTTTTGCTGTTGCTGAAATGACCACTGACTTTCTAGTAAGGGGTGCCATGTCAGTGTGTGAGATTGCATTGAAAGTTGTTACAGTATCTTCTACACGCTTCCACTCTATGCCATCATAAGCATCAATTTCAGGCAGTCAGGATCCCACTGAGTGCTCATACATCTGACCCTGACTAGAAGAGAATTATGACTCAGAGGGTGGATGGGCTAGGATGAGTATGAGCAAACACTCATCCTGCCCTGTGTCCTTCTGGAAGGTAATTAACCCCATGGTCAAACCCCCTTCTAAGCAGACTTGCTCAGTCCTTAACATTGATGGCAGACCAGTTTCTGATCCTGCTTCTGTAGCTTCTATTTTCAATTTGTTTTTCATCTCATGTGCCCTACCTGTCTCCCCCCCTTGTCCACCCAACCTCACAGAACCCTTCCCTACTTCCCCTGGCTTCCTCTTTCTTCCATTCACACTCTGGGAAGTCTTCAATGCACTCACCTCTCTTAACCAGACCAAAACTAGCCCGGACAGCTTGCACCCTAGACTTCTCCGCATCTTGGCTTCAGCTATAGCAGTACCCTTGACACACATAGTAAACCTCTCCCTCACCACTGCCACAGTTTCTTCAGCTTGGAAATTGGCCAGGATCCTCCCTCTGCACAAAGGCAGTGACTCTTCTTCACCAGGAAACTACAGGCCCATCTCGCTCCTTCCGTCTCTCTCTAAAATACAAGAATCCCTCAAGCTGTCCAAACTGACTGATTTTCTCTCCTCATACAGTTCCCTCTCTCCCTATTAGGCAAGATTTAGAAAACACCACTCCACCATCACCACCTTGCTGTGTGTAACAGACTCTATCCTCTTGGCCATGGACAGCAGTCTGACCACCTCCGCCATATTTATCGATTTAGCGAAAGCATTTGACTCAGTCTCCCACCCCCTGCTGATCTGCAAACTCAGCTATTTTGGCCTCAGCCAACCTACCATAAACTGGTTCCACTCTTAACTCCAGAATAGGCAGCCATCCATTCAAATAGGGGGCACCCTCTCACAAGGCTCTATCCTCTGCCCCATCCTCTTCTCCTTATTTATAAACTACCTCCCCTCCACCTGCCTCTCTTCTAATGTGCATCTGTACACTGATGATGCAATCATTTTTGCCTCCGGACCCTCCCATGACAGTGTCCTCCCAGATCTACAAAATGACTTCAATAGAGTCCAATCCTGTTTTCTGAAAAACCAGCTTAAACTAAATGACAAAAAAACAGTCACCATGGTCTTCGGATCTAGATAAAAGCTTGCCTCCCTACCTGCCCACCCCAGTAATCTCCACCCTGGATGGCTCTCCCCTTGACCTGGTCCCCACCTTCAAATAAATGGGACTCTGGCTAGACAACCACCTCAATTTCTCTACCCAAATAGAGTCTGTCTGCTCCATAACTCTGGCCCAAGCTTGCCATCCTCTATTACCACAGAGACAGCCTTCCTCTTCCCACCCACAGTGAAATTGTACATAAAACAATCCTACCTGTATTAAACTATGCAGACATCATATACAGCACAGTATCAACCTCATCCCTCTCCAAATTCGACATCTTACTAAACTCATTCTGTCATTTTGCCACTGCCTCCCCCCTCCACTTAATCATCATTGCCCCCTCTACCACTCTCTCCCCCTGGCCCTGATCTCCCATAGAAGAATCATCCATAGCACCTCCCTTATAGCTAAATATTGGTTGGGCTCACTGCCCCCATACCTTACCTCCCATCTTGCACCAGCCAACTCGCTAGGCTACTCCCTCCACCATAGGGATGCCAGCACTTTCAACCTCCTGTGCCCTCACACTGCCTCCGGTCAAGCCATCTTTTCATACCATCTTCCCTTCCTATGGAACAACCTCCCACCCATCTTTCACCAGGCATCCTCCCTCCCAGCAGTTAAGCAACTCCTCAGGCTCCTCCCATCATCTCCTTGCCAAAGATGTGCCTTGGGACCCACCCCTACATGGGACAATTGCCCGCATTAGGAGGCCTCAGTTGGTCAAATATTGCCTATGCTTATCTAAAACTATTACTAATTCCTGCATCTCTACTGTACAACTACTGCACCTTTTTATACCATATTGCAAGACAAATGTTTTTATTGTATGCTCTAGATGTTGTACCTACTGTCTGTAACCAAGAATTGTTGTGCAGTCTGTCTGTAAAAATGAAATTGTTGTAGTTATTTTTTCTGGATAACTTCCATGTACACTTCTGTTCCCAGGTCACACCTGGAAATGAGCCTCAGCTCAGTGTGCCTTTCACGATCACCAAATTTTAAATAAAATAAAATAAATAAATACTGTTTTGTTTAAATATCCAGGGAGGTATTTTCAAAATAGATCCATCTTGTGTCTGTCCATCCTACTGTACTGTTAAAGCAGACTTTGTTCACACTGCAAATTATCTTTTTTATTTATTTCTTAGATGGACAGAATCCACTGGTCAGGGACAATACCATTTCATATTTGTCAGAAATACATCCAACAAGTATACTAACACAGACTGGCATAATCCTTTGATGCAAACTGCTGAGAATTGTATAAAACTGGTACAAAGGTCCACTGCCCATTGAGAAAAGAGAGGGGAATATGGGATGTGGTCACTGGTCAGTCAGCAGTAAACATGTGTGGATCATTCTACTTTGTCTGCATTTGAGCCCTTTGAAAATCTGACTCCAATTGCATCACCTTTTGCAACAAAAATATGGAATGGTAAATTCCAAAAGGATTACAAAAATTATAAAATAACAGTAAATGGCAGTCACAAATTGCTTGTAAAGACTCCCAACAATGAAGACTATTGTTAAAGTTGGCAACATTATTTATCTTTATTTTTATTTCTTTTCATTTAGTATGCTTTATTAAAAGTTTTCAACTAGCATTACATAAACAAGAAAACAAGAAAAAACATTAATACAAAAACATTGTATCATGAGAACTTACAATATCTGTCATGAAGCTACACAAAAAGAAAAGAAAAAGCCCCCACCTCCCACACCACCACTACTACACCCCCATCTCTGGGAGCTCCAAAGGGACACTAGGGTATAAAAGACTCAAGGTGTGACTAAAATGCTGGGGTCTCTTCTGCATTGCTGCTATATTCCTTCAGTTGGAGAGCCACCAGGATCTTGCAGTGCCTCTCTAGGAAGGCGGGAAGATCAGTATCCTTCTAATGTTGTAACAACACAAGCTTGGCTGTGGCTGCCACAGGAGACAAGTGAGTTCTCCTAACAATAGGAGTGCCAGGAGGGAAGAGAGCCAAAAGGTAACTCAGGTGGGGAGGTTGTCCAATCCCAACAAGGGGTCGGGGCCTGTTGGATGGAACTCCAATAGGGTTGAATATTGGTACAGTCCCATAACATATGATAAAGGGAACTCTTGGCACTGGGTGCACAAGGGAATGGGAAGTTTTCCCATCCTGTACAGCTTTAATGGGGAAAATACAAGTCATGCCTTATATTAAACTGCACTAGACAGAGACAATTCTGCTTTATATATTTGTATAGATTCAGCCAACTTGCCCTCCAGAAGTCCTGATCATCTGGTAGTTGGAGTGTATGGCCCCAATAATGACAAACCCCATTAGGAAGATGTGGGTCTATAGACTGAATATGTTTATATAGCAGGGACACCAAATGAGGCTACACAGCTAGGGATAAGAGAGAATCTACCACCATACCTTCTTTCAGGCACCAGGGCTTGAGACACAGGAAGGCACTCACAGCACTTCTAATTTGCAGAAACTTGAACAATTTCTGACTCCATAACTGGAACCATGCCTGTAGATCCTGAAAAGGGACTAACTCCTTATCTTGGGAGATGTCAGCCAGCATGCATGCACTCAAATGGGGCCATAAACAAATCTGTATAGGGCAGTTACCTATTTTAAAATGAGGGTTGTTGAACACAGGCTCAGAAATAGCTGTGGTCCTGGACAGTGCCAGATATGGCTGCAATTGCACCCAGGCTTTAAGTGACCAATCTATTGGAGTGGCTCGCAAGGGGCATGGAAGTTGAGAAGGATGGAGATAGAGTAGACTGTCAAGAGAGCAGCCTGCCTGCCCAGCTAGAGCCCTTTCAATGTCCAGCCAAAGCAAAGTGTAAACAGAGGGACCAGACTGGGCACTTCTACACACCATTGCAGGAATCTATTGGCATTTTGAGCACCATAATACAAAAATACTGAAGGATGGGATAACCCCCCATGCACCTTTGGGGTAGCCAGTTTAATGTAGGCTCTACAAACAACTAAGGATTTCCAAAGAAAGGAATTGGCACAACCACTGCAGATGTGAAAAACAAAGTTTAGAGAGGTGGAAACCCAACATTCCCAATGGATATAACACACAGGGCAGGACATTCATCTTGAGAATGTTAACTCTCTCCCATAAGGACAAAGGAAGGGTGGATAATTAGTCCAGGTCAGTCTTGAGTACAACAAGGAATCTAGACAAATTGCAACATGATTTATTGGAGATTCTGAGTATTCCCATTTAAGACAAAAAAAACTATCCTCTGCTACAGCCTTTATTATTAATTTTCATTTTAAATCTGCAGTATTAATACTAGTGTCTCTTCAAGCATACTGTGTATCCTTATGCTCCTTCTTTGCTACAAGGTATTCTCTTAAGAAATAAATGTATCCACTCTTGTGTGATAAAGACACTTGCACTATACATTTTTATGAAAAAAAATGTTCTTCTGAAGTCTTACAAATCAGTACATGTACCTCACAAGTCTTGTTCTTCTTGCTCCAACATTCTGTCATAGCTGTAGGTAATACTTTTTTTTTTATAATCAAGGTTGAATACTCCAGCCAAACCAACTCTGGCTAAGGGTGAGCAAATGTGATAATTGGCAATTTTAATTTGACTCTGGACCTATGATATAAGTGCATCTTTAACACTTAGGGAAAAGAAATGCCATGTCCTTGTATGGGGATCTACCAAGCTACAAATAATGGGAAAGAGGTGCTCCTTCTTCACTCCTTAACCACTCCAGTCAATTCCAGACTCTTCCACCTTCCTGTTCCCCCAGTCAGTTTGTTTTTTCACCTATCACAGTGGCAAGGGTTGGAATTTACTTTTTAAACGCTGGGAAGGGGGAATAATGTAGACAGTGTATGTGGTAGGAAAAGAGGTGGCTATAGGGTAAGGCCTAAACATCTAGGAAGGCTAGAATGTTTTTTATAATTATTTGACTGAAGGTCAAAGTATTCTGTAGTGGCCCAACAGTTCAACTGGGCTAAAGTGAAGGCAAAAAGGTAGGGTTTCTCACATTCACCAATTACAAATTCAGCATCAACTAATTCTTACTTCAGGTCTAATCTGGTGACCTTCCAGTCCTTCTCCCCTTCCACTGAGCCCCTCTTTTCTATCATGGAATACCCCTATGGCACTGCCTTTGGTGGGGGGGGGGATGCTGGTATTCCCTTTAGAGAACAGTCTGATATGGGAGTTCCAGTAGGAGGCAAAGAGCCCAACAATATCAATGAATTGAAATGAAGAACGAATAATTTCCTGGGGATTAACTACTAAGTGGAGGCTTGGGTTGTGCAGAGGGCAGCCACCCGCCACAAGGTCGTTAATCCACAGGAAATGACCGCCAGTGAGGTTGTTATTGCTATTATAAGTCTAATGCTTCTTGTAATGGTACCATTTATTAGTTTTAGTTACTATTTTATTGTTTTTTTGGTCCACAGTTCTCAGAGCGGGCGCGTGACCCTGGAACGTGTAAAGGGTCAAGTCATGATGATCTGCATCCACATCCACTGACCTGCTGTGAAGTAATGCAGCTGCATGGCTGTCAGCAGGTCAGTGATTACAGTTCAGGATACTGCTGAATTTTTTTCTTTACCTGTGTTTTTAGGAATTTTGTTGATGCTTTTTGTCTATTCTGTTTATTTTTTTTTACACATGTCAAAAGGTCATGTGCCCGCTCCGCCAGCTCTGGATCAAAAAATGATATTATTATAAGTAAAACTAAGAACTGTTATTATTTCAGGAGCAGTTAGGCTTTGGGAATGTGGCTGCACTGGTCAGTTGCTGCAGTTTCTGTTACTTTTGCTATGGTACTAATGTGTCACCGCAAACTGCAGGTGACCAGACAATTTCTGTATTTAGTTTCCTGGTGCCATGGTTTAATACAGTGCCCTTCTTTGTTATGGCTACTGGTGAGACTGGCACATCTGGATCTGTCATTAACTGTCCATTGATGATTGACCCAGTAGCTAATCACTGAGCAGGACTGATACATGAATAATTAATTAGGCTTATAATTTATATTAATGGCTGCTCTTTTCCTCAGTGTTTCTTCTTCTCCAGTATGTCAAAAGCAAAGTTTGGAACATGCACTAGCCACATCCTCCCCTCCCAGACTTAGGGATTTAGGGGTGTGGTTGCTCTCTGTGGCACCTGTGGTGAATGTTCACTGGACAAAACTGCCTTCCTTTTTCCTGAGGCTGGTGGTTTTCAAGCAAATGCATCACCAGCCCCCATTCTGTCCATGCTGTAATCTGATTTTAGGTTGGGAGACTGGGTTGCTGGTACCTCATGGAAATACCCAGCTAGTGACCTATCAGGATGGTGCTTGATGTAATTGTTTAACTATTTTCTAGTGATACATCAGTGCACTATGTTACACTGGAATATATATGCATATATGTGTATACGTATTAGTTAGTGTGTGTGTATCACAACAATTAGAAAGTGCAGTTACAGTAGGTGGCTCAGTGGTTAGTGCAAAAATTGCTGGTTTACACATTTCTCACTCCCCACAATACTATACTTTTGTAGCTATATTTGCTCTTGTTAGAGTTTGTTTTTGAACAGTGTCTGCCACTTGGAGTCACTGTGGTATAATCTATTACTTACAAAGCAGGTTCAAACCCTGCTAGAACCAAATGCTTACTGTGTGTCCTCGGGCAAGTTACTTTGCCTCCACTTGTTCTAGCCAAACCAACTGCAGAATTGAGGAGAAGCAGGGCCTTACTGGAAGCAAGATGTTGTATCTCAGCTGGTTATCCTGGGTAAGTATATTTAAAAACAGCTTCTGTTAAAGATCTGGAAACGGAAACAGATAAAATACTTAATAAGATGAATGGTGTGACAAAGCTCCATTCAGGAACTTTCTTGCTTGGCCCACTGAAATTTTAAGGTAAGACAAGGCAAGTTTATTTGTCCAGCACTCTATCACAGCAGCTCAGGGTGCCTTACAAATAAATTACAAAATATTTAAACAGTATAAGGCAATAAATTACATCAAATACATATCATGAAAAGTAACTTATAAAAGATTACAGTATGTTAATTCAAACATTTTGAAGGCATCCACAGAGGAGGCACCACAAACAAGGGTGGCAAAGAATTCCAGAGTACTAGTGCAGCCACAGGAAAGACCCTGTTCCCAGATAACTTTAGCCTAGATCATGGGAAAAAGAGGAGATCACCCACTGCTGCATAATGCCCCAAAGGAAGTGCTTTGGGTTTCCATTCCAGTTACTTAAAGTTCTGGAGTGGATTGGGAGCTGGTGATTAGGTGGCATTCCTGGGAGGTAGCACTGCTGAAAGCAACATGTTGCAGCTGGGAGAGGGAGTTATCATGCTCTGGCACCAAAGCAGCATGTGCTGGTGGGCCGGGGAGCTTGCTCTCCTGGTAGTATAAAAACACTGGAGCCATGTGCTTTTGAGCTGGTAGGCAGGTGCAGAGAGCCAAAAATCCCAGATGTTTTGACACAAAGACATTTTGGGGCTTGTACTTGGAGGTTCAAGTTGCTACAATGTGGCAGAGATCCCAAAGCAAAATTTCAGAAGGGCAATGGTAATCAGTGCCAAATAGAAAGATTTTATTGAAGACTTAAAGCTTCCAAGCTTTATCAGTGGCTATAAAACCCTGGTGCTTCACATCCAAGGTGTGATGCTTCATCAGGGTGCAGTACCACTCATTCACAGTCCCTGTTAAATACATCAGCTGGCAAAGAGTGGTGCATCTTGCCAAAATCCCTGCTGCTTGCACATTCTCTTGTGAAAACACTTTCTGGGACTTTTATCCCCTCTGCAACCCTCTGTCCCCTGACTTTCTTAACTGACATCACCGATTCCTTCCCTCTAGCATCTCTCCCACCCCAACCCTGTTTCTCTGACCTTATTTCTTCACTCTGCCACTCTGTGTGGCCATGGTCTAAGCCTTGGTGGGCTTTTGTACATTGCCACCTGATATAGCCCTGCTGCAAGAGCTGCAGGACTTTTATACATTGCCACCCAGTACAGCTGCACTCCAATCCATGGAGAGCTTTTGTGCATTGATGCCTGGTACATGCACAGTCCCAGCCCCAAAGGGCTTTTGTACACAGCTACCTAGTGTGGCCATGCTCCAAGACCTGGAGGGATTTATATATTGCTGCCCAGGGCAAGTGTGCTCCAGGCCCTGGAGGGCTTCTGTACATTACCCTCAGTGTGGCTGCACTCCAAGCCCCACAGTGCTTTTGTATGTTGCCACCATGTGCAGCCTCACTCTGAGCCCTGGGAAACCTTTGCACATTGCCACCTGGTACAGCCAAGGCTCTGAGCCCTGGAGGACTTTTGTAAATTGCAGCCTGGTGTGGCCATGCTTGAAGCTGAGAAGGAATTTTTTACATTACTGCCAGTGTTGCTGTGCTTGAATCCCTAGAAAGCTTTTGTATATTTCCACCCAGTGTATCTGTGGTCTCATCCCAGGCAGGCTATTGTACCTCGCTGCTCAGTGCAGCTGTAGCCACAGTCTGAGCCCATGATGGCTTTTGTATATTGCTGTCCAGTCAGTCATAGTCAGTCACAGTCTGAGCCCCAGGCAGCTTTTGTACCTTGTTGCTTTGTGCTGCCCTAGGTTTTGAGACTTGGGAAGTTTCATGATGAGCACATAACTGGATTCTTTTCTTAATTATTCATTTTTCTATGCCCCAGAGCCTGGCAGGTGGCTATGGCCCTCCCTCAGAGGGACTCATCCTCTGGCTCTGTACATCCCCAATTAGCCAACCCTTGGTAGTTCCCCATGGCTTGCCTCCCGTGGTGGGGCCAGGGAAGAGTGTGCTGGCTTTTCTCCCGCTGGGCACAAATCCAGAATCCAGGGGTGGCACAGGGATGCAGGGCCATCAGGGAGCCACCAGCTCCCTTTTTCCTCTTTGCTCTCATCCTCCCTCCCCTACCAATGTAAGGACATCAGCACGTCTTCCAACCCATACTGACCTTCAGCTATAACCAGAGGGCAGTCAATGAGTGGGACTACAAGCCCCCCCAAGAGAGGAGAGCAGTTCTCCAGATGCTCGATCCTCTATTGCCTATGCCGACCCGCAGCAGACTGGGCTCATTCACGAACCTGGGTCACTGGCATGACACAAGGTATAGCGACCAGCACCTCAACCTCCAGCAACACTGGGCTGGCTGCACATAAATGGATTCTATGATACAGTACAGAAACATCAAATATACATAAAAACACCGTTTATTGCTGGTTTTGTTTTTTACTTACAGTTAAGACGGTATGGCATTTTGTTCCAAAACTTTCAATGCTGGCTTGTGCCAAGGGTGTGTCTTTTGAAGGTTTCGTGAAAAAAAATTAATTAGTTACAAAGTTATAGGGCATTGAAATTTGGCTTCTGAGCATGCTCAGTAGAGTTTTCAAGATGATCCTCTTATACAACCCAAACATTCTACATTCACAAGTCATTTTTAGTTCATGATTAATTGTGGTTTTGGGTCATGATAAAAGTTTTTTAGGTCATTACAGCTACCTTCTTGTTTTTTTCTGTCCATAAAAACTAAGAAAATTCATAAAAACAAGTTATTTAGAAAAAATGAATCTTGCTAAACAGGACCGTTAGGCTTAATTCTGGTGTTTGTTTTTCTAACAAAGGGTCAGAAATACCTTTTTTGGTCTTTGTAATGTTCTTTGGTTTTCAGCTTAGTGAGGTGGCCAATCCTTGTTTCACAAGCCACACATTTTGTTTTTTTCCCCCCAGCTCCCTCCCTCTGGGAACCAAGGATCCAGACTCCCTGCTCCCTTGCTGCCCCCTAACCCCATGCTTTCCCTTGGGTGGGGACACTGAGCAGGCATCCCCTTCCCAAGGAACTTGGTCACTAGCCCTGGCTTGCCCACCCCCAGGATGGGGCCACATGAGCGGGACCCCCAGTGGACCTTGGTCTGCAGCAGGAGTGGCAGCAGAGATGGGGAGCTGTCACTGTCAGACCAACATTTTTTGTGGAGTTTTTTTCCCCCTGGGGATGGGGAAGTGCAACAACACCAGTGTCTACCCTGCCCCACTGACATGTAGTGCCGGCCACAGTGGTACTCCCATCCTCCACCAGAGGTCCACATTGTGCCAGACACTCTTTCCCATTTCCCCCAGAGAATGAGAGCAGTACCTGGGACACTCAGTCCTTCTCCACCTGACTCCCAAGTCCATCAACGAACCCAGTATGTCGGCGCCACAAGCTGACGCATAGCCACTGCACCAGAGGGCCAACCCCAAGCTGCAAATTCTTGAATCGTACATATAAGTGTGATCAAATAATTGTTTGTGGGCACCAAAAATGCTTGTTTTCCACTGGATGAATTATTTGGTCACACATTTAAGTGCAACCCAAGAATATTTCATGCAAGTTAAAAAAAACTTTTTCACATGGATGGAGATTTTGATATGTGGATGAAGAATTCTTTGGTCACACATATAATGTGACCCAGGAATGTCTACTGCAAATTAAAAAAAAAGAGTTTTGGGGGGCTGGATGAATATTTTGATATGCAGATGAAGAATTATTTGGTCGCACATATAGTGTGATATAAAGATTTTTTGATCATGCCAAAAATTATTGTTTTTAGAACAGCTGAAGATTTTTATGTGTGATCTAAAAATGTTTAGTACATTACTGCAATACCAGCCCATGACATGCAAATCAGATGTTTTATGTCACACATACTTTGAGTCACAACTTGGCCATTATACAATATTTTAGTCTAAAATTCTGCACATACTGTTTACATGACCATACCTCATGAACAAGAATGGTGGGAATTTTTGAATATAGGTTGAAAGGTGATTTCAAAGTCACTGTGTGGAAGGTTTTATGTGATAACAGTGACTACTAATAGTCACCGACCACAAACAGCAATACAAAAACTACCTGGCAGAACAGAGCAACAACACAGTACACCGAATGTCGCAAATAGCGATGATCACTTACTACATGAAAAATAAATCATATGTATTTTTATGCAGGGGCACTATGGCCCCTGCACCCTCCAAAATAATTATAATCAACTCTACAGGGGGTGCAGACTTAGGGGAGAAAAACAAAAACAAATCTCTGCTCTCAGGTGTTAGACCCAAACCCTGGTTGCTGGCTTCAGGAGCAGTAGCGTATACCACTACGCTAAATAGCCAGCTCAACATGGCTTGGCAAAACTTGGTCCTATAACCTGCTCTAGTGAGTGTAGCTCCCTGCTACACTGGCTGTACAGGATATAGCAACTTTTTTCACCAGTCACTGTACTTTAAAGTGCTATTATTGTGTTGCTCATATTGAGTTGATCAATAATAGACACTCATATAGGGTGCTACCATGTGGGACCACCTTTTGAGCTCAATTTAAATACTGTATTTTAGCAACCACATTCATGATGTGAGTTAATATAACTAGCATGTATAAAATTTGCTGGGAAAATAGTAAACATTACCAAATTATGAAC
The DNA here is from genome assembly GCA_016271365.2 of Neoceratodus forsteri. Classification (NCBI taxonomy): domain Eukaryota; kingdom Metazoa; phylum Chordata; order Ceratodontiformes; family Ceratodontidae; genus Neoceratodus; species Neoceratodus forsteri. The sequence continues at coordinate 1,317,214,212 of CM057452.1, forward strand.
GAATATTAAAATAGAATCCTGGCCTTGCATCTCTGCAAATATACTGTAGTCACATGAGAGTGCTGTCACCAGACAGCCCTTTGCTTCCATTTTAATGCCCACAGATTATTTTCATCTGTAGCTGCATGGAAGTGCAAAGCTGTCTGTGATGTGCAGTTACATAGGCAGATAGAGTCTTCTGTGGTACCTGGCCCCCCTCCACTCCTAAACCTGACCACCCAGCACAACAAGTGGAGATATGTTGTGTACAGAGCTGGCCATTTTCCCAGTGGGTAGTGCAGTGTTCTCTTGTGTTGGTCACCTGAGTTTGAGGGATGAGCTCAATGACTGTGTAGGATGTGCAAAGGTTGGGGTGGGGGCACTGTTCTCTGGCATCACTCACAGCCTAGGGAAGGATGGTGTAGTGTTGGCCCATTGGGCAACAAGTTACCATACAGTGAAAGAAGGTCTTCTTTTGGCATAGGGCCCGGGGCACTGCACCTTTGTACCAGTAAAAGGTAGCACATCAGTGCTACTGCATTTGTGTCATCTGGAAACAGTTGTATGTTGCTTGTCTTACCCAATGCTGACTGTCCGTGGTTGTTTGTGTGGGCATGTCCTTTTGTTGCTTGGAGGAGGTTAGGGTTGGAAACCCTAACACCACATTTCCCTACTTTTGTAGAGTTAGGTTGAACCCAGACCGGTGCATTAACACAGTTTTTAGCTACATACACACACACACACACATATATATATTAGAGGCAAAAAACTCCATTTAATGCATTAGTTAGGGTTGTTCCACAGCGACAAAAGTGAGGAAATTCGTTGTTAGGGTTGAAAACCCTTGGACCCCCACCCCTCAACCGGCATTGGTGCGCATTGGGATAAATCAGCCTAACTCTCACCCCATGACATGTGTAAAGCAGCAGAAGTATAGGAGAATGGGGTGAGAGTTAGGACCCACGATCCCAATGCACACCCCAATGCGGTTGGGTGGGTGGGCGGGGTCCAAGAGGGTTTCAACCCTAACAGTGAATTCTCACTTTTGTCGCTGTGGAACAACCTAACTAATGCATTAAATGGAGTTTTTGCCTCTAATTTCCCTTCTTTTGAGAATGATAACGAGAAATAGTGAATGTAATGCAGCGCGGGGGCGCAGGGCCCGTGTGTTGTGGCATACTAACAGGGACAGCAATGCAAACAGAAATGCTAACAGTGGCACACATGGTAACACAAGCACGAATGAGAACAGAAAGGGTAACGCACATGGTGGCGTAGACGGGAATGGTCTGCCACGTGATGTGTTGTCACATAGTAACATGGTGCCTGCAAACAGAAATGTCAATGGGCATGGTGATGTAAAGTGAAACAGTAAGATAAACAGTACTGTAGACAGAAATGGCAAAAAATAACAGAAACTCAAGCGCAAATGAAAACGCAAAGGATAACGCACATGGTGGCGCAGACGTCAATGGTAAGTGAAACGGGTACGGATCCACAAGCGGAAAGGGCAACAGTAACAGTAATGTAAGCGCACAGGCTGGTTTTCCCCAAAACCTGCATTGAGAAAGACAGTGAGTACAAATAATATATGCAAAATAATGAGTATCGGCGCAGAAAATGAGATCTTGGAATACTAAATACATTATATCTCAGGAACCGTATGACGTAGAAAAAAATTTAAAAATCATATTATTTACAACTGTCTGGCTAATTAAATCTAGCCCCATTAGGGGCTAAGAGTTTCTGATGAAAGTCCATATCTTGCACGTTCCGAGATACGGGCCCTGAAAACGCAACGGCGGGACGCCGTAATGTTATCCTATGGGAAAAAGAAAAAGTTCGGTGCCATAACTTTGCCTCCCGTAATGTTTTTCACCAAACTACTGAAAGGCACATCTGTGGGCTGTTGGCTGTGTTCCCTTCAAATTTCAGGAAAAAAGACCAAGCCGTTATTTTGCAGCAGGGCTCCAAATTATTTCTGTTAAGTGTCGGGCGCGTAATGTTATCCTATGGGAAAAATGTCAATTTTGGAGTGCCGTAACTTTGCCGCCATGTATTTTTCTCCAAACTACTGAAAGGCACATCTGTGTACTGTTGGCTGTCTACCCTCAAATTTCAGGAAAAAGACCAAACCGTTATTTTGCAACAGGGTGCCAAAGGATTGTAATGCGGTATCCGTAATGTTATCCTATAGGAAAAACTGTCAACTTTGGAGTGCCATAACTTTGCCGCGTGTAATATTTTGTCAATACAACACTGAAAGGCACATCTGTGAGATGTCAGCTACGATCCCTCAAATTTCAGCCCAAAACTCCCAACGGTTATTTTGCAGTGCAGTGCCAAAGATTGCTGTCATTTTCCACAGACTAGAAAATTACTATCGCAATTTGTGAAAGCTTTGCAAAAATTTACGACTACTTTCGAGCACCAGCAATGTGCGAAAGTACTTTTTCCAGAAATTTGAAAACATGTTTCTGGGGTGTTTTACCACAAATAAAGACATGGCAAGCATCCTCAGGGCCCGACTAGGTGAATACAAAAACATTAGGTTGCTAGAGGGACCCAAATTTAAATGCCAACCATTTTCTGATCACCAACTGAAAACAAAATGGCCGATTTGCAAGTAACAGGCCCATTTGGAAAAGTAAAAATGCATTTCTGAAAGTGTTGAACTTTTAACTTTTCCCATTGACTTATAATGGAAACTGTTTTTGAATAACTTTTGAACTTTAATATTTTTTCACGAAATCTTCGAAAGGCACATTGGGGACCCTGGCTGCATGTTCCCTGAAGATTTTGGGCCAGTCATGTAAACCGTACGACCTGTAGGCACGACCACAGAATTCCAGAAAAGCGTAAACGCGCGCACAGATCACACTTAATAACTCCGCAGCCGTATATCCGACCAGTACGAAACTTGGCAGATCCCAAGGCCTATGGTTCTTGATCATAAATTCCAAATTTCAGGAAAATCCATCAAACAGTTGCAAAGTTATTAAGGTGCAAAATTTTTGAGGTTTAACATGAAATGGCTCCTCAACTAACTATGGTAGCACTACCGTGCTACCATAATACTATATATATATATATATATATATATATATATATATATATACATATATATATATATATATATATACATACATATACATATATATATATATATATATATATATATTTATATTCAATACATGGATGAAACATGTGTCCCATTGAAAAATCCGTTTACTACTTTCCGGTATGCCATGCCAATTACTGTCATATACCATGGTCATTAAAGTTATTTAATTGGTGTGATTCATGACTTCACCACTGAAGCATCAGTCTTTCTTCTGCTCCAAAGAACTGTCAAGAGCTGCATTTTTTTTTATTTGAGAGGTCTGGAAAATCATAGTGCAAGGCTAAAACTAAACAGAAAGCCCTCCATGCAAATGCTTCCAATGTTGAATACAACAGAACACCTTTACCGGCTCAAGCCTAAGACACAGCACTCCAGATTGCCATGCTAACTTGAACTGCACTCCCAGCCACCACACTGACTGAAACCACACTCCTGACCACCACACTGACTGAGACCACACTCCTGACCACCATGCTGACCTGAACCACATGCCATTTCTGTCCTCAACAGCACACATTAAGGAACCAACTGTCCTAGCCATGCCTCCTTAAATAGGAGGACCCTGAACAAAGGAAAAGCAGGGAGAACAAAATGTATCCAGGCAAACCAGGAAATTATCACAAATGCAATCTAAAAAAAAGGCAATGACCATTCTAATGTAATATATAAAACAAAATGCTAGGAAAGAATAGTATATGAGGATATGATTCCTTCTTGGGGGTAATTAGCTCAATTAACCCAATCACCTGAAGTTATTGGCTAATTAGTCCCCACAATGGAACTATATCCTCATATATTACACTTTTATAGCATTTATTCTCTCTCTCTCTCTCTCTCTCTCTCTCTCTATATATATATATATATATATATATGTATCTCACTATTTCTATACAACTATGTTACAGTAGCACAGTAGTGCCATTATAGTTAGGGTTGAGTATGTTGTTTAATGTTGAACCCATAAGTATGCACTTTAATAACTTTGCCACTATTTAATGGGTTTGCATGGAGGCAAGCATGGCCGGGGGGAGTCTCTTGATATACCAAATTTAATTCTGGTTGGATGTCCAGATTCTGAGATATGTATAGTGGGATTTTAGGAAACATCAGGATTCTTTGCTTTTTTTTGTCATCACCTAGTGCCTAGACAGTTTGGAATTTTTGTCTGCAATTTTCATGGTAGAAAGGACTTGCCCAAGAATGATGAGCTTCATTGGTTTGGTGAAACAATATTCATCTGTTTCCAGGTTATAAAGATTTGAAATTTTGGTTCTGAGCATGTTTAGTAGGATCTTTTTGATAGACGTTTGTTACCTTGCTGAGCATACACAGAACCGAAATTTCAAATACTCATCACTTGGGAAAGGATTAATATTTTTTCACTAAAACATGAATTGCACCATTCTGTGGCAGGCTATTTCTACCCTCAAAACTTCAGACCAAAATTCCAAACCAGCTGGGCTGTGGGTGATGACAAAAAGCAGTAAAAACCCTTGATTTTTCCTAAAAAAAAAGGCACTAAAAATGATCATTTTAAAAAAAACAAACACCTGAGCCTAACTAAATGGGACCCTTTTAACTAGCTTCTGCTGTTGTTTGTTTTTTAAAGCTTCCAGAAATACCTTTTTTGGGCACCCTTAAGCCTAGGGTGCCCACCTTAGCAGGAGAAACCATTGGCCCATGTTCCCTGTATGAGAACAGCAGGACTTTCTTGAGTTCTGCAGCCACAGATGGAAGTTTTGCTGTGGGCTGCAGTGATAGCAGTGTGCCACCAATCCCCTATTTTGTCTGCCTGTTTCTCTATATCTGTCTGTCTGTCTGTCTATCTATTAAGCAAATGGGGGTGCCCACCCCGTACCACTTCTTTCTCACCCTCCCCTTCAGATCGACCACCTGCCATTCCAAATGTTTATTTTTGTAATACATAAGTGGACCAGGGTGCCAATCCCTCCCCTCCAGCTCCAGTATGCCCATCCCCATTCCCTTATGTGTAGCCTGACACCAGGGTGCCCAATCTCCATTGTCGGAATCTCAGCTGTAATAAAGAAAATTGCCCTTCAATGCTTTTTTCTTTTTAAACCTGTAAAAAAAATGGTCCCTCATTGATCTAAACATGCCACCCAGCTCAGCCTCCCACTCAGCACTCACCACCTCACACACCCCACATATCTTCACTCACCTGAGCATGTCCCATGGCATAAATCCACTCTGCGATTGAAGACACATCTTGCTGCTGGAACTGGTGACTGTAATATGAGAAACTATGTGCTGTTCAATGTATTTCAATGGAGTGTTGAAATCCGACGCATAACTTTGTCATTTTTGTATATTTTCACCCCAATTTTTTTTTTTGCAAATAACCAAGCTTTATTGAAATATATCAAACATAACAAATATATCATACAAGTGCATAATACAGAGACACCATAAAACAATAAATAGAAAAAAAACAGTAACAAAGCGAAACAAGGCCCTAAACCCCCCACCCCTGGCAGCTATCCCAGTGGCTGACTCACCTGTGTAATGAATGCAATCCTAATGTAACCTCAGAAAACAAACAAAGTAAGACCTAATTATAAGTAGTATGACTAAGTCTTCGAAAGGAGGTACCATGGAGGAGAGGATTCACCCAAATAATGTACCGAACTGGGGTCGATATCGTTCCAACAATTAGAAGCGAATATTATAAGCTTTAGCACTAATATCTGTACCTATCCTTCAAACATTGGAATAGCTTCCCCCAACATTGCAGAAATATTGGTGAAGTGTTATAAAAAGAAAGAATCGATCTTTCTGCATTTAATGCGCTCATAAACTCCTCCCACCACTCCGAGCACGAAGGAGTCCAATCACCTCTCCAGTGGTGCAAAATTATCAATTTAGTTACCGCTGCTACCATAGCTACTCGACATTTAGTTAATTTGTTATGTATTTTATCAAACACACCAAATATACAAGCCTCTGGAGTGAAGAATCTGTCCAGATCGTAAAATTGACCAATCGCTTGCTTCACCAAATGCCACAATCCCACCACCTTGGGGCAGGTCCAAAACTTGTGGTAGCTGGTAGCCAGAGAATCATTACACTCAGTACAATTCGCTGTGAAGCGACTACTCATCCTTGAAAGCTTAGCTGGTGAAAGATATAAATTATGAAGTAACTTAAATTGTACTTCTCGTAATCTATCCTGCTTAACAAATTTATAGATATCGACCCAAGCCTTTTCCCAAATTTCTGCTGATTTACCCAAGGACAGACTTAGTTCCCAGTGTATCAGAACTGGTGACACTTTCAAAGACTCTTTGACTAATATATATTTGTACATTTTTGATATCACCCTGCCCGCTTGCACAAACCCTTTCAACTCTGCAAACATAGGTCCCAAAATATTTTGCCCCAACCTCTTACCAAAATACGACTTAACGCAGCTTAAAACTTGACTTAGTTTTAAATAGGATTGACATTTACCTTCCAATTTCTCTGCCAGAGCCTGAAGTGAAAGAGGCCTATTATTCTGGAAGAGATCCTTAACCCGCCACTTCATTTCCCCTTCAATTCCCCATCTAGATATAGGTTGCTTCCCAATGATCAAATTCGGATTCCCTACTATAGGTTGGGATTATTTCATATCATTGTGAGATCTGAAATTTCGTGAAAAACTGTCGCAAGGCTTTAATATCCCATCCTAATGGGGTATCCCTCGCCCTCTTTTGGAATTTTGGCTCATGGGACATAAAGTAAAGACTCTAAATCCAGCTTAAAGCCACTAACAAATAAACGATCTAAATGAAGGCCAGGATGTGTTAGGTCCTCTTCACACGCCCAGGCACTCGACCTCGCCAGGTGGATCGGAAGGTAATAAGCGTAAAGTCTGGTAATTGGAGCCCTCCGAGTCACCGCTGCGTTAGTAAGTTTGAGGTAACCTTCTAGGGGTCTCCTATTCCATAGGAAAGCCACACATTGTTGAAATAACGGCTTGAAAAAGGACTTAGGCAAGTAAACATTTAAATTCAATAGAGTATAAAAAAGTTTGGGCATAACCATCATTTTTATCGTATTGGCTCTTCCCGAAAAGGTCAGTGAGAGCTTTGACCATCTAACCAAATCTTCCTTGATAGTTTTAACTAAGGGTTTAAGATTTAAATCAATTAAGTTCTCTAGGTTCTTGGATATTTGAATCCCCAAATATGTTATTGATTTGGGTTGCCAACAAAGTCCCAGAGAGAGGCACCAGCTTCTATGAAGAAATGGGGACAAAGCATAAACCGACGTTTTGGCCTTGTTCAAATTATATCCTGAGCACCAACTAAACTTATCGATTAAATCAAGAGCTTTAGGAAGGGAAGAAGTAGTGTCCGAGATATGTAACAGTAAGTTGTCTGCAAATGCAGATAGTTTAAACTCAGTGCCTCCAATCCTTAACCCTTTCACCTCTCTATTGGACTTAATGGAACAAATCAACGGTTCAATGTATAAATTAAAAAGGTATGGTGATAAAGGGCAACCCTGCCGAGTACCTCTAGAGAGGGGGAAGGCCTCAGAAATTAAGTTATTACATTGGATTTTGGCTACAGGGCAAGAATATAAAATGCGGACCATGTGAATAAATCTATCTGGAAGGCCTAGCTTTGACAGGGTAGCGAACATAAAAGCCCATTCCACCCTGTCAAAGGCTTTCTCTGCATCTAAAGAAACTAATGACGCGTCCAACGCAGGGTCCATAGACTCAGAAACCAGGTAAAACAACTTACGAAAATGATCAGCCGAGGAGCAACCCTCCACAAAACCAGCTTGCTCCGGACTCAATAAATTCCGCCAAACTCGTTTTAATCTGTTGGCCAGAATTTTAGCAAAAATTTTAACATCCACATTTAGCAATGAAATCGGCCTGTAGTTACCCACCTCGTCAGTGGGTTTGCCTGGTTTTGGCAACAGAATGATCTTAGCCTCAAATGGTGTCTGGTCCCTGATTCCTTGATCACACCAAAAGGAAAATAGCTTCTGCAATAAAGGTGCAAGAGTATTTTTTGAATTGCTGATAAAGGAAAGCTGAAAATCCATCTGGGCCAGGAGCTTTATCAGGGCAAAATGAATCAATAACCTTATCTATTTCTTCCACCAAAATGGGAGCTATCAATTGAGGACCAGCATCTTTTGACAATTTCGGTAACGGAATGGTTTCTAAATACTCTTGGGTCTCATCCGATACCTGGGCGGGGGGCTGCTGGCTTGTATAAAGCTTTTGGTAAAAAGACTTACAGATACCTAGTATTTCAGCCGGATCCGTGATCACTTGTCCTGATTCTGGGTGGTTAAGAGCAGTCACCCACCTCGCCGAAGGTTTCTGTTTTAGCTGCCAAGCCAGCAGCCTCCCTGCCCTACTACCTTGTCCCAAGTATAAGGCCTTGACTCTGGAGGCTAAACTAATGACTTTCTCTCTTTGCATGTCTGCGTACCCGGTTCCTTAGAAAGATTAGTTTGTTATCTTGTTCTTCCGTTCTTTGACTATCATTTAACTTTTCTAATTCCTTTATCTCCTTTAAACATTTGTCTAGTAGAGTCCTTGACTTCATCTTGCGGACAGTTGCTAAGCGTATTAACTCGCCACGCCACACAGACTTAAGAGCCACCCACATTTGGTCAATGGCATTAATGGATCCCCAATTACTGACGTACAGAGCTTTCTAGGAACAATTTAAAGCTGGCTAAAATCTTGGATTCTTTTAAAATACTGTTGTTTAATGACCATGAGTATGACCTAATTGGTAAAAGCGGTAGAGAACATATAATCTTTATAGGTGAATGGTCAGAGATTACTCGGGGCAAAATTGCGGCATCTACCACCCAGGACAAACTAGACTGGCTGACCAGAAAAAAGTCTAATCTTGAGTGTGATTTATGCACTGCAGAAGAAAATGTATACTCATGGAGGCTAGGGTTGAGGGTACGCAGGGATCTATTAGACCTATTGATGACATAAGCTCCTGCAAGGCCTTCTGAGCTGGAGAGAGGAAAGAGCCTTTACAATGTGATCTGTCTAGTCGGTTAGCCTGAACTAAATTCCAGTCCCCACCTATGATTATTGGGACGTTCCCAAAAGAAGCCAAGGTCAATCCTAACTGTGTAAAAAAGTCTGGTGAATCTAAGTTAGGCCCGTATACTGAACCCAGGACTAGGTTAATCCCTCCAATACTACCTGAAACAAATATAAATCGACCTTGCGGGTCGGATATTATTTGAGAATGCGTGAATGGGATCCCCCGAGCAACTAAAATAGCTACTCCCCGGCTATTGGAGGAGAATCCCGCTCCAAAAACCTGATCCACCCACTTCTTCTTGAAATGGGCCAGTCGGTCAGCGAGAACATGAGTTTCTTGTAAAAATACTATTGCTGGTTTCAAGCGGGCAAGGTGATTCAGAATAACAACTTTTTTACAATTATCCTTTCTTCCCTTGATGTTCCAGGAAATTATATTTAACCTATCTACCATCTGTTATACAAACCATAGAATTCTTGGGATAGCTGCTCCCCTCGCCCCCCTTACGAATTCCCTCGAAACAAAAAGGAGTTTACCATTCCAAAATACCCCACCAACCCCCAAACAAAAAGTAATAACATACCCTAAATAACTTATAACTCACCCTCCTGGCCGAAGCCAACACCCCGTTCTCCGGTACATGATGCTACATAGAGACGGGTATATCCACCCCTGCCACAACTATTGTTGTAGCTGAATATATAATCGTAACAGACTCTATCTATGAGCTAGGCTACTATAAGAAAGTTAACCTCCCTCTTTAGGTCTATGGTTGCGTCACGTAGTAAAACTCTAATTGACAAGAATTCCCCCCCCAAAAAAAAAAAAAAGAAATTAGAAATTAAGGGGTATAATGCAACCATTAAGCTAATAAATCATATATTAGGCTATTAAGTACCTCCATCCTTCCAGACACTAGTAAATGAAATTATAGGCCATTCCATTGCACACCGAACATTAGTCTCTGTAAAAGGCTCTATCTAGGCCTACTAAACCGAAGGCCGGCCGAATTATATCTAGCAGAACTAAAAAAGTAAACAAGACAGGGCTATCCAGCCTGCCATAAAAACATAACTAGCATTATACCCTTGACAATTCGGATCTGAACTGGACCTTATAACTAGTTAGGAACCCCAGCCATAGATTACCATTAAAAAACTATTGTTATACATCAAACACCATTAGTACAAATGTCACAAAAAGGGAACAAAATATTCTACCGGCATACATGCAAACAACGTAGCCTGCTTCCTCAAAAATATTAACCTAAACTTTATATCTACAAGGACTGAAGTAAGACCCCCGTACTCTAATTGTAATCGAGTACTATAATACTTCTAGCCAAGATATACGAATAATATAGTTGGTAAAGCGCCCTTGCTCATCTTAATAGTGGTTAAGTATCGCACACATCCACAGGTATAATACTTAACCCAACTTGTCAATAATCTTTGGGCAATCCCGAATTACACATTGCTCTAATGTCCCCAATCAAAATCAGATTATAAATGTTAATAGCAATCCAAGAATCTTAGTCACCAAACTTAACAAAAACAAAAATATACTATACGCTGTCCATATAATCAGACTTATCTCTCATCCCTTAGGAAACAAGTCGGGTAACAAAGTTCTCAGGGAGTCGAGTGCTTCTTCCGACGAGTTGAACCTCTTCGGGCCTTCCTTAAAAGTAACCTCCAACCTCGCAGGATAAAGTAGACGGTGCCGGATCCCTGCCGCCCAGAGCTTTGACGATCGGCCTGAAGCTGGCATGAGCTTGTCTCATTTTCCAGGTTAAGTCGGGCACCAGACGCAGTTTCTTGCCCTCCCATTGAAAACCTCCAGCTTCCTCACTCCATTTAAAATGAACTCCCTGTCCAAATAATTCAAAAGTTTGAAAATAACTGGCCTCGTGGCTCAAGGTAGAGGTTTGGCTCTAAGGGCTCTATGACCCCTCTATAATATATTCCGGCCCATTGGGTGAGGGGCCCACCGATTTCTTAATAAGCTTCTGTAGAAATTGAATAGTATTCAGCCCTCCTCACCTTCTGGAAGGCCCAGCAGGACCAGATTGTTACGCCTGTTATGCCCTCCAGGTCGCCTAGACGATCCTCTAATTTAGCAATATTTCTTTTACACTCCACTATATTAGGGCCTGATTTATCCATAGCCTCTCCAAAGATGAAATTCTGGCCTCCGTCGGTCACCCTTCTCGCTAACTGTGTCAAGGCTGGTTTTATTTCTGCACTTCCTCTATGAGTTTGAATAAGGCTTCTTTTATAGTCGAAAGGTCATTGTAGATCTTCTCAGGTTTTAGTTCTTGATCCTGGAGCAGAGGCGATGAGCCCTGCATGGACTTTGGCTTCCAATTCCAAATCAGTTGCCTGCATCTTCCGAAACGAGAGTTGTCAATAGTTGCCCCAAAAACCACTCTTGCAGGGACCCAAAAGTATCCCAGTATCAGTTCAGGTAGTTTTGTCAAGCAGAGTAAAAGATTTGTGGTGCAGAGTATACTTTTAACTGTCTGGGAGAGAGAGGTCCACAGGCTGTAGCTTTACCACCGGCCTGCAGCTATCAAATCTGATACTGGCTGCTTTAAATATCCAAAAACGAGCATTATCTCTAAATCCCTCAGAACCAGTGTTGACAGACTTCTATCAGTGTCCCCGAGTCTGTTTGGCATGTAAAACTGGTCAAAGTTGAGATTTATGCTGGCAGGAAGCAGAAGAATATCGCTGCAGCCTAATGCAGCAGGCGGACATTTGCCGTCTTTAAGTTATTTCCGTGAAACCTTAAAGCAGCGATATCAGCAAATGAAGCGGGACCCATTCATGGAGGGTCAGGCTGATGTCCCAATAGCTAAGCACCCTGTTAGCCCTTGCAGAGATAGTTTTTGAAGTGGCAGGGAGCGGAGAACCCTCAGGCTGCTGCCATCACTCCATTAGCGTCACGTGATCGCCTTCACCCCAAATTTTAACATGGCCTTTTTGAAACCACACCTCATGACCAGTGGTGGAATTAGGCAAATCAGGCCCAAAAGGTAATTTCATGGTCACTTGGTGAAATCATCTTTTGAGTGGGATTTGGAAATGTTCACTACCATTGTTCAGAAGGTGGGGTTATAAGAAGGCTATGCAGAAAATTTGGGGTCAAAATATATAATAATGACAAAGTTATAAGCATACATTGAAAATGTTCTATGCTTGTTCATAACTTCAGCAATTTAAAATATTTTAACCCCAGATATTCAGCATAGCCATTTTTTCACACAACCTCATGAATTTGATAGCTGACATTTCTTAAATACTGGCCAAAATGTGTTTTTGCACCTATGCAGCAGAATTACATTTTGGTGGCACCCAGTGATGTTTCTGAGGGGATTTGAAAACGTTCACCTACCTGGTTCATGAGAGGAGGTAATAAGAAGTCTTTGATAAAATTTGGTGTACTAATATGGTGGAATGCCTTGATTATGACTGAACATTGCAGTACTGCAATGTTCACTCATAATTTTGTTAATTTTCAATATTTTGACTCCAGTCTTTCAGTATTGCCACTTTTCCATACCAACTCATAACCATGACAGATGTTGTTTTTTAAATGCTGGACAAGATGTCTTTTCACACTTTTGGTGTGAAATGACATTTCAGCCATTACGCTATAAATGCGTATGTCATGTTTATTAGGGCAGTCATAAAATGACTATCTTGAAAACTTGGAGAGAAAATTAAATAAAAAAAGAGTGAATGTGTGAAGAGTGAATCTGTGAAGTGTGAATGTATGAAGATGAAATCTGTAAGAAGTGATTGTGTAAAGAGCGAATGCGTGACTAGTGAATGTGCCAGGCCCTGTGCTTCTGTAGGCAGCTGGAGTCTTCCCATGGTGCAGGGCCCAAAGGGCTCTGCACATCTGCACCTGTTCACTCAGGTGCATTTAGAAGCTGTGTAAATAAGGATATGATTCCACTATCGTAGAAAGAAGGACATTTTTACAAAAAACTTTGTTAATACACCAGTTCAGGTAAGTTAATACCACAAAAGTATGGGAATGTGGCATTAGGGTTTCTAACCTTAACTCCCAACCGCACCCCTCCAAGAAGCAAATGGGAAAAACATTAGGATTTTGAGTCTCTGGAGTTTTGGTGAATCAGTGGAGGGGTCTTCCTTGGGGTTGTCAACCCTAATGCCCACCCTGTTCCCTGAGTAAACAACATCACACATGATCTACTTTCTTCATGCAGGACCCACAGCACCTTGCATGAAGAAAAGTACAACAAATTGTGTTGGCAACATGTGGCAAGACATACTTCTCTGCCTTTAAAAAGTGTATCACTATGAAGCATTGGCTTCGAGTTGCACCTTGTGCTTCAGACTAGAGGTGCAGGCCAGGAAGGAGGAGTGAGCATTAGGGTTGTCAACCCAAAGGAATACCTCACCACTGTCTTGGAAAGATTCCAGAGACCCAAAACCCTATTGTTCTTTCCTTTTGCTGCTTCTGGGCAGGACCTGCTAGGGAGGGCATTAAATGACCCTAACTGGTGCATAAATGCAGTCTTTTTCAAAGAGAAAATATATACAGATAGATAGATAGATAGATAGATAGATAGATAGATGCATACTGTATATATGAACTGAAAAAAACTGTGTTACTACACCCGTTAGGGTTCAAGTTAAAGCAACAAAAGTAGGGAAATATGGTGCAAGGGTTTCCAACCCTAACCCCCCAGCAGCAAAAGGACAGGAACATACAATTAGCAGCAGCCATCATCAGGAAGGACAAACAACATACAACTGTTTCCAGATGACATAAAAGACATTCATCATAAGGGTCCAGTGCTTTTGCAACCCAGGATGTGCATGGAAACAGCATAACATTTACACCCACTTCTGGCTGCAGATATAAATCATCTGGGCCCTGCACTTCTATATGGCTACAAATGCAGATACACAAAACCCTCTGGGCCCTGTATCAAGTATTCACTTGTGGCTGTAGAAGCAAAGGCCCCAGTGGTCCTGTGCTTCTACAATCACAAATACAAATATATGAAACCCCAAATACAACCCTGCTTTTGTCTGCAAAAATGTTTCTGTAGCCATAGCTCAAGATATACAGTGTAAGACATACACAGCCAATTGTAGCTGCAGAAGGATAAGTCCTTGAGGCATCTGCACTTATGCAGCCACACATGACCATGCATACTGAAAAACATACACAACCACTTCTGCAGTCATAGGATCATAGGAAATTATGAGTCAAGTAGCTCAAGGCCTTTGAGACAACTTTATTTATACCATACATACCATCTTGGTATTCCACAAAAATCTATCAAGAGTCTTCTTGAAAGTTGTTAAAGTGTTAACTTCTACCACTTTGATCAGCAAGGTATTCCATATTTTTACCACTTTTTAGTTAAATCAGTTACCTCTTTTATTAGTCTTGTATTGTTCACCTTTTAGTTGATGACCATGGATTCTGCTTGGTCTTTTTATGATCATGCATTCCAACCCCACACATTCCCAAAGGTTCCTCACAATGCAGGGTCCAATAAAAAAGGCAAAGTTTCCCATGTAACCTTCTGTACTCTAGGAAGTGCATATCCAATTCACTTAAATGAGTATCACATGATTTAGAAGTCATGTTGTTGTTATACCTAGTTACCTACCTTGGGACATTCTCGATAACTGCAGTAACATTCTAGTGTAAGGGGACAAAAAATGATCAAAATACTTGAGGTGTGGTCTGACAAATGCCCTGTATAATGGCACCACAACCCATCTACCTCTACTCCTAATATTCCTAAACAGGTATCCCAAAATTTTTGTACCATTCTGTGCTGCTTCCCTACATTGGTCTTCTGACGTTAGGTTACTGTTTACAATAACCCTTGATCTTTTTTGGAGCAAATTATTTGGATTGTTTGAACTTCTAATATGTATTTGGCCTTTATATTATTCTTTCCTATGTGATGTACCTTACATTTATCTAGGTTAAACATTGATTTGTTCTCTTTTGCCAAAGTTTCCAGGATCCATATTTACTCCTGAAATTTTCTAATGGCTCTTGAATCATTTATCATAGATGCAAGCTTTACATTATCTGCGAATTTACACATTCAAGCACTCCCTTTAGGCTGCATAGTGTAGATGTAGACTTTAAATAAAGTTGGCCCCAGCACAGATCCCTGTGAAACTCCACTGGTAACAGTTTCCCATTCAGATTTATATCCCGTTAATGTCACTCGCTGTTGTCTGTTATCCAACCATGATGTCACCCAGTGAATTATATTTTCTCCAAAGTTCAGTTCAATAATTATTCTATCAGAATGTTATGTGAGACTAAATAGAATGCTTTGGAGAAATCTAGAACCAGAATGTCAACAGGTACACCTGAGTCAAGTGCTCTACTAACAGGCTCAAAAAACATAAATAAGTTTGTCATACATGATCTAGTGTTAGTAAATCCATGTTGACTAATATCAGTCCTACCTACTGTATTTCAACAAAATGTTTTTCAAACTCATCCCGTATGAATTCTTCCATAAGTTTAATAATAACAAAAGTGAGGCTAGTTGGTCTAAAGTTTTAAAATCCTACTTGGAGTCCTTTTTATAGAGTGGTATTACATTAGTGAGCCTCCAGACCAATAAAACACTACCACCTGTGATGGAATCATTAAACATATCTGCCAATAGACCTGCAAATTCATCAGCTAATTCCCCCCAAATTCTGGGATGAATATTGTCTGGTCCCTGCAACTTATTTGTATTCAATTTGGATAACTTCTTCCATACATTGATCTCATTTATAATGATTTTTTATGTTTTTGTTCACTAAGAGAGGCATGTTTGAACTATTTTCTTGTCAGCAAGAAATACTTAGGAAGTCCTCATTAAATACATTTGCTAACATTTTTACATCTGAAATAAGTTCATTTCCAACTTCAATTGGGCTGAATCCTGACTGCCCCCTTTTGTTTCTATTTATATACATCCCAAAAAAGCCTTCTTATTATCCTTGGTATTTGTAGCACTTTAGCTCAAATTCCCTTTTATGTTTCTCGATATGGTATTTACACCTCTTTATCTTCATTTTGTAAGCCATCCAAGTGCTAGTTAAAGGGAATCTGTTAAACATTTTATAGGATGTTTTCTTTGCACTTATCATGGCTTTAGTGGTTCTATTGTACCAAACAGGAATTTTGTCTGCACCATAATATTTGGTTCTCTTTGGCACAAAATTCTGTATACAGTACTGCAGTTTAGCATAAAGCTTTTCCCATTTATGCTGCATGTCTAGATTCTCAAAATCATCTTTCCAATTCCATCCTTTAAGAATATTACTGTTATCCTTATACTTTGCTCTAACATAGTCCTTGATCCTAGTCATGCCTTTGGTTCCCTTGCTTATACCCTGAATTGTAAGTTGTACTATATTATGGTCACTATCAGAAAGATATTCTCTAACCTTACAATTATAATCTCATTCATATTAATAAACATCAAATCAAGTATATGATCCTGTCTTGTATTTTGATGTACCATTTGTTTCATGTTTAATGATACCATTGAATCAATAAGTTTATTTTCTAGTGGGGTTAAACCAGTAACTGTATTCCACTTTATATTTGGCAAATTAAAATCACCTAGAATAATTGTTTTACTTCCAGGCTGGATATTTTCAAGAACTTCTATACATTTCTCGTTGTCCTACTGATTTAAATTGGGCATTCTATAACAGACCCCCAAAAAGTACCTTCTTTTGCTTTCTTAGAATCATTGTTATGCATATTTGTTTGACATTTATTATTTTGTTTATCATATCATTGCATATGTAGGCCTTAAATGTGTTTTTAATGTACAGGGCCACCCCTCCACCTGCCTTATTTTTTCTACTATTATAAAACACTTGAAACCCATCAGTCTGGTAGTTCCACCTCATCCTTAGACCAAGTTTTGGTCACAGCACAAATGTCAATCTTTTCATTATTTAGAAGTATCTCCAATTATTTGATTTTATTGGCCAAACTTCTAGCATTAATTAGTATAGTTTCAATATTAGCAGTCTTTTCTTCATACCCTCCCCCTACTACTCAGTTTAAATTAATTCTTTGGGGCATGGCTTGGCTCCAACCTGAATGGCAGCCTGAGCATTTAGCACCATTGTTACTGGGTTTATTTATCCAATTATCTCCTGATCTACATCAATATTTTATGCTGAAATGGAGGATTATATAGATTTTCTTACCAGCAATCTAGAAATTGACTTGGCTTTTGTCTCTGTGTCCACTTTGATATTCTATATTATAAAGCTTTGACTCAAATGGCTCAGCAAACATGGCAGAAACTACTACATCAGTAGTGGTAGCTAGAGAGGCCTTAGACATTAGGAAAATGATGGAAATGTTTACTACACTGGTTCAACAAATGTTGGCGGTTACTATTGCCACAAATGCAACTACTCTGGCCATCCACCAACTCAATATAGATTTTCCAAATGGAATACCATGCCGCTGCAATTGCAGCATCTATTAATGAACTCCACTCACTTCTATGGGAGTAAAACCATACCATTAAAGTCTTACATTCCAAAGTGGACAACCTTGAAAACAGGTGCAGGAGAAACAATCTCCATCTGTTGGGTTTTCCTGAAGGCACTGAATAAGGTAATCCATCTGATTTTTTAATATGATGTGCTCCCTCATATTCTGCAATGAAAACTTCCCCCGGGCTTCACTTTTGAGTGGGGGCATAAAACTCTAGGTCCCATCCCTAACTCTGGAGAGGGGCACAGGCCCATTCTGGCCCATACATTAAACTTCACTGACAAAGTCTGGGTGATCACCAGGGCCAGGAATCTCTTGGAAGGGACACTGAGTACTGTTTTTTCAAGACTGCTCCTGGGACCTTGCCAATTGGAGAACAATATATTCTGACATACGGCACCAGCTACATGCTCTGGGAGTGCCTTTCTCTTTTTGTTACCAGGCCATGATGAGGGTGATGGTTAATGGGATCCCTTTGCTCTTCTCAACTCTGGAGGCCCTTCTGGATTACATTTATAGAAACTGGACTGCCAACAGAGCTGTATCCACCCTCATTCAGAGTCCCAGTCACCTATCCAGAGTCCAGGCATCCCTGAAGCAACAGATCCACCTCACCAACAGAACCTGATTTGGCCATTCAGGATTATAGTCAGCAGCTACCTTTCACTGCAGTTCTCCCAGCCAGAAGTTGAAATAGATAGCAAAAGACCCACCATGCTAAATTAGATCACCCAGTGGAGTGGGCTGAATATGGAAATTGCAGTAATGGAGCTGACCCATTCCCACAGGACTCGATCACCAGCCCATATTTCAGCAATAACAGCTTTGCCTCTCTAGTAGGCTTACTTCAGGATCAAATGTCACTGGAGAGGGCATCTCTTTTGCCACTGCTGTAGTGGTTCCTGGTTCATTACCTTCCTCTGTGGCTGGTACCACATTTGAAGACACTGGGGCACCTGGAGAACCCATTATCCAGGATTTAATAGACATTTCTGCTGACATACCCTCTCAAATGACTGTATCTAGCATTCTGAAGCAGACACACCTTGACCTGAATGCTAAAGGACTACCTCTTTCTTCAGGACTGGACTGATGTGATATAATGTCACATAAGCTGGTTTTGCTTCCTTTCTGGGGATGTGGGAGCTCCTGACTGATGTGGGTAGGGATGGTGACATGATAGCTGAATGATCCTTAGGTATTTTCTGACCTTAGCTGTTTGCCTTGTTGGTAATTGCTCATAGTCATCCTGCTAATTTGCTTCCCTATCTACTCTTTCTTCTGCTCCCCATTACTTATGAGAAAGTATAAATGCCCTAGTATCTGATTGTACTGTTTCAGGCAAACATATGTGTTACATCATTTTTTTGGAAGGAGGTGGGCCCCACTTATTTCAATATAATGGGGTCATTTCAGTTTAATGTTTGCCTGCCCCTCCAATCTCCCTTTATCTGTTAGAGATCTGTCAGATGGGAGGAACAGCTTAGTGATGTAGGTTTCTTATATGTGTTGGTAAAGGTCCCCCATTGGTACCTAGCTGCTTTTCTGGAGTCCCTGTTGTGATCCCCTGAAGGTAACTAGGTCATGGCTTTGAGTCTATGCTGTTTTGGGTCTTTACTTGTGATCCATGCCTTTATTGAGGAGCTCGGCTGAGCTGGCTATGAACATACAGGGGACAGGTTACCTTAGCTGTTGGGCCCCTTCCATACATAGCTTCATACTATATCAGTCCCTAGGCTTAAGACTGCAATCTAGAGCACCACTTCTCATCCTCCAGGAACAAGGGAAAAGCCTGGTATTTTGTTTTAAAGATGTCTGCAGAGATGCCATGTGGCAGTGTGGGCTCCTTATGTTTGATAGATCTCTACCTTATTTTGGGATCTTAATCATATATTAGAATGGACTGGAGGTCATGCAAGGTGCTTTTTGGGTGTGTTATTAAGGGGAGGGAGATAAGGTTGCTATCTGCAGCAGCTCTGTTCTTTCCCTATACCACTTATATTTCCTCCTTGAGAGGAGATGGTTTTCAGGCTATTTTACAATGTGCCTTATTTAGCCTGCAACATTGCATAACATTGCATCCATGTGGTCTTACCCCTCCTTGTAGTATTTGGTATGGGTAATGTACATAATAGTTGCCATTTGTTCAAAACTGTTTGTTACAATTGAGGGTCTAGAGTATCAACCTGACCTTCTTGGGAGATACTTTTAATCTTTCCTGCATCAACCCAGACATTGGAGCCGGGCCTTCTCACTGACACCATTAATATCTGTTTTGTAACTGTCTGGGATTCTGTATATCCATGTTGGACCAGATCCTTGACGTCCCCCCCAACCCCACGGTAGACAGATGTGACTTTGGAGTGGGTTTCTTCCCCAATCTGTGATATTTGATCTCTTTTCTGCACAAATTTGTGTTTTTATAAATAGTTTGTTTAGATATGTTATGTCAAGGTGGTGTAGCCTTTCATGGTTTTGGGATCTGACACTCTTATATGAGCACCTGTTTATCTGGGGGATGAGATGCATCTTGAACAAGTAACCACCTCTGGTACATTTGTCATTTGATATAGGTACAAAGGTATGCCGGCACCTCTTTCTTTTTTTTTTTGCTCCTCCCAGCTTCAGACTGGCCTTTCCTTCAGGCCTTCCTATGCCTCTCATTACCACACTGTTTCAGTGCAACCACCCATCAGCCCATATTGCAGTCCCCCCCCAGGTAACCTGGTTGTAACCATTTACCGGGTGGGTCCCTCTCCTCCGAGGGGAAAGGCACCGGTGGGGCAGCCAGTGCAATTCTTGGTCCAGGTGCTGCTGGGATGGTCCATACATTGCCTGAGGTCTCATGGGAGCTGATGACCATCTTCCAGTCATCCTCAGGGCTCTTTTCCTGTTTGCTCCCTATGGGCGTGGCATGGGGTGCCACTAATGTCAGGCTTATGCCAATGTTCACCATGCCCCATTAGTTTCTGGGACCCCATGCATTGTTATGACCCAGCCTCCACCAGGGGTCAGCAAACACTGGGTCACTTCCCCACCCTTCCCATGAGAGAAGGCGAGCAGTGATCTGATGCTCAAGCCTTCTCTCCCCGGTCGGTCCTCCAGCACCCGGGTCCATTCCTGAACCTGGGTTACTTGCATTGCAAGTGGAAATCAAACTGCTGCACCAATGGTCAGCCCTTGGCACCTTTTCATTGTAACACTGAGACTCTGCTCTCTTCGGTGGGCTACATGGAGAAGTATTGTCTTTTTGGAGCAATACTAGATCATGGCTGAAATCTCCTGTTATACATGGAATGTTAGGGGTCTTAATACCCCTATAAAGCATAAAAATGTTCTATCCCACCTGAAGAGGGCAAAGGCTCAAGTTGCCTTCCTACATGAGATGAAGCTGACCATGAATGACCATGCTAACCTAGCTAAAGACTGGGTTGGGATGGAGGTACATGCTAGTGCCCCCTCTAAGAAATGGGGGTGGTTATCCTTGTTCATAAAAATCTTCCTTGGATAGTTTCCACCTGCTGTACAGACCTGCAGGGTAGATGTATCATTGTCCTTATGAACACCTCAAATGGACCTATTCTGTTGATAAACATATATGCCCCCAACAAAAATAACCCTATCTTTTTCAAGCACTTTCTGATAAGATTGGAGCGATAAGGGGTGACAATGTTCCTATTCTGATGGGTGGGGGCTTAAACCTGGCTCATATCCCTGTAGTAGATAAAAGTGTACTTGGTAGATAATTTCAACCGAGAAGTACTATAGCTGTACTGTACACCATTTAATGCATGAACATAGTTTAGCAGATATCTGGCAACTCTCTCCTCCTAAAGAGAGAAATTATAGTTTTCAGTCTGGGGTACATGGTACCTTTTGTTTATTGGACTACTGGTTACCATCCCTGGATTTATCCCAATCCACTTTAGAGACTCACATTCTTCCAGTGGTCATCTCTGTCAGCACCTGTCCATTTACTATTTATCTGGGGCTCAAGGACTCATGTTTCTCCATCTTGGCATCTGGACCTGCTTTTGTTAAGGGACCCTAATTGTATTCCCTGGGTAACTGTGTAATCTCTACAGTTTTTTCAAGAAAACCCTATTAGAGATACCACAGCTTTTAATACTTGAGAAGTGTACAAAGCTACCATTTGAGGTAAAATAACTGGTTATGTCTCCCACAGGAAGAAATTAAGGAAACAGAAACTTCATGCTCTGGAGAAACAACTAGTTGAGGCTGAAACTCATCTTAAAACTTTAAAAAGTCCCTCCCGTCACTCTCAGGTAGATAAAGAAGCCCTGAGGTTTACATTGGAGGTAAACAAACTTCTATTTAGGAAAGCTGAGCTGGCTCTGTTTAGGGTTATGCATATCTATTGGGTGGGGGGGGTGATACATCTGGGAAAGTGTTAGCATAACAGCTACTGGAACAGCAAGCCAGCTGGCATATTGCAGGCCTTCAAGATCCTGTTACCCACACAGTGCTCACTATGCCCCCTTAGGTAAACCATATCATGTCAGACTTTTACAACAGCTATACTCTATGTCATGCTCTGAACTTTCTTCAGACACACAATGGATTCTTGACCTTCTCACTTGACTCAAATTATCCCAACTACAGTGGGACCTGATGGATGCTCCTCTGAGTGATGAGGATGTGAGAAAGGCCTTGATGTCCTTAAAGAAAGGTAAAGCCCCAGGGGGTGATGGCGTTTTGGCTGACTTCTTGCAGGCCCTAGCCCCTGTATTCTCTCTGATATTATGCAAGGTGTTCAGAGAGGCGGAAAGCCTGGGCTGCCTCCCACCAACACTGTGGGAGGCCACAATTACAATTCTGCCAAAAAAGGGGAAGGACTCAACTGAGGCGGGTAGTTATAGGCCCATATCTTTGATCCCAGTAGACAGTAAGATGTATTCTAAAGCAATTTTAAATCGACTTAAAAATCTCCTCCCAGATCTAATCCACCCATCCCTGGTCAGTTTCGTACAGGGTAGATACAATGTGGACCAGATTCAGTCCTTTCTGAATTTAATGCAGTCTGCCAGCACTGTCTTAATGCTGGAAGCCACTGTAGCTGTCGACTTTGAGAAAGCTTTTGATTCTGCAGAATGGGATTATCTACATATGTTACTTAGTCGTTTTGGATTTGGGCCTACATTTTGTTCCTGGATAAAATCTATCTATACATCCCCATGGCTGGAGTCCTTGCAAACTATACACTTTTCCATTCCCTTTCCACTTAAAAGTGGTACTAGACAAGGCTGCCCCCTGTCGCCGCTTTTATTTGTGCTGGCCATAGAACCTTTGGCCACTGCCATCTGCCAAAACAAAGCCCTCTTTGGAATTCCAATAAGAAACTCCCAGTATTCCACTCTATTATATACTGATCATTTGCTGATTCTCCTAGCAGATATACAAACTTCACTTATGCCCCTAATTGACCTCCTTCAAAGGTTCACTAAGTACTCTGATCTTAAGGTAAACCAATCTAAAACCGAAATCCTTCCCCTTAAATCTCACTGTCACCCTAAGGTGGCAACTATCTCCAATATCAAGTTAGCCCTTGATAGTTTGATATACTTGGGGTAAAAATCTGTCCTCAGATCGATACTATTTTGGATAAAAATCTGGGACCCCTTCTTGCTGAGTGCAAGGAGGACTTGAATAGAGGATACATCTTAATCTTACTATGGCCAGCAAGATATCAGCTATCAAGATGTCCATGGCCCCTAAGATAATGCATCTGTTATCTCACATTTCTTTGAACCTTCCTCAATTCTGGTATCATAAGACTGATAAAATGGTGGGTGCGTTTTTGTGGGACCAACAAAAACTGAGGTACAAACGAAATAAATATAGGGCTCATTGGAAAGTGGGAGGTTGGTGTCTTCCATGGATGGACAGTTATAAAATTGTCTTTCAAATTGCCCAAGCTTTGCATTGGTTTCATCCTTGGTCCTCTCCTCCCCTCAATGGCTTCGTATGGAGCTGGACCAGCTGAATATTCCCATTCTGGCCTCTTTTTTTTGGGCCTCGCCTTCACCATCCGGGGAAAACTCATCCCATTATTGGCCCAATACTTAAATATTGAAAGCAATTTCACTGGCTGCTTAAAACATCATCTATGCCCCTTCTATAGAAACATAGAAACATAGAATTTGACGGCAGATAAGGACCGCTTGGCCCACCTAGTCTGCCCATTTTCGTACCTAACAGATAAGCTGCAGATCCTAGTTAACCAACAGCTTACTTCCTCCTACCCCCACTAGGACTGCCTTATGCCTGTCCCATGCATTCTTGAAGTCCCCACTGTTCTTGACTCCATGACCTCCTCAGGAGGCTGTTCCATGCATCCACAACCCTCTCAGAGAAAAATACTTCTCACATACCTCTGAGCTGTCCCCTCTATCTTCAAATTGTGCCCCTTGTTCTTGCACATCTCTTTTTGGAAGATGCTACCCTCTTGGACTTTGTTAATTCCCTTGAGGTACTTGAAAGTTTCTATCATTGTTCCTCTCTCCCTTCTTTCCTCAAGGGTATACATATTAAGCTCCTTTAGTCTTTCTTCGTATGTCTTCTGGTGCAGAACCTGCACCATTTTGGTTGCCCTCCTCTGGACAGCCTCCACTCTGTCTATGTCTTTGCGGAGATGGGGTCTCCAGAACTGCACACAGTACTCCAGATGGGGTCGCACCAACTGTCTGTACAGAGGGATAACAACTTCCTGTTTTCTACTACTTGATGCCTCTTCCTATGCATCCCAGTATCCCCCCAGCCTTCCTTGCTGCCTTCTCACATTGCTTGCCCACCTTTACGTCATCTCATATAATTAACCCCAGGTCCCTTTCTATTTTTACTGTTGTCAGTATCTCACCCCCATTGTATACGCTTCCCTTGGGTTTTTGTTTCCCATGTGCATTACCTTGCACTTCTTTGCACTGAATCTGAGCTGCCATACATTTGACCATTCCTCCAACCTTTCCAAGTCCCTTCTCATCCTTTCCACTCCATCTTGTGTATCAACCCTGTTGCAGATCTTTGTGTCATCTGCAAAGAGACCTACTTTTCCTTCCAGTTCCTCTGCAATGTCACTTATAAAGACATTAAAAAGGACCGGTCCCAGTACTGAACCCTGTGGTACCCCGCTAGTGACCCTCCTTAGTATACCCCATTGTGGCATAATCCCCAGATCACCACTGGTATAAGCCTGTTGACTGGCCCTCTTGGGAAGCCTATGATATCTATTACATCACGGGCCTTATGGTCCCCTCCCATCAATAGGTGGATATCATACATTCCAAAACCTTCAAAGATGATGAGATCTTCCCCAAGGTGACTTTTGGAAATACCTTCAGTTATGGGATGAAGTTCTGCAGCTTTTTCCAGCCTGTCAGAAGGTTCTCTGCCCAACCCTCCCTCTTGGTAAGTGGTTGGCTCTTAATAAAGGTAAGGCAGGTTTCCTCTATATGCACCTCAAAGACACCCTCCCTAGTCAAGCAGAAATCTCCATACAAAAGTGTGAAAAGGCCCTTGGCATTCTAATCTCAGATGCACAATGGACTCAGTGTTGGACCATTGAGCATAAATTCCACACTGATGCTCGAAGTAGATTGATACATAACAAAGTGTTCCACTGGTGATACAGGATGCCAGCTGTCCTATACAAACTTAAATTGTTAGAGGATGTTTCACGTTGGAGTTGCCAGCAACCAGGGGGGATCTTTTCACATTATATGGTCATATCCGGCCATTCACAATTTCTGGAGCAAGATATGCCAAGTGGGTATCGACAAACTGGGTAAACACATCCCTGTGTCTCCCTCTTTAATGTTACTGGGGATTAGACCCTTGCAGTTTAAGCTTTCTAATTTGGAATTTAAATGGTTTATGTTGTTTTGTATTCAGGCTAAGGGGTTACTCTAAAGTTATTGGCTTACGGCACAGATCCCTGAAGTAAGTGACATTGTTAACTGCATGGGCAATGTTTCTGACATGGAAAGATGCTCTTGCTTGGTCAAGCATCAGAGCAGTGACTTTAATACTTGTTTGGCACCATACTTGACATATCTGGCCCCTAAAACAGATGTACTGTAGGATAAGCAGTCTTAACAGTTTAGTAAATGGGGTGCTTCTTAGTCAAGGAAAATATTTGATACTCCTCCAGTTCTTGTAGGTGCTACTTTCTACTGTATTATGCTATACTTGTTGTGCTGATGTATATCATTCTTTTTTCTGTTTGATATTACTGTGTTACTTTGTGGGTACAGTATGTCTTTTTCCTTTCAGATGGTGAAGGGTACAATACCGCATGGAGTTAAGAAACCGGGATCATAGCAGATGCCTTGATATGATGATAAGACTTTGTTGCCTTAAATGTGGTTCGGCTCTCCTTTCAGAACTGCATGGTATGTACCTATTATTGTCTATCCCTGAATATGTACAGTATGCTGTTTGATGTAGGCCCATCCTTCTGTTCTTTTACCCTGGTCTCATGTTGTAGCAACTAGGACTATTGGCCATTTCGATTATAGTAATACCATTGTTGTTGTCTCCATGTTTTAAGCTCTGTAACTTTTGAAAAAAACTAATACAAATCTAAAAAAGATAAATAATTCTTGAGAAATTGTTACATATAAGTCCACTCAACACATTAGTCCCAGCTTTACTAAGCTGGAGGCCATCCTTTGCATACAAATTATTTTTTCCTCCAAAACTTTCCCATATGTTGATACACTTCATTTGCTGTATAGGGTACCTATTTTTAAGATGTGCATTTATCCTCTAAATGGTTTTTGTTTCTTTCAGAATGTTTATTCAGTGCTGGCAGCATCCCTGATATTAGTACATTTCCTTCTTTTTGCTTTATTTTGCTACCAATATCCAAAATTTCATCCACAATGTCCTTTTCATGGTCTCTGCTGTAATTGTTAGTTCAAATATGTAGCACTACAGTAGCTTTTTCACAGGTCTTTCCAATAGTGTCCAGTATCATGTAAAGGACATCATTCGTTCTAACCCCAGGTAGGCAAAAGAGCTATTTTCCTTATCATTCCACAAATCATTTTATCACACCTGTGAATCATGGAGTCTCCTATCACCACTATTTTATTACCCAGGTTAATGCTCTCTGGATTATCAAAATTCTCCATATTCACATAATGGTTAGTATCACTTATTCCCATATTTTGAGTTTCACTTAAATCTGTAAATAGATCATATCTATTTGTCAGTGCAATCTCATCTTTCCCATTGCAATACTTCCCCTTTTTCTTGATTTGTATTCCATGTTATACCATTGCCCATCCTCATTCTGATCTTGAATTTCTGCCTGACCTTTCCTGTTAGGATTAGCATTATCATCATTCCACTTTTTTCTTTTCTCTTCTTAATGAGTTAGTATCTTGTTCATTTGGTGAGTCTAATTTTCTGCTTTAATTCTTCTAGAGCCTTCCTCTTTTTTCCTAATTCTATACATTTCAGGCAGGTATATTTATCTGGAAAATACTCCTCCTCAGCTGATGTATATATTTGGCAGCTACTACATTTAATTGCTGAACCAGTGCTACACATAATATCAAGAAGATCTTCAATGGGTGTTTGATTTTCCATTATTTCTATTTTTTTCTAAGGGTTTTAGACAACATCCAGTAACCCGAAAATGACTTAAATTAGCACCAGCCTCCCTGTCTTCCTCATCTGATGCAGTCAGATGCCACTTGCCTCCGCTTACAACGGTGCCACTCTAAGCTCCGCACCACTTGCAGGGGGCCTTGCTTATATGTCTATCATCCTGGAAGTAAGCTTTGCTCTATGCACGCTCTGTGCATTTCAAAGTGCTAAGTGCAAATAACTTATTTAAAAATATCAGCTAAAAGAGATTTAAAACACACTCTGCGGATCAGGGCTGTTTAAAATGTCCAAATCAAACTAGTCCCCAAAGTAAGGTGGAATCCTAACACATGCTAGGCTCCAGGAGGTCTCTGTTGCATGGATCAAGGGACTACAATACCCAGTATGCTTAGTTTGCCATTAATAATAGTACTCAGTGGACATACACACACATATATTTTGTTTTTGATTTTTTTATAGTTTTTTAACAAACAAGCCACACAGCATTTGTATGGAATTTTGGGGAAAGGGTATATTTCTGAGGGAAAGGAAACATTTGCAGACACACAGATTCATACAATTATAAAACTGCCCTCTAAGCTCCTACTGTAAGGTTTCTAAACAGGACTGATAGAGTATGTCTTTTTTCCAAAGTGCAGTGTGTTGTATGCATATCTTTAAAGGTAGCAAATAATTTTGTACTGCATTTATGTTATCTGGAAACAGTTGTTTATTATTCATCTTACCTGATGATGGATGTCTGTGGATGCTTGTGTGTTCTTGTCCTTTTACTGCTTGGGGGGGAGTTAGGGTTGAAAATCGCAACACCATAGTTCCCTACTTTTGCTACTTTAAATTGAACCCTAACTGGTGCTTTAATGCAGTATTT
The DNA here is from genome assembly GCA_016271365.2 of Neoceratodus forsteri. Lineage (NCBI taxonomy): Eukaryota > Metazoa > Chordata > Ceratodontiformes > Ceratodontidae > Neoceratodus > Neoceratodus forsteri. The sequence goes on from CM057452.1 coordinate 1,317,242,392, forward strand.
TGTAATTCCTTTCCTTTCTTTTTGCTATAGTGAAATCATCTCCTTGAGAACAGATCCATGTGGCTACAGATGCAGATGGCAAGGATCTTATGGGCCTTGTGTGAAGTGAGGAGTCCATTCAGCCCTGCGCTTTTGTGCGACTGCAGATGTGCAAGGCCCTTCCTTCATACCTTTGTTGTTTTTGACCACAAGTTTTCAACATACTCTTTTTATGACCCCAACTCATGAACCATTCAGGTGAAAGTTCTCAAATCCTGCCTAAAAGATGATTTCGCAGAATGACCCTGAAATCACCTTCCTGCCTGATTTGAAAAATGTCACCTTCCTAGTTCATGGGGTGTGGCCAAAAATCCATGTTGAACTCTTGGGGAAAATCTTTTAAAAACAGCCTTGTTATAAACAGAAGTTATTTTTCTATACAAAGACAAAGTTCTTTTGTGAGCAGATTGTCTTCCTTTGTGTGGTCTCACAACAGAATATCATGAAAGAGAAAATCCCACAAAAGAAGATCATGAAAGAAGAATGTTGCCTCTCAAAAGAAGAAATTCTTCTTTCATGAGCTTTTGATATCAAACAAGATCTGAAATAAGAAATTTCTTCTTTTGTGTGGTTCAAGTTCTTCTTTTGTGAGCCAGGATTCTTTTTTTTAGAGACTCATGAAAGAAGAATTTTGGCTAACAAAAGTAAAATCAGGAGCCCTCACTAAGCTTTCAACCCAGTACTTTAGGGATGTACCCAAGCCATATTTTGGGGTCATTTAAAAAAGAATATCCCAGAATGGAGATAAATGGGTCCCATTTAGCTAGATTCAAGTGTTATTTTTTCTCCAGGGAATCATTTTTATGGGTTTTCAATTTCATTTATTTTTTATAAATGAAAAACAAGATGGCAGACATATGAAAGAAGAATATTTTCTCTGGAAAGAAGAATTTTAGCTTATGAAAGAAGAACCTTCTGTTGTAAGCTGAAAATTCTTCTTTCACACCAAACATTAATGAAAGATCCTTCAGAGCATATTTCAAATCCTTATAACTTGAAAACTGATTAATATGTTGTACCAAACAAAAAAGACCTCTTTCTAGGACAGGTCCATGAAAATTTCAGAACAAAATTCCAAACCATCTGGGCTGTAGGAGACAAAAAAACTGGGTGGAACAGGGTGAAGTTATTAAGATACAAAGCTATGGTTTTAAAATTAGATTCCCTACTCAACATTAACTCTAGGGGCACTACTGCACCCATATGATATCTATCTATCTATCTATCTATCTATCTATCTATCTATCTATCTATCTATCTATCTATCTATGACAACCCACCTCTCCCTCTGGGCTGAAACAGTTTTCAGAGAGGTATCTGTCCTCAGGTATTCATTGCCACCAGCTGGACTGTCTTCCAGCAACTCCTTCAAGTTTACAAACATGAATAATTAAACGTGCAAATGCACAAGTTAAAGTCTGGTAGTGTGTCTCTCTCAGGTGGCTGTATGCTACACAGAGTTAACCTCAGCCAGTGGAAACCAAATATTACCTTAGAAAAATGACGTCACAGTCACAACTGTTGAGCAAATAAATAGCTTTTTACTTAACAGAAAGTGTACTGAGCATTTACAGGATATATATCTACAACACAAGAGAATAACACTAATATAGGAAAAGTAAACAAATGTTTTTAAATAACAGATGGCAAAAGAAAAAGGCTATTACTGCATATGCTAATATTAAACTTACCCTTCCCTGTCCTTACAAGAGACACTGAACCCTATGTTAACTTCCAGCTCCCACAGATATAGCTAAAAGGGTAAGCTCCAAGGTTATGTTTCCCCCTTCAGCTTCAAGTGTAAGAGGAACAAACTTCACTGTCTTTCAGAATGTTATATACTCTCTTGAGAATAGGTCATTCCCATTCTCCCTTTGAATGCACCAACCATCTAACATGTATGTATTTAATTGTCCCAATCAGACTGAACACGTATCAGTGACCAATTATATTCCCTTTTAACCTTAACTTTATAGTTGAGTGAACCAATTTCTTCAAACTGAGCCAGTGTGTGTGGACATGTCCACTCAAGATTTATGACCCAGGTCTTATCTAGCCAGATGCTGTGGATGCTGCTGGACAGTGGATTTTAGCCTGTATGTGTTTTTTTTTCAAACTGCTAAAAAAACACCAGCTAGAGAATCCAAACACCAAGCATATAATCCAAACATTAACTCCTTCCTTCCCATTTCTGTCACACTATCTATCTATCTATCTATCTATCTATCTATCTATCTATCTATCTATCTATCTATCTATCTATCTATCTATCTATCTATTTATCTATCGCTCTATCTGTTTGTCTGTCTGTCTGTCTATTTATCTATCTACCTAGCTAGCTAGCTATCCTCACACAAATATATACTGTGCATATGTGTGTGTATAGATATACACACACACATACATACAGTATGTATATACACATGTATCTCTATATAGATAGATAGATAGATAGATAGATAGATAGATAGATAGATAGATAGATACAGTAGGTAGAAAGCTTCCTGCATGACAAAAGGGATTAACTCCCATTGAAACTGGCCTGTTTCCTACAGCAAATCTGCAGCAGAATTCTACAGAATTGTATTTCATGGTAAGCGGTTATATATATATATATATATATATATATATATATATATATATATATATATATATGTGTGTGTGTGTATATATATATATATACACATACACACACACAATATATATATATATATATTTATTATGATAGCACAGTAGTGCTACCATAGTTAGGGTTGAGTAGCCCTTTTAAGGTTAAAGGGTCACACTTTGTACCTTAATAACTTTGCCACCGTTCAACAGATTTGCCTGAGATTTGGAATACATGATCAAGAGCCATGCATTTTGGGATCCGCCAACTTTCGTACCAGTCGGATATACAGCTGCAGAGTTATTAAGTGTAATCTGTGCATGCATTTATGCTTTCTGGTGAATTCTTTGCACATGCCTACAGGTCGTACGGTTTATGTGACTGGTCTGAAAACTTCAGGGAACATGCAGCCATGGTCCCCGATGTGCCTTTTGAAGATTTCGTGCAAAAATATTAAATGGTTCAAAGGTTATTAAAAAAACAAGGTCCCATTATAAGTCAGTGGGAAAATTTAACAAAAAGTTTGAAAGTGTCGCAAATGCAGTTTTTACTTTCGCAAATGGCCCTTTTACTTTTGCAAATCTGCCATTTTGTTTTCAGTTGGTGATCAGAAAAATGCTTAACATTTAAATTTGGGACCCTCTAGCAACACAATTTTTGTTATGTTTACCTAGTCAGACCCTGAGGATGCTAGGTGCATCTTTATTTTGAGGTTAAACACCCTAGAAATATGTGTTTCAAGTTTTGGAAAAAGTAGTGTCGCAAAAGTAGTATCGCAATCGCAGAAGTACTTTTCAGACTATGGCCACAATGACAGCACTTCTTTGCCATCCTGCTGCAAAAGAATGGTTTGGTCTATTGGGCTGAAATTTGGAGGGAAGACAGCCAGCATGCGACAGATGTGCCTTTTGGTGGTTTGGTGAAAAAATATTGGAGGGCTTCAAAGTTACGGCACTCTGAAGTTGACACTTTTTCCCATCGGATGACATTACGGCATCCGCCACATTACAGGAATTCTTTGCCACACTGCTGCAAAATATTGCTTTGTTTTTTTGAGCTGACATTTGGAGGGTCAAAAGCCAACATCCCACAGATGTGCCTTTTGGTGGTTTGCTGAAAAAATATTACAGGGCGGTACAGTGACGGCACTCTAAAATTGATGCTTTTTTTCCATTTCCTGTATCTTGGAAATGGTTTGAAATGCAGACTTTTCATTGGGCTAAGTGCAAAACTAGCCACTAAAGTCACAATTCATATGAAATTTACGTTTTTTTCCTACGTTGTACGGTTCCTGAGATATGAGCAATTTAGTATTCTAAGTCCTCATTTTCTCCTCCGAGGCTCATTGTTATGTATACATTCTTTGTTTTCACTGTGTTTCTCAATGCAGTTTTGGGGAAAAGAAGGGTGTGCCCTTTCGTTACTGTGCCACTTAGCATTTCCAGTTGTGTTTCCATTACCGTTTGCGACACCGTTCCTATTTATGCCACCATGTGCATTAAGGTTTGTGTTTTCGCTTGTGCTTGTGCTTGTGTTTGTGTTTCTGTGTCATTTGGCGTTATTGTTGCTGTTACCATTACCAGTTGCATTTGCAATTGCGGTAACATGCCCATGCCCGTGCATTACGCGTTGTGTTTCTGTACGCGCTTGCATTTCTGTTTCCTTTGGCATTATTGTTGCTGTTACTGTTACCATTTGCGTTTACAATTGCGGTACCATGACCGTGTGCATAACGGTTTGTGTTTCTGTACTTGCTTGCATTTGCATTTCCATTTCTATCTCCTTTGGTGTTATTGTTGCTGTTACCATTACCATTTGCATTTACAATTGCGGTTCCATGACCGTGCGCATTACGGTTTGCGTTTCCATATGTGATTCCATTCCCATTTCTTTTGGTGTTATTCTTCATGTTAACTTTACCATTTGCATTTCCTATTGCAGTACCGTGCCCGTGGGTATTACGGTTTGCATTTCCGTATGTGCTTTTATTCCTGTTTCTGTTTCCTTTGGCGTTATTCTCCATGTTACCTTTACCATTTGCATTTACAATTGTGGTACTGTGCCCATGCGTGTTATGGTTTGCGTTTATGTGCGCACTTGCATTCACATTTCTGTTCCTGTTCCCTTTGCCGTTCTTTTTGCTGTAACACTTAACATTTGCATTTCAAATATCAGTGCCGTCACTGTGCCCATTACCAGTTGCGTTTTCGTACACGCATGCGTCTCCGTCACTGTTCACTTCCCTGTCACTTTGCGCTTGCGTTTCTGTTAACGTTTGCTTTAACAGTTAAGTTTGTGTTACCATCTCTGTAACTGTTGGTGCTTTTGTTTGCATTGCTGTTCCTGTTACTATGTTAAAATACATCATGTGGTGGGAGCGTGAGGCCCTCCCGCCACTGCATTACATTTACTATTTATCATCCTCATTCTCAAAAAGAAGGGAAATTAGAGGCAAAAAACTCTGTTTAATGCATCAGTTAGGGTTGTTCCACAGTGATAAAAGTGAGGAAATCCTGCATTAGGGTTAAAAGCCCCCCTTGGAACCCCCCAGCCCACCCCCGACCGGCATCAGGGTGCACATTGGGGTCATCGGTCCTAACTCTCACCCCAACCTCCTATACCTCTGCTCCTTTATGCATGTGATGGGGTGAGAGTTAGGGCCGATGACCCCAACATGCACCCTGATGTCAGTTGGAGAGTGGGATGGGGGGTCCAAGTGGGGCTTTCAACCCTAACACCGAATTTCCTTACTTTTGTCCCTGTGGAATAACCCTAACTGGTGCATTAAACAGAGATTTTTGCCATATATATATATATATATATATATATATATATATATATATATATATATATATATATATATATATATATATATATATACATGTTAGCTCCACTATAGTTAGGGTTGAGTAAGCAGTTTAATGTTAATCATCACTTTTTGCACTTTAATAACTTCACAACCATTCTACAAATTTCTATGACATTTTGCAAGCAGAATCTCATGAAATAGATCTCTTGATTTGGCAACTTTTGTTCCAATTGGTTGTGTGGGAAGGGAGATACAGAGTCCAACAAATTGTTTAATTTACATGTTTTTTGCTGTTTCTTTGTCCACCTCTTATCTCCCAAAGTAGTTTGGAATTATGGTCTGAAATCTTCAGGGCAGAAAGGCCTTGCCTCACAAATGTGTCTTTTGCTGGTTTGTTGAAGAAAATATTAGTCTGCTCCAAATGTATTAACTTTTAAAGTTCCCATTACTTTCAATGGGAATTTATAGATGTTCCATTTGAAAAAGGACTCTTTGTCACCTGTGTGTAATCCTTTTTCAAAGACGGGTCATCCTGTGTCAGAAAAGGGGAAATCTTTATTCATTCTGCTGCCATTTTGTTTTTCAGTTAGCGAAAGAAATTGTAAATAACTCAAGAAAATGATGTCTTTACTAGACACCAACAGATATACAGTAGTAGCCAAAGACACTGCCAGCTATTTCCCCAAATTTCTGTGATATTTCCAGAAATATCTGATGCTTTTTGCATTTAAACATTAGGGGCAGCAGAGAGAAACTCATCAGAAATTTCGCAAAATATCTGGAAATTGCTGGCAACGTCTGTGGCTACCACTGTAGCTTGCTTGTCGGAACCCCTTCAGCTGGATTCTGGAGTTAGGTGTTATAGAAATGCCTTGATTTTTTTTTTAACATTGTAAATCTGATTTCATGACTCATGATATGAAAAAAATATTCTTTTTTTTGTATTATGACTTGAAAAAAGATCTTTTTTTGTCATAGAAAATTCTTTCTCTGTGTGTCTAGTCGCACCCCCATCCTTCAGTTGGCATTCCTGTAGATTTCCTGGTGTGTTGTAGTACCCACCATCATCAAATCACTAGCCCCATTGTTTCAATTAAAATCTCTGCATCAGCATTTTTCTTATGATCCCTGGACCCAGACATTCAAAGGAGTTGTGCCTGGCACAACAGAGTTGCACTGGTGCAACCATGCATTGCACCCCAGTGGGATATTGAGAAGGCCACCTAGTGTGGCACATATCCCTATATGCTGGGGCACAATGTAATCATTTGCAGCACAGATGCAGGGTGGACCAATGGGCTTGCAGGACATACTGTACTAGACACTCCCAAATATGTGAATGGGGGAGCAGGTGGGCATGAGGGTCTGTGTGGGAGGGAGGCGAGGGGGTGCCACTGGATCACCAGGGATTTGTATTACAGGGATGTATCATGATCGTGGCAATGGGTGGGGGTTCCACTAGACTACCAGGGAGATGACTATCTGACATCTACTGGTGATCAGGGACTTGGGTGGGAGGGGACCACTTCACCACCAGGGATGGTCATTTGTACATTACTCAGTGAATCTGGGGTGGGAGGGGGGACCACTAGACCACTGGGATGGTCTTTTATTACAGTTATCCGGGACTCATGGACTCAGGGGGTGCCACTAGACTACCAGGGACTGTGTGTTCTGCTACAGGGTAGGGGATGCCCCCAGAAGCCCCACTGCACATGTCATGCTGTGCATGGCACCTGGCACAAGTTACCAGGCTGCCCTGTGCAAGGCATGCAAATGGAGCCATAATGACATGCAAATGGCCCCATATGTGCCTTGCATATCTTTTGGCCTCATTTGCATGCCCCCCGCTAAATATCACATGTGATGCACCTAACACAACTGCACTTGTGCTGGTGCATCCCCATGCTCCCTATTTTTGGCTTGTGCTGGCGCAGTGCCACTGAGCTGACCTTGCCATATTCAATGGTGCTGCACCATGGTGCATCACCATTGAATGTCACCTGGCACCAATGCATCCAGTTTGTGCTGCACTCAGTTTTGTGCCACTGCCTGGTGCAGTCTGAAAATCCCGGCCCTGGTGTCTAGTGGCACCCCCACCCTCCAATCACCATCCCCATTGTTTTATTTATGTTCCCTGGGGCCTAGTGGCACCCCTACCCTCTGATCACTGTCCCCATTGTTTTTTTATGATCCTGGGTGTCTAGTGGCACCTCTCACCCTCCTATCCCCATCTTTTTTTTCCTATGATCCCTGGTGTCTTGTTGTATCCCTTCACCCTCTGATCACTGTTGCCATTATTTGTTTTATTATTCCTGGTGTCTAGTGGTACCCCCCACCCTCTGATCACCATCTCCATTATTTTTTGTCTGATCTCTTGTGTCTACTGGCAGCCCCCACCCTCTGAAACCCATCTGGATCTGAAATAAAAAAATTAATTTTTTTGTGTTTTTTCCCTGTAAAAAGGAAAGTTGTCCCATGCTGATCTGACTGTCCCCACCCCCCACCTCCTACTCAGCACCCACCACCCCACACCAACAACACATACTCACTCACCTGAACAAGTCCCAGGTTCGAGATCCACTCTCTCTCTCTGATGGAAGACACATCTTCCTGCTGAAACCAGTGACTGCCATTTGAGAATCTAAGGTAAATGTGGTTCAATATATTTCAATGGGGGGTTTCAGCTCTTATGCATAATGCAATCTTTTTTTTTTAATTTTGACACCAGATTTTTAACATGGCCTTTTGAGGACCCCACCTCATGAACAATATGACTGTTATTATGCAACTCCTGCCCGAAAGGTGATCTCACGGTCAGTTGATGAATTCATCTTTTGGGTAGGATTTGAAAATATTTCATGCCCTTGTTCATCAGGTGGGATCATAAGAAGGCTATGTTGAAAATCTGGGGTCAAAATTGATAAAAATACCTAAGTTATGCTCATTCATTGCAATTTTGCTATGTACACTCCTAACTTTGGAAATGTTAAATATTTTGACCCTAAAATTCTCAACATAGCCTTCTTATTATCACACCTTATGTATGTTCAGATGTCATTTTTCAAATCCTGGCCAAAATATGTTTTCATACCGGTAGCGCAGAATGGCATTGCTTTTGCACTGAATTACATTTTGGCAAGCATTTGAAAATGTCCTGCACTGGGAACATGAGGTGGGGTAGTAAGGTGGCAATGCTGACAATTTGGTCACTGTTGCCCTATAATTTGAAGCACAGGGCCCTTCCACTACAACATGCATATATATGCATTTATGGAGGCATTGGGCCCCGTGTACCCACAGGCAAATAAGGATATGATCAGTGTAGCTCAAAAACTATGGATACACACATACAAACAAACAAGAAGCCAGCAGAAGGCCATTTGGTCTATCTAGTCTGCTTGTATTGCAGGGTCCACAGCTTGAGCCAAGGGATGCAGTGAATACAAATTTGCCAGTGAAGTGTCAACAAAGTTGCCAAATTTGCCTGGTGGAGCAATTTTGTGAAATTTATTCACATTAGGCAGCATTTTGCTTAAGCAAATTTTGCCTTCCATGGGCTAAATTTTACCATTCATGGTGAAATTTCACCTTCCACAAGCAAAATTTCACCACGGAAGGTGGAATTTAGCCATGAAAGGTGAAATTTTGCCATGGAAGGTGAAATTTTGCCATTTTACCAGGCAAAATTTCGCCTCTTTGCCAGGTGAAATTGCGCATTTTGCTCAGCAAAATTGGAGGAATTTTGCAGATTACTCCACAAAGTGAATTTCGCTCATTTTACCCACTACTACTTGAGCTACAATCACAGTCCTCCACTCCTCCCATTCTCCCTACCCATGATCCTTACCTTCCCCCCATGCTTCTCTTGAGCTGCCCACTATCTTCAACAAGACCACCTCATCTGGCAGTGCATTACAAGTATCCACCACCCTCTCTGGGAAAAAGTGCTTCCTGACATCCATCCTAAACCTTCCCCCCTCCAGCTTAAGACTGTGCCCCTCATGTTTTGGTTGCCACTAAGCTTAAAGAGACCTTCCTTATCCACCTTATTTATTCCTTTCAAGTACTTGAAGAACCCAGTTATGTCCTTGCTTTCTCTTCTTTCCTCCAGGGAGTGCATGTTCAGTGCCCTCAACCTCCCCCCATATGCCTTACTCTGCTGACCTGCTGTCATCTTTGTAGCCCTCCTCTTTTGAGGTATGGGCAACAGTGCCTCACCAGTGATCTGTACAAGTATAGTATAACCTCCTCTCTCCTACTACTGATCCCCCTAGCTATGCATCCCAGCATCTTGTTTTCCCTTACAGCTGCTTTCTTGCACTGTGTGGAGTGCATCAGGTCACTAGTGACCATCACTCTCAGGTCCTTCTCCTCCTCCTATGATGCAGATACCTGGACTTCACCCAGGTAGTACTCTGTCCTGGGATTCTTGACTCCAATGTGCATAACTTTGCATTTATTGGCATTGAAGTCAAGCTGCCAGATCCCGGACCACCTCCTCAGCTTTTTCAGATCATCATGTAGGTCCTGTATCCCTTCGGCTGTGTCCACACCCCTGGAGAGCTTGGCGTTGTCCATGAATAGGCACATTTTGCCCTTAATGCCATCCCCAAAGTCATTGATGAAGACATTGAACAACAGTGGCCCCAGCATTGAGCCCTGCAGGACCCCACTGGTGACCACTCTGGTGCCAGATAACTTCCCCCCCACAACCACACTCTAGGTTCTGTCCCTCAACCAGTTTGCCACCCATCTGGACATCTTACAGTATCTCCAACTCTGAGATCTGCCAACTTCCTGATCAACCTTTTGTGGGCCACTGAGTCAAAGGCATTGCCAAAATCCAGATAGAGGATGTCTACCTCTTGGCCCCTGTCTACTGTCATAGTGACCCAGTCAAAGAAATCAGACAGATTTATTTGACATGACCTCCCCCCATGAACCCATGCTGCCTCACATCCTGGAGACCATGCTCCTCTAGATATTCTACCAACCTTTCCTTAAGCATGGTCTTCATTAGCTTGCACATGATTGTGGTCAGACTGACTAGTCTGTAAGTATCTGGGTCATCCTTGTGACTGCTTTTGTGGAGGGGCATCACATGTGCTGTTCTCCAGTCCTGCAGTACCACGCCTGACTCTAGTGAACTATTAAACAGGCCTGCCAGTGGTGCTGCCAGTTCCTCAGCCAGCTCCCTTAGTACCCTTGGATGTACTCTGTCTGGGCCTGGTGATTTGCCCACCTTCAATGCTAGCAGCCCCTCCCTCAGTCTATTCTTCTCTATCATTACATCTGTGTTCCCCTCCCCCCACTCCTCTTCTCCCTCCTAAAGGTACTAGTCCATCCTTTGCCCTTGTGAAGCTTGAATGGAAGCATTCATTTAGTACAGTATCTCTGTTTTTCCCTATTATCCTCCACCCACTCCTCCCCTTTCTTAAGCTTAGCAATCCCATCCTTATTTTCCCTTTTCTCACCTATATAGGGAAATAAGGCCTTCTCCCCCTCTTAATTTCCCATTTTGCAGTGCTTCCAGGATCACCTAACTCCTAGCACTTGTTGTGGATAGTACATTGGGCAGGTTGAAGTCCCCCACAGTTACCACCTCTCCTTTTGCTGCAGCTGGATGTATGGGAGCATAAGCAAATAAGGCTATGACTGCATTAAGAAAGCTTTTGGCAAAGGATACAATTATACTATCTCAAAAAGTAAGGAAATTATTTGCAAACAACTTTGTTAATGCACTAGTTAGGACTAAAGTGAAAAAAGTAGGGAAATATGGTGTTAGAGATTTCAACCCTAACACACACTTCACTTGAGGCAGAAAATGCTGTGTAGTGCACTCATGGGTCTCAGACCTCACGCTCACCCCATTCTCATTCACTGTTCACATCTATGCTTTTTCAGTGATGGAACGGAGTGAGCATTAGGCTTGAAGACCCCCACGTACCACCTCACACCTCATTTTCTGCCTTCAGGGTGGGAGGGGGTGTTAGGGTTGAAAACCCTAACACAATATTTTCCTACTTTTGTCACTTTGAGAAGCCCAAGGCACAGCCCCACACCTGCTATCCTGCCTGGTTTGGGAGGGTGGGGTGTTAGGATTGGAAACCCTATTGTCCTTCATTTCCCAGCTTTTGTTGCTTTGACCCTAACTGGAGCATTATCAAAGTTTTTTGCAACTTACTTCCTTACTTTTTGAAATAGTATAATAGTATCCTTATTTTACTGTGGGAGTGCAGGGACCCATCCCTCCATAGATGCGTATATGTATGTACCTGTGGAAGCGCAAGGTCCTATGTGTCCTGCACTTCCATTTAGGACAACAGTGAACAAACTCTCAAAAGGTGATTAATGGCATACTATGAATGACAATTGTAAACTACACAATTTGCAACTAAAAATGTATTGAAATTCAGAAAAAGTATAACAAGCCATTCATGCAGAGAACATGGTGGAAGGCGCCTCTCACTAAGCTGGGCACCAGGGATTTTGCATGCCCAGAAGAAGTATTTCAGGGGCTAATTGTGAAAAACAAACACCAGCATCTAGCTAAATGGAGCCCATTTAGCTAGGTTCTGGTGTTTGTTTTGTAAAATGACAACATTTTTATGTATTTTGCATGTTTTTTAGTTGGTGAGAAAAAAAAAGTGGCTCATGAAACAGGCTTTTTTCCCTCAAGAAAAAGGAATGGATCTCATGAAAATGAATCCTTTTTCATGAGATCAGATCATTTGTTGAAGTACTTCTCATACAGCAATTATTCGAGCATCAAAGTGACTGCACAACTACCTCAGCAGAGTAGAGCTGCAGGATCTTTAACAAGTGTAGAATACACCATTGTCATACAGTTTTTTTTTTTAATTATCAATGTGTAGTGGAAGCCTCACAGAGATACTGGCTATGTACTACATAGCTAGAGACCATCATACTGGTCTCATTAACTCTGTCCCACATTAGTTACTAAGTACTACTTTTTTTTGTTTTGGGGCTGTTGAAAGTAGCAGTTGTCTTTTACTGTCCCCACATTGTTCAATACAGCTGCTAAAAATTCACAAATATTTATAGTAAAAATATTATTTGCTTCAGCACTCCACCTTGTCCAATACCTGGGAAAAGACAGCTGCTGATCTAAATAGCACACTCAACTCTGAGGCCGGGAGATCAGAAGGCTGTGGGTTCTCACCCTACACCAGGCACTTGGGTTAATATCCCAATACTGACATTGCAGTACAACATGAGGGGGATGCTGCACTCCTAAGATGCCATCTTTTGGATGAGACATTAAATTGAGGTACCATCTGCCTGTTCTGGTAATAGTTCAGGTGGATGTTAAAGATCCATGGCACTTCTCAAAAAGACCGGGGGAATTTCCCTGGTGCCACTGCCAAATGTCCCCCATTCACTAAAAATACCACCAACAGCTTAATCTGGTTCAAGGTTAGTTGGCCTTTATCTATATCCCCCTTCCCCTGGGTCATACTTGAAAATAGGCAAGAATTTTTCTAATGCATTTACCCGGTCAATGAAAACTAAATAAATAAATGGCACGTGCTAAACACTCATAGAGCTTGAGCTAATCACTCAATAAGGGGACACACCCTGTGTAAGGTGATGGCTTGGGCAACTACAGCAGCAAAATACTTGTAGTTCTACTTACTGAGAGTTAGATAAGAGAGGGAAAAAAGTCCACCTGTTTTCTTCAGCCTTAAAGGTGTAGCCAGAGAACTATCCCAGTATATAGTATCTAGCTATATTTTGGATATTTCACAGGAAATCTCCATTCATTTCATTGGAATTTCCTGTGATATTAAGGATACCGTATATGTGAAGATTTACAGGGATACATCTCTGGTTGCCATTACTTTCTACTGCACTTGGCCATGTTCTCTCTGTGTAAAGCATGTCACTGTGTCACCAAAAGCTCCTGCAGATCTACGCAAGTACTTGTATGCTGAAGAGGACCCTTTCTAATGCTACACAATCAGATATAGTATGGGAATTAGAGCATTTTTTAGGAAAGACTGACATCACCGAGCATTGTTTCTATTTCTGGCTGTGCTGATAATTGTTGCCTTCCACTGTTGTAATCTAACATGATTGATAAAGGGTTTTGTTGAACCTCTTTTCAGCTCTAGTGATCTATCTACATGCATGTACATATTATCTGCACCTTGATTCTAAATTTCAGAACCAGCTATGTTCTAGTGGATTCTTCACTGAGGTAGAATGTACAAGCCTGTACTTCTGTTGCTGGATGTTATACCCTTGCACAACTGGTTAGGTGACTTTTTAATTTTAAACTTTTTTGGCAAACCGTAGTTTCCCAGCTCTTAGTAATACCATTACTGCAGCTTTTATTTCAAGCTGTTTTTTAAGGCCTGTTTTGGTTCAAATCAGAATTCTGGACCAGTGATCCAATTATTAATCAAATAAATCAGAAGGGGTGCCCTAAAAGGGAACAATAGTCTTTTTCATACAGTAGCTACCACATATATAAATGCAACAAACTCACAGTCATGTTTGCAAAAGGAAATTCTAATGTTTTGCTTTTCTTAACGAGCTGAACTGTAACCCCAAGTTCGCCGTTAGCTACATCTCTTTTGTGTCTACAAAATGAAAAGGTTTGTCTGTGAAAACTGTTATTTGCTAACATGACAGGTTTCCCTAAAAAGAAAGAAAAGTATTATAAATTATGAACAGATTGTAAGGGTGTAGAATATCTATAAAAAAACAGAAATGAGGTGCTTACTACAGAAAGTTAATTTTTAAATTAAGTAGTCTTTCATTGTTTTTTCCACAAAACAAGTTATACCAAGCAAATAATATACTTCATAACCACATTATGATGTAGCAGTGTGATGATGTTGTGAGACCATGACACACGATTGATAGCACAAGGCCTATCCATTGTGTGATGTCTTGCATTGCATGTTATGTCTTGATTGCAAAAAAAAACTTACGTGAACTATCAAAAACAGTTCCAAATCTGAAGTGTACAATAACGTGCAATGTCCACCTTTGATCTGATCTGCAACGTTTCAGCCCCCATTAAGAAATATATAGATTGGCCAGATATTCAAATCTGTTGCATGTGCAATCTGCCATCTCGATTTATTTTAAAATACATAGGTTGGGGCTGGTGAGAGGGGATCCCTGCCTAGCACAGTACAAGTAGATATTGACACTGATGTTGTCCCCAGACATTCTATACAGATAGTCAGTCAATCAGTGACCTGACAATCAGTGGCCGGGCCATCACTGACCCACTTGATGTAGCCACAGCCTTCAATATTCACTTTACCAATAGTGCAGCTTCCCTGGTAAATAGTCTCCCCCCCTCCCACCCTGAGAACTCCCCTCCCCGCCCACGGCCTCCCTCCTCTCACCTCTCCTTCTCCTTCCGACCTGTCACTCCGGCCGAAGTCTACCAAGCACTGTGCAACCTTAACCCTAAGAAGGGCTCTTGCTCCAATGGCTTGAACTCCAGACTACTCCAGCTGTCAGCGCCGGCAATAGCCGTTCCTCTAGCTGACTTGTTCAACCTCTCCTTCTTGACCTCCACAATACCCTCTGCCTGGAAAATGGCTACTATCATTCCTCTTCCGAAGGGGGGTGACCCCGCATTGCCTGGGAATTACCGCCCCATCTCCCTCCTCCCAACGCTGGCTAAGATACACGAACAACTTGCCCTGGCCCAATTCTCCCAGTACCTAGCTGATACTGCTTTCTTCATCCCATACCAATCTGGATTCCGTAAATCTCACTCCACCACTACCTCCTACTAAGAGTAACTAACGACATCCTCTCAGGTATGGATAAAGGGCATATCACGGCGCTATATTTATTGATCTGGCCAAAGCCTTTGATACCGTCACACTCTCTCCTTATAGATAAGCTAAAAGGCTCGGCCTCTCCACCCATGCCACAAACTGGTTTAGAGCTTACTTGTGTGATAGACATCAAGCGGTGAAAATTGGCTCCCAACTATCTGCCCCTCTCCCCACCTCCACAGGTGTCCCTCAAGGGTCAGTCCTGGGCCCAATCCTATTCTCGGTTTTCCTTAACGAACTCCCACAAGCCTGCTCCCACTCATCTATCCAAATGTACGCAGACGATACAGTAATATACAACACTGGCCCCTCCATAGCAACAGTACATGGCCACCTTCAACATGACTTCAATGCTGTACAACTCTGGCTCTCTACAAACCAGCTGTTCCTAAATGCAAAAAAGACTGTCTCGCTAACTTTCGGCTCGAAGCCTCGCCTCTCCCGGCTCTCTGAGCACCCCCCCTTCGTAACCCTGGACCACTCTCCATTAGAATCCAGTACCTCCTTCCATTACCTAGGTGTTGGCTCAACAAAACCTAGATTTCTACCACGTGGAATCCTTGCACAAAAACTTAATCCCAAACTGGGGCCCTCTACACATAACAAAGGCTGCCTGTCCACCACGTCAGGCGGGAACTCATACAAAAAATGATTCTGCCGATCTTTGACTACTGGGATGTGATCTATGGCACCGCACCGTCCACTCTGTCCAGCCTGGACACCCTTTTCCACTCCTTCTGCCGTTTCATACTGGACTGTCCAAAACTAACACACCACTGCGACCTTTACAGCGCCCTGTCCCTCCCCTCACTTGCTGACCGCTGGCTAATCCACGGCTCCAAAATTGCCGCTAAATTCTGGTCCCACTCTCTCCCCCCATACCTGTCTGCATCCTTAACTTCTCAGCTCCCCCCAGCGTACTCGCTCCGGCACTCAGATGCTAGACTATTCCACATCCCTCTTATGCGCACCTCCATGGGCCAAGCAGCACTAAGCTACCGCATACCAAAACTCTGGAATGACTTACCAGCAGATATCCGCCATTACTACAATCTCAGACACCTCAACACTCGCCTCTCAGAGCACTTCCTCTCGGTCTGCTCTTGCTCCGGCCCTGCCCCCTAAGAGGCTTCAACTGCCTACCTTAACTTCCTGATGGCCTACCAACCAGCCTAAAATTGCATCTAATAACTAACCAGCTAATTAGCTACACTTCCACTTAGGGCTCCCTCCCTCTCTCCCAATCCTTCCTCCTAATCCAGCTATATAATCTATTGT
Organism: Neoceratodus forsteri; assembly: GCA_016271365.2. Lineage (NCBI taxonomy): Eukaryota > Metazoa > Chordata > Ceratodontiformes > Ceratodontidae > Neoceratodus > Neoceratodus forsteri. The sequence goes on from CM057452.1 coordinate 1,317,258,959, forward strand.
TGGCACTCTTCTCCCTTACACCAAAGCTCTATCTTCCTGTTTGTACTTCATCTGGATATAAGAACAAGCCTACCTTAGCTACCTACTGTATAGGCTCACAACATTGCCTCCTCATGTGTAATTGAATGTCTGTATAATTACTGCTCCTTCCCTCATGTACCCCACCTTGTTTCCCCCCAGGTCGCATCTGGAAATGAGTGGTCTTCCGCTCAGTATGCCTGCCTGGTTAAACTCTTGAATAAATAAATAAATAAATAGTGCTGCCCCCCCCACCCAAAAAAAAATTTATTTGAATTGTGCATTAAACATTCATTGAACATGCAAACATTTATATTATCTGTCCCTATATCTTTGCCTCTGCAGAAGCTTGCTGACTTCATGTAATAACCTCTTTTCACTTTCTGTAACCAAACAGCAACCCAGCAACAAGGACTGAGGCTGGATAACTTATATAATTTAATAAATAACACTAACTTTTTCTACACAAGGCAATATCGATTTCTTGTTCTGATACACTTGCCTACAGCAGCTAGCTGGCTGTTATAAAACTGCATCATCTGGCGACACCAGTTTAAGTCCTCTCACATGTCTGCCTTGTCACCAACCTGCACTAGGAATGCTCTCTCCTTTACTTCAGATTTTGGGATGAAACAGTTCTACACATCCATTATTTTACTACAACACGCATGTGAAACTCAACATTGTTATGGTTTGTCAAAACCTGACAAAAGCTAGAACAGTTACATCTGTGCATGCTGGAAAGAACTTCTATGCCTGGAAATACCCTGACATTCCTAGTATTTTTTAGCCATGAATGACACGAGTTTCTCAACTGCCACACTTGAGAGAAAACATGACTATGCCATGCACCAATTCATACAATTTTAATGCTGAAAGTTAGATCCTGTCATTTTCGCTCTCCTACAGGTACACCTCAGATTCTGCAGCAGTACTAGTTGTAGTCAAGGCTGTTACCCAGCTTGTAGTGGATTATTTGCAGACAAACACTTTACTTGTTTCCTTTGCATTTACAGGTTTTAGCTGTGGGCAGTTTGCTTTCAGAAAATAAAAACATCATCCCTCCACAGTCATTTGCTAACACATTTAACACAACTTAAAGCAGATAAGAAACATAGAAGTATTAACCACCGCATTTTGTATTTTCTCACAAAAAGATCCTTCACATAGTGTGTGTCATTTACAACAGAGATCGTCCACCCTGAGAGAGGTTCAAAGCCTACTCTATCTGGTAGCATTACTATACAGCCATGTACTGTTATAGTTCTTTTAACTATGATTTCTGACTGACAGAAGGCAGAGGGTGGTGGTAAATGGGATCCAATCTGGGGAGAGAGGTGGCCAGCGGAGTACCACAGGGATAAGTACTGGGACCAGTCCTGTTCAATATCTTCATTAGTGACATTGCAGAGGGGCTGGAAGGAAAGGTCTGCCTATTTGCAGATAACACCAAGATCTGCAACAGGATGGATACTCCAGAAGTGGTGCAAAAAATGAAGAGGGGCCTGGAGAAGCTTGAAAGATGGTTGGAGGTGTGACAACTGAGGTTCAATGCAAAAAAGTGCAAGACAATGCACTAGGGTAGGAGGAACCCTGAGGAGAGCTACAGAATGGGGGAGGAGGTGCTGACTGTCACCAAAGAGGAAAGGGACCTAGGAGTTATCATATCTGATGACCTTAAGGAATAAAAGCAGTGGGCAAAGGCTGCAGGGAAGGCCAGTGGCATGCTGATGTGCATAGGCAGAGGCATTACTAGCAGGAGCAGGAGCAGGAGCAGTCCTTATCTGCCAACAATTTTTATGTATCTATGTATCTATGATTTAAACCATGGGGTATGTAAAAATATGATGGAAGCATTCAGAACATAAATTATCTAAGTTAACAGACACATATTTCTATGAGGCAAAGAATCTCTGTGCACAAACACTGAGGCAAGGGTTACCCCAAAGGGCATTTGGCTGGGAAGCCAAGTTTCAAGAAAATACCAAATCACACATGCCCACACAATGTAAAGCATCATGGGCTGCATATGCAAATCACCACAGAATGTTACGCTGGTTCAACTTTAAGCAGAATTGCATGGTGCCAAAAGGCCTCTCACACAGTTTGCAAAGGGTGCTAACAGATGACATAGACACATGTTTCATCCTACCAGGACTCATCAGTATGCCTCCTCTGTTTGACACCCCAGTGGAATGGACCAGCTACCCTAAGACAATGTGTCTTGGATATGTTGTGGTTAACCCATTAAATTAAAAAAACTATTTAAAAGACAAAGAACCTCTGTGCACAAACACTGAGGCCCATATTTCTATGACTTAAAGGAAGATTATGGCTAATAGAGAAATTATGGCAGTTGCTGCTGAAATCCCAATTAAGACTTTTAGTAGTAAATAAAACATTTTCATACCTTTTACATGTTATTTTAATCTGTAATACCAGCTGGTTATGCTTAATATGTCTAGCAACTCCACCAGAAGTTGGTAGCCTGCATTAGCATAACCTGGTTGGAGAAAGCCATTGGGTGCAGGACATGGTAGCATGTGGGTCTCCCACAAGTAGGGTCCACACAGATATTCAAAAGTTAAAAAACATAAGTGAAAGGTATGAAAATATTTTATTTACTTATTTTGATGCATATTTCAAAAAGTCTGTCACTAACTGACTGCACAACTGCTCTGTTTGTGACATAGTGCTTGCTCATAGTCTCGTCACACTTCATTTCTTCCAGACTGAAGACAGACTGGATTGCACAGTCTATCCACAGTCCGGAAGAGCTGAGCTGGTTGATTCCGCACAGCAGCAATTTCCCCAGACAGGAATTCTGCCTTCTTATGGGTGATTGCTGATTGATAGCTCTTATAATGGCCCATCAATCTAAGTCTGTCAGCCTCCAGGCTGGACTTCCACCAAGCCCTCTTTAGCCTTTAACCCACTCTTCTCAGCTCCTTCAAGAACCCATCAAACCAGGGGGTCCTTGGGTGCAGATTGAGTGGATGATCTCGAACAAGAGCAATTGCTTTCAGGGCATCTCCCACAGCCTTATTATAGGCCAGTACAAGATCCCCTGGACTCATGCATTCACTTGATAAACCCGATAGGTCCAGCATCACTGATTAGCCCTCTGGGGTAACTCCCCTTAAAGGGTGGTATAGGACCATCTCTGTAGGGTCAGGCCTATTTGGAGGTGCCCTGGAACTGAACCCTATGGTGTGATGGTCTGACCAACTGACTGGTTCCATCCCCAAGGCCGTGTTCTCCATCCCCAGGAGGAACACAAGATCCAAGGAATGACCCCCTGGATAGGTAGTAGAGGAAACCACCTGTGTAAGACACAGCATAGTCATAAGCTGGAGGAGGCTATTTCCAAATTGTGAGAATTCATCATCAACCCAGGCATTAAAGTCAAGAGATATACCCCACAGGACAGCGCATATCAAATTTTGTGCAAATCCATTGTTCGGTAGCAAAGTTATTAAAGTGCAAAATTTGAAGTTTAACATTAAACAAGATATGCAGCCCTAACTATAGGGGCACAATCAAGCCCCTATAATGCTCGTTAATGCACCAGTTAGAGTTGATATAAAACTGTAAAACGGAGGAAATACGACCCCACCCCCACCCTGCACACCAACAGGTGATGGGGGTGTGCCTTAGAGGTCATCAGCCATAATGCTCATAACATTCCATAAGTAAATAAATTGAGATGGGTACAGTATAGGAGAATGGGGTGAGCATTAGAGCTGATGACCCACAAGGCACACTCCCAGCACCTGTTGGTGTGTGCAGGGTGGAAGAAGGTTGTTAGAGTTGGAAACCCTAATGCTGTATTCCCCTCCTTTTTATGATTTGATTTCAATGTTAACTGATGCATTATTGTAGTTTTTTTTTTTTTTGCAAATAATTTCTTTGCTTTTTGAGATAGTGTATTCTCAGCCTTATTTGTCTGAGGGCCCTGCACTCCCATCCCTCCATAGATGCATATATGTATGTTGCTGTGGAAGCACCCCAGGCTTCCATTTATAGGACAACAGTGACTAAATTGGTAGCATAGCTATCTTATTATCCCACCTCATGTACCTGGTACAGCAAATGTTTTAATCCCCTCCAAAATGTAATTCCACACAACCACAGTGCTAGTCCATGCCACAGGTACAAAAACACATTTTGGCCAGGATTTGAAAAATGATGACTGTGACATACATGAAGTGGGATAATAAGAAGTCTATGTTGAAAATTTGGGGATAAAATAGTTAAAATTTCCAAAGATACAAGCATGCATAGCAAAATTGCAATAATTGGACATAATTTTGAAATTTTTACATATTTAGACCCCACATTTTCAGCACAGACTTCTTATGATCCTACCTCATGAACAATAAGACTGTCATTACACAAATCCCACCTGATAGGTGAATTCACCAAGTGACTACAAAATCACCTTTCGGGTTGGAGTTGCATAATGACAGTCATATTGTTCAAGAGGTGGGGTACCCAAAAGTCTAAGTTGAAAATTTGGGGCCAAAATGTTTAAAAATGGCAGCGTTATAAATAAAAGTTGAACCCTCCATTGAACTGCATTTACATTAGTTTCTCATATTGCAGTCGCAGGTTCCAGCAGCATGATGTGTCATCAGTCAAAGAGCGGATCTCGAGCCTGGGACCTGTTCAGCTGAGTAAGGGTGTGTGGGATGTACTGGAAGGTGTGGGGAGGTGGATGCTGAGTGGAAGGTAGGGTTGGGGGGTCAGATTGGTGAGGGACCATTTTATCTTTAAAAACATTCAGGACATTTGGTTTTTGATTTACAGGTACTTGGGCAGCGATCAGGAGGTGGGAGAACCACTAGACACCAGGAAACATAAAATTAGAATAGAGACAGTTATCAGGTAGGTGGCAGGTACCACTAGACACCAGGGAATACATCAAATCACAGGGGGGTCAGTGATTAGAGGTAGTGGACACCACTAGAAAGGGAATACAAAACTACAAAGAGGGACAGTAATTGGCAGGTGGGGGTGCCACTAGACACTTTTTTGCAAGGGATTTTTTTATTAAATTCATAGGCAGGAGCATCATATTGTAGTAAGACTTAGTGTTTTACTATCATAGGTAGTAGTTTTTGCCTGCAAGTGCACATTTTACTTGTTGAAGAACAGTATCTTTCATTTGCTGTAGCCAGACCCTATTATACAAGTCCCTATATCAACGTGTTCATTAGCACTCCAAGGAAGAAAACATTTTTGATTTCATCAAGATAAAAATGATCCCTTACCAGTCCTCGATACTGTCATGAGTGCACACAGATACACACTACTGTCACATCTAAATGCATGATACAAGATGAAAGCGAACTCTTGACAGCAAGCATTCACTGATCATGTAGCAGATCGCAAGGAGAGGCTAACACTGACAATTAATATGTAATGCTTTCTATATGCAGCATGAGGTCAGTTTTTTTTATACTTACTACACTAATACAAATATGTAATTGTAAACAGTAGCAACTACAATTTATCACCAGGGTGCTGTTTTACATGGATTGGAAATTGACAGCACTTGACAGCAAACAAAACATTCACTGACTGCAGACCGATAGTAGCAGCATTCACTGATCTCAATGTGAGAGTGCCTCTTTGAACTTACTATTGACATACTGTAGTTTTGAGCTGCAGCATGACTACAGATGATTTTATTGTACTCTTATTAACAAATAATCAATGTTTTTTAACATGTAGTTACTGAGCATGGAGCATTTTGTTTTATTTCTTTTTATGAACTCAGTTTCATTGTATTTCGTAGTATTTTGTAATTGTAAAATACACAGGTCTCTAAAAATCAGCTCTCATGGCCACAGCCAAGAAAATCCTGCCCTCGTGACCACACTGTATCTGTCTCAGGCAGACTTCTGAAACAGTTATTGTGGCGGCATGTCAGCTAGCATTTCAGTCTGAAGCTATTTAACAACCCTATCAGTGTAACTAATTTCTCTCCTTAGTGGAACTTTGAGATTGACGGGATGGATATGTTATTTAAAAGTGTGGACAATGCAGTCCTTGATCGCTTTCAATGAGGGATAAAGAGTGGGTGTTCTTGCAACAAAAAGAACATCAGTGATGGTGCATACAGTAACAAAAAGGATCTCTTCCTGGTCATATGGGGGTTAAGCGTGAATGGCATGCTAAAGAAATCCCATTTGCTTTTTTGCCCCATACCACACCAGCATCTCACTGGCCACAACAAACCTTACATGTTTTTCATTCCAAAATACATTGAAACTACTGCAGTGGCTTGAGCAGGACAGACTCTGCATACAGAACGAGGATTACCAGGAGGCAGCCACTGAAGACACCCAAAGGATTCAACAGACGATACCACCAGAACTTTATCTTGCAGTAACTAAACAGATTTATTCTTTATTTAATGTTTTAAATGCTGTATTCACATTACTTTGGTGACCAGGGGATCCACGACGCTGCATAAACAATTTCTTGTCAATGCAATGTTACCTCAACACCACTACATCGACCACAATTGCGGTCAGGATGGTGCCAGCATGCTAAATCTTATTGTTTTGTGGGGGCTGTGCCCCCTGCACCCCCCTACCTAGGATTCTCAACTCCAAGACAGAGCTGAGTCTGGTATGGAGTGCAGGACCTTGGGGAAGGGTGCCAGGGTCCCAAGCAGATTTGACACCAATGTGGCGATGTTGTCAATATCGACCACATCGCTGTAAAGTTATCGCTGTTGCTACAGTATACCGTGATGAGGTATGTTCCGTTGCAAAATACAAAGAAGGATTCTTCAGTATTTGTGCAATCTATCTCCATTTTCAGAAAAAAAAGTATTTTATTTATTTGTTTACACACAAATACATAACAAAAGTGCCTATGGTGTTATTCTCCGTACCTGGGGAGAGGAATTGCAGGGCTACTGTATTCTGTCATAACTCAGCTGTAAAGTGGATGGCACTTTTCTCGAGCTTGAAACTGAGAGCCACCAGCTGTAAACAGCTGACTCTCAACATGAAGTAATAAACTGCAGCCATCAGTAAAGTAGTGGTGATACAGAGTTCAGGAGACATCCACCACATAAACAGTGGTACTTGTGATCAGCTGTCCAGAGGCAGGACAAAATAAATAACATGAAGAGCCACAGCTACTATATGGGAATGGCTTTTGTTAATAACCTGCCAGACTGTCCTGAATTTGCCACTGTCACAGTGGACTAGCTTAAACCCCCTTTGAGACCCCTTTTTATTACCAAGACTACTGCAGTAGCACTCTTTCATACTCTTTTATATCTGTTTGTTTCTTATTTTCCACCCATTCTGCAGGCAGGCCACTTGGAGAAGGTCCTCTCTCCTATCCCTATCTTTTCCTGGGTCTTGATGTGGAGTTTCAGTTCACTAACCCCCTCCCCCTCTGCCTTTAGTATGAAACCACTGGAATGGGCTATGCCTAAAACAGTGCATGGTTTAATAGACAATTTTATAAGAAGGTTTGGCTCAGGGCTAATGTACAAGTATTTTAGTAGTAAAAATATAAATAGCCACCTGGCAAATGTAGCTTAAATTTAAAAGGGGGAGTATATTTTTTTTGTTTATACACGTCAAGTAAAGTATATGTGCACACATACCTTAAGGTCAGAGCAACAGTGGCAGAAATGTACCTGTCCTCACTCTTGCTGACCCAAAGTCCCTAGTACAAATTAATGTACAGTAAAGTTTGGTGTTCTTTTGTTTCAGGAGAATGAGGGCGGACAAGGTAAAGAATGGTAAAGCAGTTGCTTACCTTGCCATCTCTTCTTTTTCAACAACATACAAACAATAAACATTCCCACAGTAAAAAAGGGACCAGAGCAGACTGTAAGAAGTGCTCATTCTTGTGCTGTGCTAGGCAATGTCTGCCCAGTTGGTCAAATCCTACTGGGGACATTACAGAGTATAGGACTTGGCTGTCTAAATACAATGTTATTTATTTTTATTATATTGGAAAATAAAGTAATGTTTTTCATGGAAGGAAGAACATTCTTTAAATCTGAAGCTAGCAAATATTGCTTCTGAATACAAGGTGACAGAGTTGTTTTTCTTTTTGGTATTTGTATACCGCTGTAGCTGGCCTCTCTGTAACTCGCTGCCAGCAACCAAAACCAGATGATTTGTGTAAGAAGAGATAACTACCTTGTAGTAAAGTACCTCTCTATTTTCTGGATTATGTTTTGTTTTCCTGCTCAGTAAACAACTGCAGCCAACAAATAAAATATACTGAAAGGAATAATGAAATGCAAACCTGAAATATTTGTCCCTAGAAATATACACAGTACAGCAGTCTAGTTAGACTGCTTATTCTCCTTGTTTTATGTTATATAATATTCACATTATGTTCTGTTTAGAGAGTATGTAACTCACCAGGAATATTTTGTTGCAGGGTCCTGCCCTGGGGCTGCCTAGAGTTTACTAAGAGATGGACTGCCCTGTCCTTTCAGCATATACCTTATGGACAACAGCATAGAGGAGGAGCCTGCCTCTGAAATATCCCCTTAAGTTCAAGTTTACTGCAGGAAAATACTCCATTGAGCAAGCTCATTCACAAAGAGGTCCTGGTACACATACATAGGCATAAGGACAATACATACAGGTATCATTTCAATAAGAATATAAGTCAAGTACTTACAGAATACAGTGAAAGTCACAAAGGAACCATTTAAGACAGAAATAAGGACTAACATTGGCAACATGATCAGCTAAACAAATTCATTCAAATAGTTTAGTAGTTACATGTCTTATGTACAATGGTCACAGGTAAGGCCTAAATATAAACAGTACAAAATATTGGATATTAACCTATGGGTGAGGGAGGCATTAGTAACAGCTACAGGAATCTTTTAATTTGGATAAGGATAAAGTTTTGAAGAGATTAAGTGATGCGGTGCTGGTTAGCTTAAGTGTAGATTGGCGTTGGTTCCATATGGTAGGGAGGGAGTATGAGATGGCTCAGTGACCAAATGTAGTACGAGTTTGTGGGACATAAAGTAGGATAAAATTTGATTTCTTGAGAGAATAAGCACTGCAGGAGATGTGGATAAGAGACGTTATGTAGCTAGGCAATTTGTGAAGAGGTATCTTAAGGGTCCAGAACCCGGCATGAAGCAAGCGTCTAGTAGCAAGTGACGTCCAGCCAACAGTTGAATACAGGTCGCAATGGTGGGTTCTGAAGGGGGAGCCAGTGATGAATCATACAGCATGATGATAAAGGATGTCCAGTTTCTTTAGGCTAGAAGTTGCTGCAGAAACGTAAAGTAAATCACCATAATTGAGTAGGGGAAGAAATGTGGACAATACGAGCCTGGTTCAAGTATCAAAAGGGAAGAGGGATCTGTTTCTGAAGAAGAACCCTAACCATATTTTTAGCCTCCTGGATAAGTCCTCAATGTGGTCATAGAAGGAGAACTTATTATCAATCCAGAAGCCAAGGTGTTTAAATTTAGTAACCACTTCAAGTGGTTCGCCTAGTGAGGTGACTATAAAATTCTTTGGGTTTGAGGGGTGGGTGCTGATTGTAGGGCTACTAGAGAAGACCATCGCCTTGATTTTCTTGCCATTTTGAAGGAGCTTTGCTTTGATAAGATTAATTTCAAGTTGAGCAAAGTCAGCTTGCAGAACATCCCTAACTTCCAATAGAGTAGTACCAGAGGTGTATAACACAGTGCCGTCAGTGTAGAAGTGAAGAGTTGATTTTGTTATAAGTGAGTCAAGGTCATTGATATTTACAGAGAAAAGTATCAGTCCTAAGACAGAGCCTTGGGGGACACTCCCCTAGCAATTGGAAGGGGGGCCGAGAGGAGACTATCTGCTTTGACTTTCTGTATCTTACCAGAAAGGTAACTGGTGAACCATTTCACTGTAAATGGATTAGCACCTAGCTTAGTTAGGCACTGAATTAGGAGGAGATGGTCAACAGTGTCAAATGCTTTACTTAGGTCAAGGAACACTGCATCAGTGGTCTTCTTGGAATCCACTGCAGAAATCCAGTCATTAGTAACCTTAGCCAATGCAGTGACAGTGCTATGATTGGACCTAAACCCGGACTGGGCAGGGTTTAGCAGAGAGTGGGATTCGATGTGTTGTTTTAATTGATTAAGGACTAGCATCTCAAGAATTTTAGAAAGCATAGGCAAGATGGAGATAGGCCTATAGTTGTTTAGATCACAAGGATCTCCCGATTTCCAACAAGATGGGACAGAGGCAGAAGTAATGGATAAATTAAAGATATGCAGGATAGGGGTGGCAAGGTGAACAGCACCTAGTTTAAGGACATATGGTTCAAGGCCATCAACACCAGCACTCTTTCTAGTAACTAGGTTAAAGAGAGCATCTTCAACTTCTTTAAATGTGACAGTGTTTAGTTGAAAGGTAAGGGCTGGAGATCCGGTAGCAGTGGTAGAGCTAGCATGATTTTTAACATGATTAGCATAGGGAGAGGAGTCAAAAGCAAGTCCTGCAGTGACAAAGTGCAAATTAAGTTCCTCAAGAATTTGGGGCTTGTTTTCGACCAGCCTCCCATTGGTGATTATCTTAAATGGAATAGATGGGGCTGTGGGGCTGTAGGCCGGCCTTCAATAGATTTAATAGTCTTCCAAATTTTTTGAGAGTTTCCTTTAGCATGCTCCTGGGTGGAGATGTAGAATTGAGCTTTTGCAGTACTGATGCTTTTTAAACATGCATTCCTGGCAGCACTGAATGACTGCCAGTTGGCAGGGCTCTTAGAATGCATTGCTTTAGCCCAAAGTTTGTCTCTGCTAGTGAGTGCAGCATTAAGATCTGGGGTAAACCAAGGCTGGGAAAGGTTATGCATCCTTATTTTGATGAATGGGTCATATTTGTCTACCAGGGTGTTAAGGTTAACATTAAGAATGGAGACGGCTTCATCAGTGGTTTTAGCAAGGAATAAATCTTGCCATCTGACCTTGCTTAAGTCAAGCAGGAACTTGCACTATTGAACTTGCGTAGGGACCATTTTGTTCTAAGCTGGGATTGTTGGCTGGTTTTGGCTTGCACTCTTGTGCATACCACCATACTGTGATCACTCATGTCATTATGAAATACTGTTGTGTGGGATATTTTATGAGGGTGTGTAGTTAGTATGACGTCTAGGATGGAGCTATTGTGAGGATTAGAAATATTAATACTTGTAGGTTCGGTTACTAGCTGTACAAGTCCAAGCTTGTCACAGAGTGTTTTAAGGCTGCAGGATTTTGTAGACAGCCAGTCCATATTGAAGTCACCCATAATTATTGTTCAGCATTGGCTGCTACGGTTAGGGATTTCAGGGTGTCAAGGAATTTGGTGCCACTAGGGCAACTTTTTTGGGATAACAAGTACCTGGGTATGTAGTTAAGACTGTATTTCATGTATTATTTCTGAATTGTAAATAAAACTGTTTAAAAACAATTTTGCTATTACGAAAAAGGGTGCAGAGTCTGATGTGGTCACCTGATGGACTCAAGATATAAAAGGATGTCCAGATCAGATCCATTGGAGGATCAGTGTAGTATTGATCCAGGTCAGTGAGGCTTGCGAGCCCATTCAGACCTCAAGGGCAGGTGGAGTAACTACCCAGCCTGCATAACTCTAGCCTATATTTCTGGAGCTGAACAGTGCATTCAACTGTGATTTCACTTGATGATGCTATATTTTTTTTCTTTTGATTTTATTGTTTTGTCGAATGAAGTCCGCTTTTTGTTTTTGAAATAAATATTTGGCTCAGCATACCTAACCTTACTACACCTGATTCCTGTGTCTGTGTCCATCCATTCCCATTGTCTCTTACAGGCATTATTTTTAGCTGACTCTCCAACACACAGAACATGTACAATATGCCATGTAATAGTCTGCAGCAGTACCCCCCTCCATTCTCCATCCTGCCTACCTGCTTCCTTCCATGCAACTGACTTTGTTTTGATCAGGTCACTCTTCACTGCCCAGACTCCAGTAAATATTACAATACTTACTTTAAATTAAGTAGACCTAGCCATTCAGCTCATTCACTTGTAACTCAGTATCAGCGGTCACAGTGCTTGACCTTCACTCCCCAGACTTTGGTAAATATTAAAACATCACTCATAATTACTGGAAAATAGACTCAGCCCTTCTGTTCATACACTGGTACCTCTGTAACAGCACTAGTTGAGATCTATCTATACTGTATCCCTTTCTCCCTGTTGTGTGGCATGCTGCAGGGCTCAGTGCTATCTCCCATGCTGTTTGCAGTGTATTTGCTGCCATGAGGAGACATTGTAAGGTGGTACGGGCTGAGTTTTCACTGCTATGCAGATGACACTCAGCTCTACTTGTCCCTTTTGCCAGACCAGGTGGGAGCTATCTTGAGCTTTAACAACTGCCTTTCTGAGATTGAAGACTGGATAAGTGCCAACTGACTGAGGTTGAACTAGAATAAAACAGAAGTTCTGGTAGTGGACCCATGTCATCAGGTAGATGGGTCATCGGTAAGGACTAGCATCTGGGCTCTGGCTTGGCGGCTGCCAGCTGATGACCTCTGAATGGATGATAGATCTGGATGTGAATCTTGACGATGGACTGATGCTTAAATCCCAGATGTTATCTTTTGTCAAGACTGCCTTTTACCATCTAAGGAAAATTGCTCTTATGAAGCACCTATTTCCACCTGACAACCTTTCAACTTTGGTCTATGCCTTTGTGACCTCTCGTCTTGATTACTGTAATTCCCTTTATCAAGGTTACCAGGGGATGATATCCACTGCTTGCAGCTGGTGCAGAATGCTGCAGCTAGGCTGTTGACTGGGCTACATTGAGGTTGCCATGTCACACCAGTGCTGCACAATCTGCACTGGCTGCCAATTCAGCAGTGGCTCACCTTCAAGGTAGGCTTGCTGACCTACAAGGCACTACATGGACAGGGTCCAAGTAATCTGCAAAAGCTTTCTCATCCCTACTGCCCCTCCTGACCACTCCTCTCCACCAATGAGGGATTGCTAGAGATTCCCAGGGTTCATTTGAAGTCATCTGAGGCCCGAGCATTTGAATTTGTGGCCCCTACCCTGTGGAATTCTCTACCTTGTCAGATAAAACAGTGCCTGATGGTGGAGAGTTTTAAATCTGCATTGAAAACATATTTGTTTAATCTTGCTTTCTCTGATGTTTAAGTTTGATATGGATGTTTATTATGATTATGGAGTTTTTAGCTAAGATTTTATTATTTATTGTACTAGTGCTATGATCCTTCAGGGAGTAGCGCTATTTATAAATAAAGTTGCTATGCTTTGCTTTGTATAAACGGAGTACCAGTAAGCTATTTTAAAGTATTACTACCAGTGTATAAAACTTTATCACTTCTACTTCACATTTTAGTGGCAAGAGAGAAGTAACTAGCTTGATTAGAGCCCTGCTAATCCACCCTTTAGAAGCCATCCGTCATGAAAAATTATCCTTTTTTGTGACTTGCAATACAAAAAATAATTCTTTTTTGTATTACGTGGTCACAAAAAAAGATTAATAATATTAAAAAAATAGCATTTCAAGGGCATATCTCTAACATTGAACTGCAGACTGCACCTAACAGGGTTCCAATTAGCCAGCTAGGTGTGATGGTCTCTCTCTCCAGGATGTCATTTTTGAGGCTTTTTGAAATTTCTTTTTAAGAAAAAATGGAAAGAAGATGGCGGCAAATGAAAAAGGAATTTTTCCTTATGAAACAGAATTCCTTTTTTATTTCATACAGCTATCTTGGGATACAGAGGCCATAGGACCGTCAGGTTCAAGGTGTGAGCAGGGAGGTAGGAGCACTAAACCAATACAATGGTGCTGGACTACAGGTGTACAGATGTTGACATAATGAGAAGGATAGTGAGGGAGGCGATGGAAGGCATGGAAAAGTTAAATGACATGGAATAATTATGGGAAGACATTAGAGACCTGGTGACAGAGGCCATGCAATGGTATACTAGGAGAGTTAGGAAGGGTACAAGATGCAGGAGACCACTCTGGTTTACTAGGGAAGTGGTGAGGGTGGTCAGAGGCAGGAGGAGGGCATTCAGGCAATACAAGAGAACACAGAAGGAAGAGGACAGGGAGGTTTATAGGGAAATGAGGAGGCTAGCAGGGAAGATAATTAGGAGGGCAAAGGCTAACACCAAGGAAAGAATAGCCAAGAGAGGAGACAAAACATTCTTTAGATATGTGGGAGATAGGAGGAAGACTGGACAGGGATTACAAGGCTGTGGGGGCAAGGAGGGAAGCCATTAGAAGAGGACTGGAATAAATCAGAATAACTAAGTAGGTATTTTGCTCAGTATTTACAAAGGAAGGGGAGGGCAGGAGCCAGAGTTAAGGGGAAGAGGCAGCATGGGGTAGACACAGCTCCTTTCAGTGCAGAGAGAGTTAGGGAGGAACTAGGCAGGTTGAAGGTGGACAAGGCCATGGGACCAGCTGGGCTGCATTCCAGGGTGATCAGGGAACTGAGTGAGGAGTTGGCTGCCCCACTGGTGAGGCAGTTCAATCTCTCTCTGGATTTTGGAAGGGTGCCAGAAGACTGAAGGAGGCTGACTGTGGTACCGATACACAAGGGTGGAAGTAGGGAGTTGAGGGAGAACTACCGCCCAGTCAGCCTCACCGCAATGGTGGGTAAGGTCATGGAGGCACTCATCAGAGAGAGGGCGAAGGACTATCTGGAGGTACATGAGCTACTGGATGACAGACAGCATGGGTTCATGAAGGGAAGTCATGCCAGTTCAATTTAATTGAGTTCTTTGACTGGGTGAAGCAAGTAATTGACTGGGGGGAGTGGTGGATGTGGCCTATCTGCATTTCAAGAAGGCCTTTGACATCATACTCCACAGAAGATTAGTTAACCATATGGAAAGTATGGGGGTTGGGGACACAATAGCTAGATGGATAGAAAACTGGTTGGCAGACAGAAGCCAGAGGGTGGTGGTGAATAGGGTGCACTCTAGACAGGGCAGGTGATCAGCGGTGTTCTCCAGGGGTCAGTGCTGGGGCTGCTCCTGTTCAATATCTATATTAGTGATATAGCAGACAGGCTGAAGGGTCGGGTGGTACTTTTTGCAGATGATATGAAAGTCTGCAACAGGGTAGTCTCCACAGGGGATATTGAGGACATGAGGCAGGACCTGAGGGCACTGGAAGGGTGACCAGAGACCTGGCAACTAAAATTCAATATCAAGAAATGCATAGTTATGCACCTGGAGCACAGGAACCCAAAGGAAGGGTACATACTTGGAGAAAAGGAAGTCAGGGTTAGGGAACAGGAGTGAGATCTGGGGATAATAGGGTCCTGTTACCTTAAGGTGGGAAAGCAGTATACCAGGGCACTGGACAGAGTGTATGGGATGCTGGTGTGTATAGGTAGGGGAATCACTAGCAGAAGGAGCAAGGTCCTGATGCACCTATACCAAGCAATGGTGAGACCGCATCTCTAGTACGGAGTCCAATTCTGGAGGCCATACCTGCACAAAGACATAGATTTAATTGAAAGGGTTCAGAGAAGAGTGACCAGAATGGTGAAAGTGATGAAGAGCAAACTGTACAAACAGAGATATAGGGAATTGGGGCTCTACACACTGCAGACTAGAAGGGAGAGAGGGGACATGATAGATACCTTTAAATACATCAAAGGGATAACCAACGTGTACCCGGGGTGTTTATTTCACAGGAAGAAAGGCACCATAATGAGGGGGCATGATTTGAAACTGCAGGGGGGAACTATAGAGGCAACGTGCGAGAATGGCTCTTCACTGAGAGGGTGGTAGAAGCCTTGAACAGGCTTCCAGAGGAGGTGGTGGGGTCTGAGATGGTGTCAGGTTTCAAGAGAGCATGGGACAGATGCATGAGCTACAGGGGATGGGATGGGTGCTTTCAGAGGGGGTGAGGGAAGAATAACGGGGGGAGGGGTAGACTAGATGGGCCAAGAGGTCCTTTTCTGCCGTCAAGTTCTATGATTCTATGATTCTATGATCTTTTAGTGCTTACTGAGCATGCTCTGAAATGAGTTTTTCAAATTTTAAAAATGCAATAACTTACAAATGGCTTATTATTTTTTCACCAGACTAGCAAAAGGCACATCTGTGTACTAGTCTTTTTCTGCCCTGAAAATGTCACAATCAAAATTCCAAACTGTCTGGGCTGTAGGCAAGTTAAAAAAAAATCTCAGAAAAGTCAATAAGCAAAACAATGCTTTGTTCACCTCTCTGGAACTCAGAAACTGCAAATCTGACCAGAACATAACTTAACACATCCTAGAGATCTACCCTGGGTGACAATGCATGCCAATTTACATGCAAATCCATTGAATGATTGCAAAGTTCTTAAAGTGCAAAATGTCAAGTTTAATATTGAAGTGCTTCCTCAGGATCGCAGGAGCAGTTGCATGGGACAGGGAGTTGGATGCCATTGTCTACCTAGGGACAAATGACCTGGCTGGGAAAGGGATCAGAGCAGTACAGGAGGAGCTTGTGGAGTTGGGGAAGGGCCTTAGACAAGTAGCACACACGGTAACCTTCTTGGAGATGCTGCCTGTCTATGGCATGGGTGAGGATAGGCTGCTCCGCACCATGGGATTCAATCAATGGTTGAAAAACTGGTGCAGAGCTCAGGTTTTGGCTTCATTGTGGACTGGGGGGTCCACCTGGAGGGATGCAGGCTTATACTGGTGCAATGGTCTACATCTGTCTAGGAGGGGATACAGGATAATAGGTGATAGGTTTAAATGCATCATTGGCAATCATTTAAACTAGCCAAGGAGGGAGGAACTGGAAAGGATCAGGGAAATCCTAGCCCCCCCAAAAAAATCAGGGAAGTTAGTGAGGTAAACACCAAGATAGAGAAGTCAATGGGGAGAATGGCACGGGTAATGAAGAAAAAGGCAAAGGCAGTAAGGACAGGGATGGGGCAAAAAGGGGTAATGCCATAAAAAAATGGAGGGTAATGAGTACCAATGCCTGTAATCTAGGTAACAAGCTCCCTGAACAGGTGGCCTTGATGGAAGAGGGATGCTTGGATATTGTGGCAGTCACAGAAATGCGGTACACAGAGAACCATGACTGGGATGTCAACATAATAGGGTACACAGTCTACAGGAGGGACTGGGAGGGTAGAAGAGGAGAAGGAGGCATAGCTCTTTATGTAAGGGAAGGGATCAAACCAACAGAACAAAAGGGTAAACAGGGAGGAGAGGAGGCACTGTGGGTCACCCTGGAGAATGGAAATGGCACCACAATCCACACAGGGGTTGTATACAGACCCCCATCTCAGAGGGAGGAAATGGACAAGGAAATGATAGAAGGTATCCTTTGGAAGGCAGGGAAAGGGCAGGTATTGTTGATGGGGGACCTGAATATGCCATATGTTAACTGGAGCACCTTTGCTGCAGCCACATCCAAGAGCAAGATCATTCTCGATGCCCTACAGGGGGCATACCTCAGATAGCTAGTGTTGAAACCCACTCTGGAGGGAGCAATCTTAGACCTGGTACTCTCAAATGGGGATGGAGAGCAGATCTCAGGTCTAGAAGTGGGTAGCCATCTAGGAACAAGGATATACCATGATGATAGCGACCCCATATGAGCAACTGTCATAACGGTGACCCATATGACAGCGCTATCATTGTTGGGTGACTGTAGGTTTATGGTAAAGGTTGCGACCATGAGGTTAGAAACATAGAAACATAGAATTTGATGGCATATTGGTTTGGGAGTGTGGGGTATTAGGGAAACCCTAACGCCTCATGTCCCAACTTTCATTGCTTTGACCTTAACTGGAGCATTAATGAAGTTTTTTTGCAATAGATATATATTTATATATATTTGGCATTAGGGTTACTATCCCTACCACCCCAACTACCCTCCATACACCAACAGGCATTGGGGTATGCCTTGGGGTCATCGTACCTAACTCTCACTCCATTCCATGTGTCAGGAAGCTGAGATGGTACAATATAGGAGAATGGGATGAGAGTCATGTCCGATGACCCCAAGGAACATCCTGATGCCTGTTGGTGTGTGGAGGGTGGAGGGTGGGGAGGGGTGGTAGGGTTAGTAACCCTAACACCAAATTGTCATACTTTCATCTCTGTAATATTAATCCTAACTCATGCATTAACAGAGTTTTTGCAATGAATTTCCCTTCTTTTTGAGAAAGCATAATCTTACTCATATGTGGTTGTAGGAGTGCAGCCCTCTGGGCCCTGTGCTCCCATGCATGCAAATTGTAATTGTCTCTGATTTTCTTGTGGAATAGCCTTCCCCTCTGGGCCCTGTGCTTCTATGTAACCATAATTGTACAGACATTATAATTAACCCTCATGTCCCTGTTGGAGGGCCCTGCTCTCCCATCACGCTCCCATCACGTCATAATAGTATCCTTTTGTGGGACTGCAGGGCCCTGCTTTTCCACTACTACTTAATAGAGGGCCCTGCCCTCACATTACTGCATATGTGTAGAGACACAGTGCAGGCTTAGAGACATTCTAAGTAACCTTGTGATGCAAATGGTGCAATATCTCAGTAACCATAGGAACACTGGAAATAATTCCACCACAGTTGTAATCATGACCTAGCAAATTGCATGCATGCTTAGTAAAGGTGTACAAAGCCTCGTTTAGCGAAAAATCCATATCGCAAACAGTTTTGGGATATAACCGCCATACTGTATGGGAACTTTGTAAACTTCTGAATGTTATAACTACGGGAATGATGTGAATTTTTTCATCTAACCATCAAAAGCCACATCTGTGGGGTAAGCCCCTCCTATGCTACAAATTTCAGCCCAAAAGTCCTAACTGTTTATTTGTTATGAAGTGGGAAAGAAACAGCTTTTTTTTTGGTACTTTCACAAATTTGCAAAACTTTTGCAAAACTTGCAAAAGTTTCATGACAGGTTTCACAAATTTGCAAAAGTTTTGCAAATGTACTTTCGCAGATTTGCAACACTTCCAACAGCAAAACTGAAAAAACATATTTCCAATTATTATTTTTAAAAACTAATGTCAGGATCATTTTCCTTGGGCCTTGATTAGGTAAACACAACTGTTGGTGTTTACCAAGGGGCAGTATTTTTTGAATTACAGTGTTTTTTAGCCATCGCTAAGATGTGCAATAGTGCAAAACCCATTTTCGGCACTAAAATTGACTTTTGCAAAAGCAAAAAGCGCTTTTGTATAGAACATCTAATTTTTCTTATAGGCCATAATGGGAGATTTTAATCTTTCATAACTTTGGAATGGATTAATATTTTTTTAACCAAACCTTCAAAAGGCACATCAGTGACCTAGACCCCATATACCCTAACACTTTCAGACCACACACCCAAAGAATTTTGGACATAGAAATGAGCAAAGAATTTGCACCTAAATGGTGAATTTCACATTGTTTGGCACTCTGCAGCTCTGTAACCACACTTCTGACTGGCACAAAACTTACCAGATCCATGATACCAAACTGCGCATGCAAAATATCACGCAAATCGGTTGAATGGTTCCAAAGTTATTGATGTGCAAAATCTTGGGTTTAACATAGAAATGGCCATGCAACCCAAACCATAGGGCACTACCATGCCCTATAATATATGTGTGTGTGTGTGTGTATATATATATATATATATATATATATATTTGGAATACATGATGGGCAGGAGTGGGATATGGAAAATATTCTCACTCCTGCAGAGTGAGCTCTGGATACTCATGAGTGCCAAGGCACAAGTGAGAATATCCAGAGCTCACTCTGCAAGACCAAGAATATTTTCCATATCTCATGATCTGCACATAATGTGTGCAATTTATACAATGGGGGTGGGAGCTTTAGAAATATTATTTTTCCTGTGTTCTTTTTCTGTTTCTGTGTGCTTTCTGCTCTTTCTGTGTTTGGTGTGAAAGTGTGTGAGTTTTTCTGAATGGACTGGGAGAGAAACTCAATGGCACACAGGTGAGTGTCTTTTTCAATGCTAAGTAAGTTGCAGGTAGCACTGAGGAAGAGAACTGCTTTGTGAAGGAGTTGTATTTAGAATGCAGGCTGTTGTAAAGCTGAGATCAGCAGAGTAATGGTCTTGGAGTCTCAGAAACACTATAGGGCACAGGCGAGTGTATTTTGCAATGCTAATTGAGCAGGTTGAAGGCTTCAGTGAGAAAGAGAAACTGTTTTGTGAAGCAGTTTCATTTAGAATGCAGTCTTTCATGAGTGAGCGGTGACATCAGCAGAGTATGGATAAATGGAATTTATCTCACTCTGCCAATGTCATCAGAATTTATCTCACTGCAGTGAGAAAATCTCCTTTATTACACTGGAATAGCTCTCATCCCATTGTGTGTGTGTGTGTGTGTGTGTATATATATATATATATATTTTATATATGTGTGTGTGTGTGTATATGCATATATATATATATATATATATATATATATATTTTATGAGAGTGTGTGCCCCTATATTTAGAGTTATGAAGGCTCTTCTATGTTAAACTTGAAATTTTGCTCGTTAATAATTTTTGACCCATTCAACAGATTGACATGAAATTTGGTATGTACAGTGGGGCATGGTAGATCTCTTGATCTGCCAAATTTTGTTTTGGTTGGACATACGTTTGTTGCACACCAAAATGCTGAAAAATCCACTTTTCGCCAGTTATGAGGGCAGTTTTTTGGATT
The DNA here is from genome assembly GCA_016271365.2 of Neoceratodus forsteri. Lineage (NCBI taxonomy): Eukaryota > Metazoa > Chordata > Ceratodontiformes > Ceratodontidae > Neoceratodus > Neoceratodus forsteri. The sequence continues at coordinate 1,317,279,671 of CM057452.1, forward strand.
TTGTTTGTGGTGCTGTGCAGCCTTTGTGTAGCGTACCACTCTGTGACTTAGCTCGTCTGAAAGAGCTTGGGTCAAGGCATGTGCCGCTCTTTTTTGTAAAAAAATATTAATCCATTCAAAAGTAATTAAACTTTTAAGTTTCCATTATAAGACAATGGGAAAATGTATATGGTTATTTTGCAAACAAAGAATGGGGTTTTGGACATCTGGTCCCTCCTCATGGTCAAATATTTTGCAGGCTTGCAATCAAAAAATCTTTGATAGTGAGAATTCTTTGATTGCGACGGCCGACATTTTGTTTTCATTTTGACGTTAGAAAATTTTAAGTGTCTCGTCTCAGGGGTCACTCCTGAATTAAAACTTGGATGGGTTTTACACAGGGGGCTTTGCTCTATCGAGCCATGGCTGTGGTTTGCTTAAAAAGTGTCTAAAAATAGAGTTTTAAAAATTGTTATTCTTTGATTGACTAACGATCTTTGATCCCGAGCCAGCAAATTCTTTGATTGCAAGATTCTTTGACCACAATCTTTGATCGCGAGCGAGGAACAAGATGGCCAGTTGAAAAAAACAAATTTCTCAGCTCAGGGGTGGGTTATTAACACAAATGAGGGTGGTTTTGCTCCTGGGGCCTTCGTTTTATTGAACCATGCTTGTGGTTCCATGCATTTATGTGCAAAATTTGAATTTCACCATTTTTTACTCTTTGATCATGAGCCTGCAAATTCTTTGATCGTGAGATTCTTTGACCATGATATATGATCGTGAGTGAGGGACAAGATGGCCAGTTGAAAAAAGCTAATTTCTCAGCTATGGAGTGGGATATTAACACAAATGAGAGTGGGTTTTGCTCATGGGGCTTCATTTTACTGAACCATGCCAGTGGTTTCATGCATTTATGTCTAAAATTTGATTTTCACTATTTTTTATTCTTTGATCATGAGCCTATAAATTCTTTGAACTCAAGATTCTTTGATAGTGATCTTCGATCGCAAGGGAGGGTCTTGATGGCCAGATTTTAATGCAACAGATAGGCCAATTTTAACAATCTTTAACATTAAATATCTCGGAAATGGTTTGGTCTTTTTACTTAAAATTTAGCAGGTGTTCACAGGATGTCCTCTACATGGAAATTATGATGTTTACATGTCAGATAATACATTTTTTGTGGAGATATTGCATGGCATAGTTTACATTTTGTGAACAGCATTTTCCATTATGGTAGTGGCTTTAAATTTGAAGGGTAGCTAGCCTTACTGCCATGGATGTACTTTTCAGTCATTAGGTGTCTAAAATCTTAACAGGAGTGGAACTCTGCCACTCCAGTGAATGAAAATCTCAAACTTTCACATGTTATATCTCGGAAACAGTTTCATCTTTTACATTGAAATTTGGAGGATCTTCACGAAGTGTCCTGCACATGTGAATTATGGTATTTAGGTGTTGGAATATTAATTTGATGTGGACATTTTTCATGACACACTTTCTGTTTTGCATATGGTGCTTTGCATTGTGGTACTGGCTTCACAATTATAGGGTGCCTAGTGATACTGCCATGGAGGTACTTTTCAGTGGTTACGTGTCTGACATGTAAACAGCTGTTGAATAATGACCCTCTGATGATTGACACTTTGCTTTCTTTCAACATGGTGGGAGCTTTCGGGCCCCATGCTCCCACCCATATGTGCTCCCAACAATACATATGCTATTCAGTACTTGTACTCTTATCTTATGCAGACATTTACAAGTTGGTTGGAGCACAGGGCCTGAAGGGCCCACTCTTCCACCAGCTTCTACAACTTTGTAATTTTCTATTCTTTCTCAAACAGTAAGGAATTTCTATGCAAAAAACTTTGTTAATGCATCATTTAGGGTTAAAACACAAAAAGTCAGGAGAAGAGGCCCCCTCATGGACCCACCCATCATCCCGAGATTGACAGCTGACAGGGTGTGTCATTGGGGTTGTGATGCCTAAATGTCATCCCATTCTTCTTTCCTGTGGCTTGTCAATATGATTACACATGGAATGGGGTGACATTTAGGCCTCACAACCCCAATGACACAACCCGTCAGCTGTCAATCTCGGGATGATGGGCGGATCCACAAAGGGGGGGAGGGGGGAACCCTAAAGGTCTAATTTCCTGACTTTTTGTGTTTTAACCCTAAATTATGCATTAATATTTTTTTGCATAGTATATATATATATATATATATATATATATATATATATACACACTGTATATGCACTGCATAGTATACTGGCATGGTAGTAGCAGTAGAGTTACAGTTCAATGGTCACTTCTATGTTAAACCACACATTTTGCACTTTAATAACTTTGCAACTGTACAACCGATGTGCCCTTACTTTTTGATAAAGCCTCTGGTCCCACAGCTCTCTGGATCTGGAAGGTTTCATTCCAGTCAGTGGTGCAGTTGTGGAGGTGTAGAGCACCAAGAAATTTGAAATTTACCATTTAGGTGCAAATTCTTTGCCACGCAGCATCTCCAAAAGGGCTTGTGGGTCTGGTCTGAAATTTTTAAGGTATATGTGGTCTGGGCTGCAGATGTACCTTTTGAAGGTTTGGTGAAAAAATATTAATCCATTCAAAAGTTATAAAAGTTTTATGTTTCCCATTGTAGCCTATGGGAAAAAATATATGTTCCTTGTGAAAGCAGTTTCTGCTGCTGTGAAAGCTTTTTTTCCTGCCTCACATGGAAAAGTTAGTGCCATGCTTCTGCCATCTTGTTTCCAGTTAGTGATGGGGAAAAGATGCTGTAATTCAAAAAATACTGCCCCTTGGTAAACACCAACTATTGTGCTTATCTAATCAGGGCTGGAGGAACAAGACTCTGGCCTTAGTTTAAAAAAATAGTTTCTGGAAATGTTGTTTTTATTTTACTTTGCCCTTAGCAGTGTTGCAAATTTGTGGCATTATTTTTGTGAAACCACCACAAATTTGTGACAGTTTACGTGCAAGTGATGGCACTGTAGTGTGCAAACCGCCACAAATTTGCAGCATTTTTCGAAAACTGTCACAAATTTGTGACACTACCTGAAGTCAAAAAAAACATATTTCCCCTGTGAACACTAAATATTCCCTGACCATTTTTTTGCCAAAATAAAGGAATCGGAATCCTTGGCCCCTGTTTAGGTGAACACCTAAACACCTGTTGGTTGACTCTAAGGAATTCACATGTGCCACATTTCTAGACCTTAGCAAGGCATTCGACACAGTGGACCACAACCTTCTACTTCTCTGCCTCAGATCTCTGGGCATGAATGGTCCATCTCTAAACTGGTTTTGCAGCTATCTTACCGGTAGGCAGCAAAGGATGAAAGTTGATGGGTCCTATTGAATCCAATGCTTATTAGGAGAGGAGTCCTGCAAAGTCCCATATTCGGGCCACTATTGTTTACCATTTACATTCATTTCATGGGTACAAATATCTACATGTCCAAACTTCACATCTTTGCAGATGACACGGTGCTGTATTCTTCTAAGCCTTCATTGCATGGAGCGTGTGCTGAGCTGCAGTCTGACTTCAATCAACTGCAGCTCAGTCTTGCACATTCCAACCTGTTACTGAATTCAAAGAAAACCAAGGTAATGTTCTTTACTTCTATCAATCCGGGTACATCCTCAAGCATACAGCATACTCCCCTACCAATCACAATCATCTTTGGGGACACCTTAGAGGTCGTGGACCAGTACAAGTACATTGGAGTCAGGTTGGACAGCAAATTGTCCTTCAGCATTCATATCAATTGCCTTGTTAAAAAGCTGAAAGTGAAGCTGGGGTTCCTTTATAAGAACAAATTCTTATTCACAATGGACTTCAGATAAAAATAGATGCAAGCCACCTTCCTTCTCCTGACAGATTATGGAGATATCATATATAACTGTATTTCTGTGACTCACATGCACAAATTCAACACTCTTTATCACCATGCACTGCACTTCATAACAAATGCACCACACGGGACGCACCATTGTGACCTCTATCAAACAATAGGCTGGACATCCCTAGCCACAAGACTGATGCTTCACATTGGCTTATGGACAATGAAAATACTGTTGGACAAATTGCTACAGTATATCTGTTCACTTATGCACATGTTATATAGCAAATACTTACTATGAAATTCTAAGCTCATTCTGTTGGATGTGCCCAGAGTGCACACTAACCATGGCAGAGAACTTTGCTATTTCATCAGTCTGGAATAAAATACAATGTAATCTTAGACTCACCAAGCTTGACTCTGTGAACTATTTTAAGGCTCTGGCCACTAAAGCCTTTAATGTAGCATGCCATTGCCCCAAGAGCTAATCACCCTCCCATGAAACCCATCAGTCCACCAGCTATCATGTCCCCCTCCCCGAACTCACCCTTACCCTCCAAGTGTACCCATCCTCCCCAGCTACCAACTATCCTGACCCCTTCCCCTTAACACCTTACCTATCTAACTTAGCCATCCCTTCATCATCTTTTCTGACCCCCCATCCCCCCTTACCTCATCCCACCCAGGCTACTCGATGGCTAATTGTTCCTTCCTCCCCCAAACTCCCTTCCTCCCTCACCTTAAGTGATTAACTCCTCTGGCCCAGTCTCTCTGTCTTGTGGGTTCGTCAGGGTTCAGTGCTGTCCCCCACATTGTTCGTGGTGTACATGCTGCCCCTCTGAGACATTGTAAGAAGGTATGGGCTGAGGGTTCACTGCTATGTTGATGACACCCAGCTCTACCTATCGTTTGCACCCGACCAGGATAGAGCTCTCTCAGTATTTAACAACTGCCTCACTGCAATCCAGAACTGGATGAATTTGAGCTGGCTGAGGTTGAATTCAGAAAAGACGGAGGTGATGATTATGGACCCAGGTTGCTGGATAGAGGGGGATGGGGCTGGGTTGCCCTCAGGACTTTTTTTTAGTGGCATCCAGCTCCCTACCTCTGAATGTGTGCGAAATCTGGGGGTGATTTTTGACGATGGTCTGACACTGTGATCGCAGGTGTCGGCAGTCATAAAATCATCCTTTTACCATCTGAGGAACATCTCCAGGATTAAGCACCTAGTTCTGTCCAGTGAGCTGCCTACTTTGGTCCATGCTTTTGTGACCTCATGCCTTGATTACTGCAACTCCCTGTATCTAGGTTTAACCCCTAGGTGGCATTATCCCAAGTATTACTACCCCTGCCTGCTTAGCTATTAGCAGGTTAAGGGGCCTGGGTAATGAAATGGGTGCCTCCACCTGGAGGTCAGGGTTGTTAGTGGTCAAGCTAACCTGGGTACAGCACTCTGGGACACTGTAATCCCCCTCTTTCCCTGCTAGTGGCCTGAACAATATGCAATAATTACTTTCACAATGACCCTTATTCACCAGGCAATTACTCACACTGTTTGCACTTACCAAAAGGGCTGGTTCCTCTAGCTTGACCTTGGGGACCCCTTTTAAAACAAGGTTAAGCACAACAAATAGCAACAGTACAATACTTTTGGCACAAACTGGAACCACAGTCAGGTTAAATACAAAGTTAAATCTGATTTATTCAGGGGACTTGAACAAGGGAGGGGTGTAATCAGGTTGATTTGCTTAAAAGCAATATTAATCAGACAGTTATGCATGCAGTTCAGAGTCCCTATACAGTTACACACTCTGGGTACCCAGGTGGGAAAATGGTGGGCTAGTCAGGAACGTTGGAGCTGGTTAGGGCCCTGTGATGGAAGAAAGCAACATGCACAACACACACTATTTGCGATCTGGAGCCGGAGGGCTCAGTTTGTGAAAGAAAATGCAACAAGACAATCAGATGACAACACTTTTAGATTTAGCTGTTGTTGCAAGGAGCTACCCTGATGTTTACTCATGATACCCAATACTGGACACAGGCAGGATGAAATTGAGACAGCAGGTTGTTGAACTGGAGTGCCAGGAGAAGTAGGGCCCACACGAATCGCCGAGGCATCATTCCTGTTCAAGGCATTGAGCAGGGGGCTAATCCCCAGGCTGGTCTCTTGTCGATGACTTTCTCAGCGTAGCAGGTATTCTGGCTGGGCCAGTGTAGCAGGGTCCAGACACATAGTGGGGAACCAAATCATGATCCACTATAAGCACACAGCACATTCACATGTAAGGAAATTCCACTGTACCAGGCAAATGGCTCTCCAGTCGCAATTACAGAGTTTCTGCACAATCCAGGAGTTCAGAGGTAGCTGGAAGTCCTAACAGGCCTATTGCATTCAGCAAACCTTCGGTCTTCTTCAGGTTAAAGCCTGGTCACAAATCAGTGGCTTAATTCGCTCTCCAAATTCGGATTCAGTCCGAAAAAAGCACAAGGTCCCTCTCAGGAGCAGCAGGCAGGCATGCAGGCCAAACTCAGGTCTTTCCACAGTTCTCCCACGTTAATCCACTATGGATTGCTGCTCGAACTATCTCAAGCTGTTACTTCTTCACTTACAACTCTGGTCTAACTGAAACTGAAAGCAATGTGGGACTTTCCCCAAGATCCAAAAGGTTCAGTTGGCTGATCTGCCTGTCAGTCACAACAAGGGCTCCCCCTCCAGGTTATTTTAGGCACCAGAAGCCCAAAACTGCAATTCCTACAAGTTCTGGCCACACCAAGCCCCTGTAGGCAGGCTCCATTTTAGAGTCCCAAATTTACTGATTGGCACATTCTGACAGTCCAGGACCAAGATGATGGAAACAAACAGAAATGTCCATGCTGCAAAGAAGGCAGGTTAGAACAAACTGCAATATTATTACTACTCTAACAAATGATCGGCAAACAAGTATATCTTCTAACAGAGCTCCCTCTCAGATTAATTATGACTGCAATCCAGGCAGCTCTTAAAGGGACAGTACACAGAGGCTATAGAGGCACTCTCTGGCAATACATTTAAACTGCTAAAACGCAGAACGCCAGCCTGGCAGTGAGCATTTAGGCAAGCTCAAGGAAGACTTTTCGGGAATCCACATCTGTAGGGGGGGTTGCACCCTTGCCTACCTGGAGAAAACATGGTGTCCATGTCAAGTCTGTACCATCATGCATCAGTTAACATAAAACTTATTACTTTACTATACATATTCAGTACACTTCATGATACTATATCCATAAGGACAATACTTATGCATGTTTCATACAGGTAATACTGATTCCACTATGATTAACATACTTGTGACATCACAATACTGATTCATGTTATAACTTCCTGTGCATTAAACAATGCAGGAGGGGGCCCTTCCCTATCAGCTAACATGAGGCTGGATGGGGCAGGGACACTATACTGAGAAGGAAGAACAATCAGCCTGGAATCAGCCATTAAGCTCAGTTTGGGTAGTGAGCTCTGAGAAATATGAACACTTTTGTGAACCACATAGAGAGGCAAATCCAATGGCCAACTGGGAGAATCATAACTGAAGTGCAATACTGGCTTGACAGCTCAGCCAGTCTTTTTGGGGGAACAGCCACAGTCTCTGTACTTTCAGCACTAACTTTGGAGCTTTCTTCATTTGTGAGGGGTGCCTCTGCATGGTTGGGAATGTCCAAACTGGGAGCACCATCAGCTTCTTGCTCTGTAAGCTCTATTTCTACAACACTTGGCTCATTATTATCCTCTGACAAAGGCCCAGGTTGCTTATTTTTAAGAGGCTGTAGCACAATTAGGCTTTGCAGCACTGAAGGGGAACTTTCAACACTCTCACATTGTTCTTTAGGTTCTGGTGTGTCACCAGGGAGACTCAGACCATCAGCCCCTTCTTTGGGCAATTCATACAGTTCCACAAAACACAGAGAGTCCGCAAGCCCAGATGCGATGCTTTGCACCTCACTTTCAGGGAGCGTTGGCTCCAAGGATGAAGCTGGAGGGTTAGGCAGTCCAGAAGGCCCAGCTTCATCCCCATAATTAGTCATAGGGTTACCTCAAAACAGGTGACTCAATTCATTGGAGGGGTAATAGGCATTGTCACACTCACTATCATCAGAGCTGGACTGACAGTCACTATCATTTTGGGCCTGCTGTGGGGGAAACCTTAACTCTGTAACTATTGGGATAGGTTGACTCTGTCTCTTTTTTTGCAGTAAAATGAGTTACCGGCCCAGAGGAGGCAATGTCTGCTGGCTCAGCTTCAATAATAACTTGGCCGATAGGCAGCAAGTGGTTACAGTGCATGGTCTTGACACCTTTGGAGTTATTCTCTGGTCATACATTGTATACTGGTAGATCATCAAACTTTCCAGATACTACATGAGGAAGATAGTGCCACCTATCAGCAATTTTGTGCTTGCCATGTAGTCCCAAATTGAGTAACAATGCACGGTCTTCGGGCCGTAGCTCTTGAGCCTTTACTTTCTTGTTGTGCCTCTCTTTGTTGGTGAGATTTCTTTTAGTAGTCATCGCCTGGGCCAGCTGATATGCATGGTTCAATTGAGCTTTCAGTTTCTGTACATACTGCAGGTAGTTTTCAGCTTGGACCCCATCTAGAGAGAACCCAGAACAGACATCAACTGGCAGGTGAGCCTCCCTCCCTCCCAAACATGAGGCGGTAGGGGATAACCCAGTAGCATCATTTTTGGTGCAATTGTACATGTGTACCAAGGAGCTAATCTGTTGGCTCCACTTATGCTTGTCTTTTGGGAGGAGGGTGCCCAGCATGTCTAGAAGGGTGCAATTAAAACATTCTAGTTGAGGGTCCCCCTGTGGGTGATGGGGGGTTCTTGACTTCCGCATCCCCCACAGAGAGAGCATTTCTTTGATTAGTCGACTTTCAAGTCTCTGCATTGGTCAGAGTGGATCCGCTGGGGGGCACCATAATGGCGAAAAATTTTTCCACTATCACCTTGGCCACGATAGAGGCTTTTTGATCTTTAGTTGGAAAAGCTTGTGCATACTGTATGAAATAATCCCTAACCACTAACACATTGCCAGTATTCCGCTGATCAGGTTCTAAACATAAAAAATCTATGCAGAGTAGTTCCATGGGGTGCTGGTAGTGATATTAACAAGGGGAAAGCCCTCTGAGACAGGGCTTTTCTTTGGAAGCAATGACTACAGGTCTTTACATGGTGCTCAACATCGGTCTGCATCTTGGGCCAGTAGAATCGAGATCGTACCAGGTCGAGAGTTTTGTCAATACCAAGGAGCCCCATGTGATTGTGGAGGGACCTCAGTATCAAATCTTTAAAGGCAATGGGAAGGACCAATTGCTGCTTGTCTACTCAACCACTGTGATCCAATGTCTCTCTGTATAACAACTGATTGTGTAACTTCAACTTGGGGCCTTCTTTAAACAATAGGGCAGTTCGAAGTCAGGGGAACACAACTGGGACACATCTTTCCCTGCACAGAGGGCATCAAATGCTGACTTAATCATAGGATCTTGGGATTGAGCCCACTGGATGCTGTTATTGTCAAACTGAGGTAATGACTAATATCTAGAGCAGAGAAATGGCAATAGGCAGCCGATATGCAGGTATCAGGAGGGCCCAAGCAATCTACTAAACATTCCACTGTATCCGTAGACATCTGTTCATCTCTATCAAACTTCTGGAACATTGCTCAGATGTCAGGTTCAGACAACCTAACCCAAACACTCTTGGAGACTGGCCTTCATGACAGGGCATCAGCATCAATATGGTTCAGTCCTGGCCTGTATTCAACAGCATAATCATAGGTTGATAAAGCAGAGAGCCACCAGTGCCCAGTGGCATCCAAGTTAGCTGAAGTCTGTACATAGGTTAATGGGCTATTGTTGGTCTTCACCAATATATTTGCCCATAGAGGTACTCATGAAACTGGTCAACAATGGCCCATTTTAGGGCAAGGAACTCCAGCTTGTGCACAGGATAGTTTCATTCTGATGGGGTCAAGCTGCTGCTGGAAAAAGTCACTGGTCTCAAACCATCCTCATGGCCTTGATACAGCACAGCTCCTAGGCTCTGCAGACGAGTGTCCATATGCAGCACATAGGGCTTGGTGGGGTCAGCATAGGCGAGGATGGGGGTGTGGGTGAGTTGATATATGACTTTGTAGAAGGCTGCTTCACATTCAGGTGTCCAGCAGGGCCCACAAGGTTCACCTGTTCAGAAGTGTACTTTCTCGGGTTCTTTGACAGCCCCTTTCTTGTATTTGCAGTTGGTAGGGAGGTAACCCTGGGTGAGACTCAGGATCAGGCAAATCACCTTGGAAAAGTCTTTTATGAACCTGCCGTAGTAACCACAGAACCCCAGAAAATGTTGTAGTTCTTTCAAGTTATGGGGCTGGGGAGAATTAGTCAGTGACTCGATCTTACTTGGATCAGTCTCTATCCCTTCTACAGATACTATGTGCCCCACATACTTCACAGAGGTTTGAAAAAACTGGCACTTGTCAAGGAACAGCTTGAGACTGAAGAGTTCCAATTGGTCTAGGACTTTAAACAGTCGACTCTCATGCTCCTCTAATGTGTGTCAAAACACAATGACATAATCTAGGTACACTAGGCATTCTAGCAAGTTCATATCTCCCACTGCACATTGAATCAGTCACTGAAAGGTGGCCGGGGCACCCAAAATCCCTTATGGCATTCTCAGAAATTTGTAGAACCCCAAAGGACAGATGAAGGCTGTTTTATCATGGTCCTCCGGGGCCATCGGACTCTGGTAGTATCCACTGTGAAGATCCAGTACTGAGAACCATTTGCTCCCATTCAAGCAATCCAGGGCATCTTGTATACGGGGCATGGTGTATTGATCTGGGATGGTCCACTGGTTCAGGGTTCGATAATCAACACACATCCCCACCGACCCCTTCTTCTTGTGCACAATCACAGTGGGAGAGGCATATGGGCTTCTTGATTCATGTATCATGCCAGCATCGAGAATTTCCTGCAGATGTCTCCTCACATCATCTACGTCCACTGGGACGAGGTGTCGGGATCTGTCTTGAAATGACGGGTCATCATGCAGGTGTATATGATGCACTGCACCCTGGACACAGCCCACATCACATTCTTTTAAAGAAAATACTTGGTCTCTCTAAGCGAGTTTAATGCTAATCCTAGCATTCCATTTAGCTGGTTGTGGGGATTCACCAAAGTCAAATAAGTCCGGGGTCACTCTCTCCTTTTGGCCAGAGTACTTGTTATTGGGTAACACTGCAGTGTCTGTGCAGTGTACTGTAGCTAAAGTGCACCCTCTGTTCACCGAGACCTCCTGATCTGACACATTTCAAATCTGGGCCATCATTCATTGTGCATAGGCATGGGCATGGGCAGGCTAGATGCTGGGTTTAACCAATAATCCATCTGGCAACTTTCCATCACCTGGTGCATCGAACATTAATATTTTGTTCTTTACATTTCTCTTTAGGCAGACTTCTCCATGGATTGTGCACTGGGCTTTGGGGGCCAATACCAAGGAGTCAGGTTCCCTTTTCCACACTATCCCCACTGGCTCATCTGGGTCCTCTTCATTGGGTTTCTGTTGTAAGTCATATGCCCTGTTTACTAAGGTTGGAATTCTTTGGGTCCATCCAGTCAGTTGCCCTTGTTTCTCATGGCAGATTTGTGCTAGTCTCCCAAATATGTGGGCGTTTGTTCCAATTAACAGGGGAACCCTATCATACAGTCCAGTGAGGGGACACACTTGGGCCAGTGCCTCTACTTGCTCCCCTACACAAGTTACGGTTGCAGGAAAAGACAACCAGAGGTGGACACATCCTAGGTAGGGATAGGACTTGTCAATCAGCCCCCACACATGTAGGCCTTCCAGGGATTGCAAAGGCACATCAGATAAGTGTTTGTCATACCACTCCTGACATACAATGGTCGCTTGTGACCCACTGTCAAGCACAGACTGAGTAGGGATACCATGCACAGCCACGGTAGTCTTCATTGAAGGGCCCATTATTTTGGACCAGTCTGGAGGAACAACAGCAGAGGTCTGGACAGATGATTTAGCCACAGAGGGGTTTGAGTTAGGATGGCTGAAGCCTTCACTGTGGTCATTTTGTGCACCCCTTGACCACTGACTCATTTTCTGAAGCTCTCCTTGAAGCCAGTTCACCACTTTCTCTAAGCCCTTCTGAGACCAGCATTCCCTCTTCATATGGCCATCCTTGCCACAACTGTGACAAATGACAGGCTCTCAGGGCATCCTTGGGGAAAACATAGCAGGGTATGTTGAAGCATCGACAGGAGATTGTGATCTGACTTCTGCTGGTAGTGTACCATGTCTCAAAAGTTCCTTTAGGGTGGCTATCAATTCCTTGAGCTCAGCCAAGAAGTCACCCTCAGTAGAGGATGCCTGAGGATGCACCCCCACCGTCTTAACAGTCACATCCTGACAGGGGACAGGGTCTCTGTCAGCAGGGGATACCTCAGCAAACGCACCCGGTTGTACTTTTCTGACTTCCTGCAGCAACTCCTCCCTCCACTGTTTAGCCCATGGTGGGACACTCATAGTGATCTTCATTTTGGAAGGGCCTTCTGGTTCCATAATCATTTGGGCTGTACTCACTCCATAATTACAATCTCGGTCTTCACCTTCTACTTCCTGGATTTCTTTTATCAAGTCACAGTAGTCAGGTGGGTTACCTCTCTTATCCTGGAGCCTTAACTGGATGATCTGCATTTTAGAATGCTTGCCATGTTGCAGTATGTGCCCCAATCTCACATGGTTCAAATCACTGGTGGCTACCCAACCTTTCCGGTAAGCTTTCTGCAGAGCTCTTTCTAGGCGAGTAACATACAAAGACAAACTCCCCCCCCCTATCCATTGTTTGGTACCTAGGAATTTCCACATCAAAATTTCCCTTAACTCAGTGCTCCCAAAATTGCCTTCAAGTACAGATATGTACTTCTGAGCAGATGCATCGGGGTTCGTGGACCTCAAAAATGTAATGTCTTCAAGGGTGGGGCACCTCAACCTTTCTATGATTCTTTTACACTTCTCAGCCTCCACACAATGCCACTCAGGTACCAAGAGAGCAACATAGTCGATCCAGGTCTCCCAATGATCCTCTATCTGGGGGGTGGGGAGGGAGCCTGAGAAGATTCTCAGCCTTCGGTAGGAGTCGTGACTAATGGCGGATACAGATATAGAGGCCAGCATTGAGAAGGGCACAGAAGGAGGGGCAGTAACAGATGCTGGAGTAGGAGGGGGTGTTAGGGAAGGAACACCCCCAGGTGGGAGGAATAGTTTCTTAAAGTCCTCTACAGTTTTCCGTTCCTCTAGCAACAACTTAGCAAATTTCTCCTCAAAAGTCTCAGATAATGTTGGGAGTTCATTCTCCCCAGGGTCTTTACTGTCTCTTGTTATCGCTCTCCAGGCAGCTAGGACCCCTTCTGAGACAATAGTCTGTGGCACTTTAGAGCTGTCCACAAGGTCACTACACTCTACCAAGGCTATGAAAGTTTGGGTGATCAAATCAGCCTGTCAACCCACCACCACAGGGTTTTTTAAGCATTCAACTTTGGAGAGTGCTCCCTCTACAGTGTCCTTACTGGTATCCAGGGGAAAATCCAGTATAAGCAGAGCATTTTGGGGGTCGAGCTCCTGCCCAGTACACCACCCCACCAACTGGTACACAGCCATTTCTACTGGGGTAGCCATTAGTCTTTAAGAATAATTCATAATTATTGGCCACTAGAAGGCACAAAATCCCAGCAGTGCCTCCAACATGTAACCCCTAGGTGGTGCTATCCCAAGTGCTACTACCACTGCCTGCTTGGCTAGTAGCAGGTTAAGGGGCCTGGGTAATGAAACGGGTCCCTCTACCCAGAGGCCAAGTTTGTTAGTGGTCAGGCTATCCTGGTCACAACCCTCTGGGACACTGTAACCCCCCTCTTTCCCTTCTAGAGGCCTGAACAATATACAATAATTACTTTCATAATGACCCTTATTCACCAGGTGATTACCCACACTGTTTGCACTTACCAACAGGGCTGGTTCCTCTAGCTTGACCCTGGGGACCCCCTGTAAAACAAGGTTAAGCACAACAAATAGCAACAGTACAATACTTTTGGCACAAACTGGAACCACAGTCAGGTTAAATGCAAATAAAGTTAAATCTGATTTATTTAGGGGAATTGAACAAGGGAGGGGCATAATCAGGTTGATGGAGAGGCGTAATCAGGTTGATTTGCTTTAAAGCTATATTAATCAGACAGTTATGCATGCAGTTCAGAGTCCCTACACAGTCACAAACTCTGCGTACCCAGGTAGTAAAATGGTGGGCTAGCCAGGAACATTGCAGCTGGTCGGGGCCCTGTGATGGAACAAAGCAACATGTACAACACACACTATTTGTAATCCAGAGCCAGAGGGCTCAGTTCATGAAAGAAAAAGCAACAAGACAATCAGATGACAACACTTTTAGATTTAACTGTTGTTGCAGGGAGCTACCCTGATGTTTACTCATGGTACCCAATACTGGACACAGGCAGGATGAAATCGAGATAGCAGGTTGTTGAACTGGAGTGCCAGGAGAAGCAGGGCCCACATGAATCACCGAGGCATCATTTCTGTTCAAGGCGTTGAGCAGGGGGATGATCCACAGGCTGGTCTCTCGTCGATGACTTTCTCTGCGTAGCAGGTATTCGAGCTGGGCCAGTGTAGCAGAGCCCAGGCAAATGGAAATGGATACAGCCTCCAGCAATCAAAACACAGTTCAGGCACTCAGTGGGGAACCAAATCACGACCCACTATAACCACGCAGTACATTCACATGTAAGGAAATTCCACTGTACCAGGCAAATGGCTCTCTGGCCAGAATTACAGAGTCTCTATACAATCCAGGAGTTCAGAGGTAGCTGGAAGTCCTGACAGGCCGATATCATTCAGCAAATCTTCGGTCTTCTTCAGGTTAAAGCCTGGTCATAATTCAGTGGCTTAATTCGCTCTCCAAATTCAGATTCAGACTGAAAAAACACATGGTCCCTCTCAGGAATGGCAGGCAGGCATGCAGGCCAATCTCAGGTCTTTCCACAGTTCTCCCACACAAATCCACTATGGATTGCTTCTTGAACTATCTGGGGCTGCTACTTCTTCACTTCCCAACTCAGATCAAACTGAAACTGCAAGCAGTGTAGCACTTTCTCCAAGATCCAAAAGGTTCAGTTGGCTGATCTGTCTGTCAGTCACAGCAAGAGCTCCCCCTCCAGGTTATTTTAGGCACCAAATGCCCAAAACTACAATTTCTACAAGTTTTGGCCACACCAAGCCCCTGTAGGCAGGCTCCATTTTAGAGTCCCAAATGTGCTGATTGGCCCATTCTGACAGTCTATGGCCAAGGTGATTGAAACAGACAGAACTGTCCATGCTGCAAGGAAGGCAGGTTAGAACAAACTGCAATATTATTACTACTCTAACAAATGATCACTAAACAAGTACATCTTCTAACAGAGCTCCCTCTCAGATTAATTATGATTGCAATCCAGGCAGCTCTTAAAGAGACAGTACACAAAGGCTATGCAGGCATTCTCTGGCAATACATTTAAACTGCTAAAATGCCGAACACCAACCTGGCTGTGAGCATTTAGGCAAGCTCAAGGAAGACTTTTTGGGAACCCTCATTTGTAGGGGGCTTACACAGTGCCACCAGGGGTTGATATCCGCTGCTTGAAGCTTGTGCAGAATGCTGCGGCCCAGTTATTGACAGGTACTTTTTGTATCTGTCATATTACTCTGGTGTTGAGTGATCTGTACTGGCTGCCAATACAGTGGTGGATCACCTTTAAAGTCAGTCTTCTGACTTACAAAGCACTACATCGACTGGGCCTGGACTACTTAAAAGAGCTCCTGGTACCTTACTGCCCTAGGTGATCACTCCACTTGGCAGACAAAGGGTTGCTAAAGATTCCGAGGGTTTCTTTAAAATCTTCAGGGGCCCATGCTCTTATGTACGCAGCCCATGCCCTCTGGAATTCTCTACCCCATCTGCTTTGGCACTGTGCATCCATGGGGGAATTTAAAAAGGCCATAAAACCCATTAATAGTGACAAGCTTACCCCTGATGATGATATTTTATTGTGTTTTATAAATCTAGCAGTGATTGGAACTGTGTTTATTTTATTGTTTTATGCGCAGTTATTGTAAAGGTGCCTTGGTTTTAAGAAAGGAACTGTACAAATAAAGATTTATTATTATTATTATTTCTCAAATTCTGCCCAAAATGTGTTTCCACACCTGTGGCACAGAATTTTGTTTTCCACTAATTACACAATTTTCACTTATTGGGTTTATGAGTTGGGGTGATAAGAAGACTATATTGAAAATTTGGGGTCAAAATGTGAAAAAATGACAAAGTTATGAACATTCATTGCAATTTCGCTTCAACCTGCTCATAACTATGGAAATGTTTAATATTTTGACCCCAGAGTTACAACATAGCCTTCTTATTACCCCACCTTAGGTATGTCACAGTCATTATTTTTAAAATCCTGTGCTCAATATGTTTTCACACCTGGGGTTCAGAATGGCATTGCAGTTGCACATAATTATGTTTTGACTAGCATTTCACAATTTCTCTGCACCATGGTACATGAGATGGGGTAATAAGATGGCTATCCTTGCAATTTGGTCACTGTTGTTCTACACATGGAAGTGCAGGGCCCACACCTACATACATATGTGCATCTACAGCTGGATTGGAGCACAGGGTCTGACGGACCCTGTGCTCCCCAAATAAAATGGGGATACTATTATACTATCTCAAAAAGCGAGGAAATGAATTGCAAAAACCTTCATTAATCAGTTAGGGTTCATATTAAAGTGAGAAAAGTATGGAAATGAGGTGTTGAGGTTCCCAACCTTAACGCCCTATCTCACCCACCCCCCACACAACCTTACCACCTGACCCCAACCCCTCCGTCCACACACCAAAAGGTGTCAGGGTGTGTCTTGAGATTGTCAGCACTAACACTCACCCCGTTCTTTTATGCTGTACCATCTTACCTTCCTTACAAATGGAATGGGGTGAGTGTTAGGGCCAATGAACCCAAGACACACCCCAACACTTGTTGGTGAGTGGACGGTAGAGGTGGTAGGGTTGTGTGAGGGGTGAGTGAGGTGTGGTGTTAAGTTGGAGAACCCCAACACCACATTTCCATACTTTTTGTCACTTTAATATGAACCCTAACTGATGCATTAATGAAGCTTTTTTGAGATATATATATATATATATATATATATATATATATTAGATAAACAACCTGAGGTGTACATGACGTTTGATATACCCGCCTTTGGTGTAAGTAAACCACCCGCGCATGCACATATCAGAGCATGACCACACACCTCAGAGTGGTTTATCTATCTTATAAATGTCAAAATTGTTTTGGAGGGGTTAAAAGTGGAGGTGTTGGTCATGCTCTGATATACACATGGTCATATAATGTATTTTATACAATCAGAAGTTTGGATTTGGACGATATTATCATCTCGATTTTATAAATAGATATGAATAGATAGATATAGATATAGATATATATATAGATATTGGTGGCAAAAAACTCAGTTTAATGCATCATTTAGGGTTGTTCCACAGTGACAAAAGCTAGGAAATGTGGTGTTAGGGTTGCCACCCCTTGCACCCCACACTCACCCCACTCCCACCAACAGGCATCAGGGTGTGCATTGGGGTCATTGGGCCTAACTCTCACCCCATTCCATGTGTAAACAAAATGAGGTGATGCAGTATAGGAGAATGGGGTGAGAGTTAGGACCGATGACCCCAAAGCATACCACAATGTCTATTGGTTGGAGCGGGGTGGGTGTGGCGTGCAGGGATGGCAACCCTAACACAGAATTTCCTCACTTTGTTGATGGTAAACAACCCTAACTGATGCATTAAGTCAATTTTTACCATAATTTCCCTTCTTTTGAGAATGGTACTATAAATAATGAATGGAATGTGGTGGTGGGCAAGGCCTTCGGAGTACGCTCCCACCATGTTAATTTTTGTCACTTCCATGTGCTAAAACTGTATGATTGACTGAAATGAAAATTGGTAAATGAAGACATATACCATACCACAACATGTATAACACATGTTACCTGAATCTGTTCTACAGTTGCGCAGCATCATGCTGTGAAAACTGCACAGGAGTGCCAAAAATAACAATTTTGCCATGTCGCCACACAAGAACCATATATTTGATGGAACCAAAAATTGTAAAAAGAAGACATGTACCATAGCACACTGTGTGTCCATAACTGTGTGTACATCCATTCAACAGTCACACAGCATCACGAGCAAACAATGTAACATGCACAATTCAGCAACTGTATGTGCCAGCAGCTCAATCATTGGCACAGTCAAAGGTGAATTATACATCTTTGTACATTCCAAATGCCTGGCAAATTGGACACACAGTTCAAAAGTTATTGAAGCATAATTAACCAAATGTTCATTTGTCAGAGTGGCATAATTCTGCACCTGTCATTTTTTTACGCACCAAACCACTGCAAGGCAGCTCCATACCACTAGGGCTACCTAACCTATAAATT
Organism: Neoceratodus forsteri; assembly: GCA_016271365.2. Lineage (NCBI taxonomy): Eukaryota > Metazoa > Chordata > Ceratodontiformes > Ceratodontidae > Neoceratodus > Neoceratodus forsteri. The sequence continues at coordinate 1,317,298,149 of CM057452.1, forward strand.
TCAAGCCAGTAGTACCACATAGAATGTTATGCACAAAATGCTAACTGCTTCACACAGTATCTCCACAGTGAATTATTTTTCCAACATGTAAGCAGCATTATTCACATCCCCAGGACATCCACTCAACACCCTTCAAATTTCATGTGAAAAGACCAAACTGTTCCAGAGATGTTCAATATTTACATTTCTGCACCTTCAAGAAGTCTTCCACCACAAAATGGCAGAAATCGCAGCCGAAAATGTGCTAAAATGGCATACCTGGTGGCCAAAAAATCTGTAAGTGTGAGCTGGCCAATTTCAATTGCCAATAACTCTGGAAAAGAACAACATTTGTTCACCAAACTAAAACTGGCATATTCATTGAACACAGGTCTTTCTACGTGGCAAGTTTAAGATCAATGAACCGCACACTGGCTGCACTATGTGTCACAGAAAACAGTGCAGAAAAATAGCAAAAACAATGTTTTGCACTGCACTGCACAAACCCAAAAACACAAACTGTAACGTTAACACAAATGGTGATGGCAACTGTGAGGTAAAAGAAAATACAGTAGTATTGCTAATGGTAATGCAAGCGCAAGTGTAAACAGTAACTCACACAGTGACACAAATGGAAAAGATAATGCAAACTGTAGGAGAAATGCAAGCGCAAACATAAATGAAAACAGAAATGGTAGTGCAAACAGTAACACAAATGCTAATGGCAACAGAAACGGAAACAGTTATGAAAACGGTAACGAAAATGCAAACAGTAACAGAAACACAAACAGAAATGCAAACGGTAATGTCAGCGGCAACGCAGAAGGAAACAATTACGCACTCGACAACGGAAACACTACCGAAAACGCAAATGCTAAGGCCAATGGAAACGAACACGTAAACAGTAATGGTAGTGCAATTGAAAATGCAAACAGTTACGGTAACACCAACAATGACACCAAAGGAAACAGTAGTGCATACGTCGAATGGTAACGCACACGGTGATGCAAAAGTAAACTCAAACAAAAACAGTAATGGAAATGCAAATGGTAACAGTAATGCAAATGCAAATGCAAACGCAAATGCAAAGGTTAATGCATATGATGGCATGGATGGAAATGATAATGCAAACGATAATGGAAACGCAAGTGGAAATGTTAATCGGTAACAGTAACTCAAACTCACACCCTTTTTACCCCAAACAGGTGCATTCAGGAGCACAGTGAATACAAAGAATGTATGCATAATAATGGCCTTCGGAGCAGAAATGAGCACTTGGAATACTATATTCATCATATCAAAGGAACCGTACAACGTAGAAAAAAAATTTAAACTCTCATATTATTGATGATTTTCCAGGCTAGTTTCCATTCTGCTGACAAAAAATCCGTATCTTGAACCATTTTCGAGATACCAGCCTCAAAAAGCGAGCGGATGCCGTAATGTTATCCTATGGGGAAAATTGTCAAATTTGGAGTGCCATAACTTTGCAGCCCTCTAATATTTTGTTACCAAACCACCAAACAGCACATCTGTGGGATCTTGGCTTTCTTCCTCCAAATTTCAGCCCAAAAGATCAAACCATTCTTTTGCAGCAGGGTGGCAAAGATTACCTAATATTTTGGCCATAGTGTTGCAAAGTACTTTCACAAATCACGATATTTTCGCAAATTAAATCATGAAAGTGTCACCTATGCAAAAGTACTTTGTGACACTACTTTTTACAAAAATTTAAAAAACATATTCCTGGGATGTTTTACCCCCAAAAAATACATGGTGAGCACAATAAGAATTATGTCCCTAGAGGGTCCCAAATTTAAATGCCAAGAATTTCTGTGACCATCAACTGAAAACAAGATGGCGGATTAGCAATACTACAAGGGTCATTTGCAAAAGTAAAACATGCATTTGCGACATTTTTGCATATTTTGTTAACTTTTCCCATTGACTACAATGGGAAACTTGTTTTTTTGAATAACTTTTGAGTCGTTTAATATTTTTTCACAAAATCTTTGAAAGGCTGCATGTTTCCTGAAGGTTTCAGACCAGTCACGCAAACCGTCCGGGCTGTAGGCACAAGCAAAGAATGTGCAAAAATGTGTAATTTGTGCGTTTTTCAGTGCTTTGTAGCTCCATGATCATACATCCGACCGAACAAAACTTGGCAGGTACCAGACTGTGCGTGCCAAATTTCCGGAAAATCTGTCATATGGTGGCAAAGTTATTAAACTGCCAAATTTCAGATTTTACCTTAAATGGGTACTAACCCCTAACTATAGTGACACTACTATGTTGTTATATATATATATATATATATATATATATATATATTTATATATATATATATATATATATATATATATATATATATATATTATTAAAGGGTGTGGTAAAGCCTCTATAGTTAGGGTTCAGTAGAGTGTTTAATGTTAAACCCCTAACTTTGCACCTTAATAGCTTCACCCCATTCAACGGAATTACATGAAATTTTTCATGTGTTGTTATGAAGCAAAACTATGATTAGTCAAAACAACATTCCTTCCAGGAATTGACTATGCTGACTTTCTTTACAGTCATTGCCCCCCAAACTGTCCTTACTAAGCTGGATGTCCTGTACCACAGGGCCTTAAGATTTGTGACCGACTCTCCATTCAAAATGCAGTACTGCTCACTTTACAGCCAACTTGGCTTGACCTCCTTATCTACTAGAAGATGGTGTAATGCCTCTATCTGGACCTTCAAAACCCGCATTAACAAACTCCCTCTTTACATATTCAGCCTCTTTAACTCAACACCTTGCACATACTCACTTAGGAAATATGATACTATCTTGCTTAATACCCCCAGGTTAAATCTCGTTTTGGCACCATATCCATTAGCCAAACCTTACCAGCTGTGTGGAACTCCCTCCAAAAAACCCTAAAATTGACTCTCCTTGGTAGACTAGTCTCCTTTAAATCTTTTCTGAAACCTCTGTTAAAGGAAAACAGCCAATGCTATGCCTAGTGTCCCCTCCCTTGATGCTTTACATTGCACTTACCACTATATTTGCCCCAGGCTCTCCCTGCTCCCATTTCTTTCTTTTGTTTTGCACTCCTATCTGTCTATGCCCTGCTATGGTCTGAGCCTCTCTCTTACACCTTTCCTCCCCTTATCCTACTTATCTTCGATTATGTCTACCTTGCCTTATGGATCATGCTCTACCTTCCCCCTTAGTGCTTACATTCCAATCATATTATGCAGTTACCCACTTGCACTTATGTAGATATGACAAATCTGAGCAATCTGACTGTACCTTGTTATGTATTACCCATTGTATTGTATGAATTATTGTATAAATCTGTAGTGTTTTCCTTTTACGTATGTTATGTGTGTGTCCCCAGGACCACCTTGCAAATGAGTATCACAATTGTGTATTTTCTGGTTAAAAATAAAATTAAATTAAATTGACCTTGATTTTGCAAGTTTCATTATGGTTGCATTCCCAGATGTCAAGATCCAGATAGGGTAAAAAGTGAACAAAACAGTGTAGAAGGAGCTTGCCCTAGAATGATGCTTTTTTTTTTGTGAAAGAATGTTTACTCATTGCTGAGTTATATGGATTTGAAATTTCAGTTCTGAGCATGTGCAATAGGGTGTTTCATTTATATGTTTGGTATGAAATTTCTGCACTTTAAATCTGCCTGCTACAACTGCTGAAGAGATTCCCTGCAATTGTGACTGGAAGAGGCTACACAGTGTGAGAGATTGCTGCTAATTTCTGTTGCAAAGCCTGTTTTTCTGACTGCAGTGCATGTAGGAGGGCTCAGGGAGTGTCCTGTGAGGTCATTCTGGGAGGAGAGACTTGAGCCTTTGAAAAAGCCACGCTGCTTGCAAGCAGCAATTCCTGCACTTTAAATCTGCCTGCTACACCTGCTGAAGAGATTCCCTGCAATTGTGACTGGAAGAGGCTACACAGTGTCAGAGACTGCTGCAAATTTCTGTTGCAAAGCCTGTTTGTCTGACTGCAGTGCATGTAGGAGGGCTCGGGGAGTGTCCTGTGAGGTCATTCTGGGAGGAGGGACTTGAGCCTTTGAAAAAGCCACACTGCTCGCAAGCACAAGCGTTGTGAGTGCCACTCGGGGTAAGAAATTTAAAATTAAATTTAAGTTGAATTTGAAAAAGTTGAATCATGAGAATGTGAATATATTTGTCTGTGGGTGGTTGGATAATGTGGGAAGTTTGTGCAGTAAATATTAAAGGGCAAATAAAGGAATGTAACAGTGTTAGTAAGGGTTTGGGGTTTGTAACCTTGGGGGGAGGATTTTATCCAGAAATAAATAATTTTCATGTAAGGGGGAATCATTTTACTAATGAAAAACGTAGATTTATACAACAAGCAAGTGCAATACAACTTAAGAACAGAATAAATAATATAGGTGTTGGAAGTTTATTTTGCACATTTTTATTGATGCAGAGTGGGGATATTGAAGTTAATCCAGGTCCTAAGAATGTAGGAAGTATTACTTTCTATCATGAGAATGCAAGAAGTATTGTATATAAAATGGATGACTTCAGAGCTTGGGTATCAGATAAGGAATATGATGTAATTGCAATATCAGACATATGGCTACATTTGAGTATTGGAAATGATGAAATTAATTTAAAGGGGTATAGATTAGAAAGAACAGATAGAAAAATGAGGGGTGGAGGGGTAATGTTATACTTAAAAGACAACCTTGGTCCCTATAAGGTGTCAATATAAGAACATTATGAAGGGATAGATTGTTTAGTAATTGATTTGTTTAAAATTAAATTGACTGTGGGAGGGTTTTATGCTCCTCCTAAAACAAAGCTTAAATATTTTGACACCTTTGCAGACTTTCTTTTGGATAAAGTAAAGGATAAAAGGATAGTCTTTATAGGTGATTTTAATGCAGATTGGAAACAGGCTAGAGGTATTAGGGTAAAAAAGAGTTTTGAATGTTTGGGGTTAAGACAACTAATTGAAAAACCAACAAGAACCAAGTATTTAAACAATCAGGGAACTATTTTAGATCTTTGTTTGTTTCTCAGGAACTGGATATTGAGTATTGGGATGTACTGCCTATAAATCTTGGAGATCACAATCCTATAATATGTAAAATAGGGAATCAGGTTTTACCAGTTCCAAATGAGAATATAAATTGGAAAAGGGACTATAAAAGGTTTAATGAGACTCAATTTAAATATTCACTTGGGGGTTTTAATTGGAATAGATTATTTTTGATTTCTGACATTAATTTAGCTGTACAGGAATTTAATGAATCTTTATTGATAATGATAAATAAACATGCTCCAATGGTGTAAAAAGGAGGACAAATAAAGAAGATCCATGGATAACAGATAAAATAAAAAAAGAATTAAGGATAAGAAATAGAATATGGCAGAAAGCTAGAAAAACAAAGAATTTAGAAGATTGGGAAAGTTTTAAAAGTTGGAGAAATAAATGTAAAACGAATAGTAGGATAGCAAAGAGTAAATATCATTTGAACAGATTAGAGAAAGTAAAAGACTCAAAAATGTTTTGGAATTTTTTCTCTGATTTGAAATATAGTAATAAAAGTAATAAGGTGGAAAGTTTGTTACAGGAAGGATGTATAATTGAAGATCCAGCTAAAATTGCTACTATATTAAATTGCTATTTTCTCAATCTACCCAATTTGGATATCTCATTACCAAAAGAACAAACAGCTGATATATCTGTAATGGAATTGATTGCCGAACAAAAAAATAGGTATGGGATGCAGCAAGTTAATAGGTTTAATTTTAGACCTTTAAGTATAGATGAAGTATGAAAACAGTTACAAATTTAAATGTAAGTAATGCAGGTGGCTTAGATGGAGTTGAAGCCAGATTCCTTAAGATTGGTGCAGATATATTAGCACCAATAGTAGCATATCTTTTAAATTGGAGTTTAACGAGTTCAGTAGTCCCTGATGTATGGAAAATGGGAAAGGTAATCACAATTTATAAGGGAGGGGATAGTATTGTGCCATCTAATTATAGACCAATTACAATACTTCCAATATCAAAAATGTTGGAACGTAGTGTTCATTCTCAAATTAGTCATTATATGGAATTGAATGAACTTTTTTCAGACAAACAACATGGGTTTAGAATGGGGAGGTCCACGGGCACCACCCTACTGGATTTCCATAATCAGGTAATAACTTCACTTGATCTTGGAAAGGTCACTGGGGTGGTGTTCATGGACCTCAGTAAAGCTTTTGATTTGGTTCAGCATAGAAAATTGTTGGAAAGACTTTGGTTGGTAGGGATAGAGGAAGGACCATTAACATGGATGGCATCATATTTGCAAATTGTAGACAGTGTGTCATCAATGGAGACTCTTTGTTGAGCCTTGAGTAAATAAACTGTGGTGTTCCTCAGGGATCGATACATGGCCTGTTGATGTTCAATGTGTATGTAAATGAACTTGTGCAAACAATAAAATATGGGGAAATTAGATTATACGCGATGACACGGTTTTGTTGGTTTCTGCAGATAATATGGGACTTGTAGAACAGTTGCAAACAGATTTAATTTTACTGGAAAATTGTATGGTGACTCTGGCCTTTTAATTAATGCAAAGAAAACTCAGTGTATGAAGATTAGTATAGGGCATAAGTTGAAAATACAACCACAATTACATATCCATTTAACAAATGATGCACAAATTGAGGAAGTAAAAGGTTATAGGTATTTGGGTATGCATATAGATTCTGGTATGACATTTGAAAATCATGTTGATATGCAGATAAAACAAGTCAATCAAAGACTGTGTGCCCCTAGATGATTAACAAATGTATTGCCTATGTTAGTGAGAGAGAAACTTGTTAAGCAAATGCTAATACCGGTACTTGAATATGGTGCATTGATATATATGAATGCCTCTCAGAAAGTGTTAAAAAAAGTTAATCAAACAGTTTATAGATTGGGTAAATTTATTGTTAAGGGTGAATATAAAATACATCATCGTAAGTTATATGATAAATTAAATTGGTTGCATCCTGAGGCGCAAAGAAATTATGCATGGTTAATTAATTGTTATAGGATCATACATGCTAAAAGTATTCATCCTTTAGCTAAGTATGTTAAATTGCAGTACTTGGATAGTCAAAGCTTTTGTACAAGAAATTCAGAAAATAAGATTCCAATACTCAAATATTGTAGTAATGTAGGGGAAATGAAATTACAAAATAGATTTGCTGCATCGTGGAATAAATTGCCAAAATATCTGCAAAATATAGCTAGCTTGTCTAGTTTTAAAGGTAAATTATTTGAATATTTGCAGAGTGAATGTGTATGCTATGGATAATGTTATTTATTTTGTTATTGTTTGTAATGTATGTGTATTTGAATGTTTATTTGTGTAACTATTTTCACAGGACTTGATTGTAAACAGTGTTTTTGGCACTAATCAAATGTTCCTATATAAAAATAAAGTTTTAAACAAACAAACAAACAAACAATGAAAGAAGAATTTGTGGCTCATGAGAGAAGAATCTTCTTTCATGAGTCAAGATTCTTCCTTCATCTGGTGAAATTCTTCCTTCCTATGTGTGCCATCTTGTTTCTGATTTGTTACAAAAAAATGTTAAAAACCCATAAAAATTATGTATTTCCAAAAACAATAATACCTGAACCTAAGTAAACAGGACCAATTTAACTAGATTCTGGTGTCCATTTTTGAAAATATGCCTGGAAACCTGAAAGTCCTAGGTGCCCAGCTTAGTGAGAGGAATCATTCAGTCACATTCTCAATATAAGAACAGTAGGACTTTCTTGAATTCTGAAGTCACAGCTAGAGTCATGCTGCCGACTTTAGTTGAAGCAGTGAGTCAATGATCCCCTGCTCTCTGCATCTACCTGTCTCTCTCTCTATTTGTCTGTCTGTCTGTCTGTCTGTCTGTCTATCTATCTATCTATCTATCTATCTATCTATCTATCTATCTATCTATCTATCTATCTATCTACTGTATCTCTTTATCTAGCAGCAGATGGGGGTGCCCAGCTCCAGTACCACTTCTTTCTCCCCCTCCCATCTAGGTCACCAGCCCCATTTCCCATGTTTTGTTTAATAGGAATAAGCAGACTGAGTTCCCGCACCCAGTATTGCTTCTCTTCACCCCCTCCACTCCAGGTTCCCCCTCCCATTTCCCTTTACATATGCATGGTGGCATCAGGGTACCCACATCTGGTGCTACCGGACAGAAGCCCTACACAGGGGTGACCAATCTCCATAGTCTCCTGCAATAAAGAAAATCATCCCTCATTGACTCTTTAACCTGTAAGAAAGAATGGAGGCTAAGAGACCTAGGAATAATCATTTCATAGTCATGACCTAAAGGTAGCCAGACAGTGTGACAAGGCAGTCAATAGGGCTAATGGGATGCTGCAGAGCATATGAAGGGGCATTGCCTGCTGGATAAGGGAGGTGGTGCTGCAAAAACACAAGTTTGATGTGTTTGCAGAACATTTAAACTAGCAAAGGGTGAGAGTGGTGCAACACACAATATGTTGTAAGGGAAAAAAGGCACCCCTCCCCCCCAGCTAACAAAAAGGCAGTAGCTCAGCATTTTTCTTAGGTCAGTTGCACCAGCAGAGAGAGAAAATGGTCCAACTTACATTGCGTTACACAAGGAAAAATTCAGAGCTCCCCCCAAAGCTAGCAATCCACCACCTGTTCCTTGGCAAATCATATACACAAACACCTGCAGTCTGGGAAACAAGCTCCCTGACCAGAAGGTAACAACGATAGAGGCTAAATTAGACATAATATCCATAAGCAAAACATTGTTCACCAGCAACCACACTTGGGAGACTACAATTCCCAGTTATATAGTGTTCAGAAGGGACAGAGGAGTAAGGAAGGGGGACGAGTGGCCCTTTACATCAAAGAGAATATAAAAGCAACTGAAATCCAGATAACACATGAGGAGGCAGAGGAATTGTGGATCACCCTGGAAACAGGAACTGGAACAGCCATAAGAACAGGGGTGGTCTTCAGGGCTCCAGACCAAGGGGAGGAGCTAGACCAATTATTGATAGAAGATATTTAAAACATGGCAGAAAAGGGGGAGGGTCTGCTAATGAGGGCTTTCATGCCAGATGTTGATTGGTCAATACCAACTGGAGCATCTGCCAGAACTAGAAACATAATGGATTCCCTGCAGGGGTAGAGCCTAAAGTAATTGGTATAAAAACCCAGCAGGGACAGGGCTATCCTGGATCTCATACTGACAAATGGAGAAAGGATCACAGATCTCCAAGTTGAAGGACACCTGGAGTCCAATGGCCATCACATGGTATGGTTCAATTTGGCCACTAAAACACAGTCAACCCATACCAATGTAAGTATCTTGAACTTCAGAGGAGCTGACTTTGTTAAGATGGGTGAGAGGTTAAACTGGCACTGGCAAACAGCAGTATAGGAGGGAAGTAGAGGCAAAATGGGCAAGTATTATAGATGCAATAGTTGAAGTAACTGCCCATTGTGTAAAGTAGAAAGGCAAGGGCAAAACAAGGAGAAAACTTCATTGCTACTCAAAAACAGTAGCAGAGAAAGTTAAAGCCAAAAGGCTGGCCTTCACAAAATATAAAGGAACACAAAGGGATGAAGCTAGGGAGGCATGCCAAACTGCCCTAAAGGAAGCTTGAAAAACAGTAAGGCAGGCTAAGGCCCAAACTGAGGAATTGCTGGCACAGACAGTGGGGAAAGGGGACAAGACATTCTATAGACACAGTAGGGAGAAGAAAAAGTCAAATGGGAGAATTGTGAAACTCAAAGGAGATAAGGGTATGTGTATGGAGGATGACCAAGATAAGGCATCTATACTAAATAGATAGTTCTGCTTGGTATTTACTGAGGGAAGGAAAGGACAAGGCCTGCAGCTCAACACCATAGACACAGGGGGGAAGGAGGTGAACACAAGTCCCTTCACAAAAGAAAGGGTTCTGCAAGAGCTTACTAGGATCAGGATGGACAAGGCAATGAGACCAGATGATATGCATCCCAGGATAATAAAGGAGCTGAGGGAAAAACTGGCAGAGCCATTGGCAGAACTGTTTAATGAGCCTCTAAGCACAGGAGAGGTTCCAGAGGACTGGAGGACAGCTCATGTGATCTCACTTCAAGAGAGCGGCAGCAAGGAAGAAGCAGGGAAATACAGACCAGTCAGTCTTACCTCAGTCATAGGGAAGATCATAGAGACACTCCTTAAGGAAAGGACTGCGGAACACCTAGAATCCATTACAGCACAGGATCTAAGACAGCATGGATTTACTTCAGGAAGGTCCTGTCAAACAAATCTGATAGATTTCTTTGACTGGGTATCCAGAATGGTGGATCAAGGAGGTGCTGTTGATGTCACCTACCTTGACTTCAGCAAAGTTTTTGATATGGTTCCACATAGAAGACTGGTTAACAAGCTATGTAGTATTAGGGTAGGTCGAGTATTGGTCAACTGGTTAGCAAACTGGCTGACTGGCAGAACACAGAGAGTGGTGGTAAATGGCTTCCTGTCAGAAGAGATGCAAGTCACAAGTGGGGTACCTCAGGGATTTGTCCTGGGGCCAGTCCTCATTAGTGACATTGCGGTTGGACTGGAGGGAAAGGTGTGCCTGTTTGCAGATGACACCAAGATCTACAACACAGTGGATGATCCAGACGGGGTGGGTAAGATGAGAAGAGACCTGGATAAACTGGAGAAATGGGCAAATGAGTGGCAACTGGGGTTTAACACAAAGAAGTGCAAAGTCATGCACATAGTAAACAGAAACTCAGAGCTACCTATAGGATGGGGAGGCAGCTGCGGATACAGTCACAAAGGAGGAAATAGACTTGGGCATCATCATCACAGATGATCTGAAGGTCTCCAAACAGACTGAAAAAGCAGCAGGGATGGCTAGATGGATGTTGGGATATATTAGCAGGAGTATCAGAAGCCATAAGAGGCAAGTAATGATCCCTCTCCACAAGACACTGGTTAGGCCCCATCTGGAGTACTGCATATAGTACTGGAGGTCACACTTGCAAAAATGCATTAACAGGATGGAGTCTGTCCTGGTCCTGAGAAGGGTAACCAAAATGGTGCATGGACTGCAACAGAAGTCATATGAGGACAGCTTAAGGGAACTCAATATGTATACCCTGGAGTAGAGGAGGGAGAGGGGTGATATGATTGAAACTTTTAAATACCTTAAGGGTATTAACAAGGGGAAAGAGTCTAACATATTTCAGTATAAGAAAAAAGCAGGACAAGAGGACACAACTTGAGATTGGAGGGAGGTTGATTAAGCAGTAATGTGAGGAAGTTCTTTTTCACAGAAAGGGTGGTGGATGCATGGAACAGCCTACCCAAGGAGTTGGTTGAAATGAGTACTGTGCAAGGCTTCATACACACATGGGATAGGCACAAGGGAGCAATACAGATGATGGGGTATAAATAGGTCAAGGACAGAAGGACAGAATAGAGTCTTAATGCTCAATCAACAGGTAGATAAAAACTAATGGGCAGACTGGATGGACCTGGTGGTCCTTATCTGCCATCAACTTCTACATTTCTATGTTTCTCTATACAGATAGCTGCTAAGACCTCAGCTTGAGTACTGTGTCCAGTTCTGGAGACATCTCAGGAAGGACATAGAGTGGAGGCAGTCCAGAGGAGGGCTACCAAAAGGGTGCAGGGTCTGTATCAAAAGCCTCATGAGGAGAGCCTAAAGGAGATAAATATGTACACTATGGAGGAGAGGGGGATATGATAGAGACCTTTAAATACCTCATGAGGGTTAATAAGGTACAGGAGAGAGGTATTTTTCTGAAAAAAAGTGTTCTAGAACAAGGGGGCATACTATGAAGCTGGGGGGGGTAAATTCAGCAAGGATGTAAGGAAGTACTTCTTCACATAAAGAGTGACTGATGCCTGGAAAAACCTTCCAGCAGAGGTAGTGAGGGTAAAATCAGTGGTGGAGTACAAAAATGCCTAGGATAGGCACAAGAGAATCATAGGGTAAAGAAAAGGAGGGGACGAGATGGTGCCATAGAACAAGTAAAGATCTGTAGCAAAAAATGAAGGCTAAAAGAAAATGGGCAGACTAGGTGGGTCCAGCAGCCCTTATCTGCTGTTACATTCTAAGTTTTTTATGTTTCTATTAAAATGGTCCCTCACCGATCTAACCCTCCACACATACACACACCCCACACCCATGACCTCCCTCTCAGCACCCACCTCCCCATACACAAATGCACACACACTCATCTGACTATGTCCCAGGACACAGCACATTCACCTGCATTCTTAGTATGAGAACAATGGGACTTTCCTGAAACTTTCCTGAATTGTGAATCTGCAGCTGGAATCATGCTGTCAGCTTTAGTTGAAGCAGTGAGCTGGATATCCCCTGCTCTCTCCTTTTCTGTGCCTCTTTCTCTGTCTTTCTCTTTGCACATCTGTCTATCTATATAGCTACACTAAGTTAGTAACAGACCAGGGTACTCACCCCAGTACCACCTCTTTCTCCTCCCTCCCATCAGGTTGCCTGCACCCCCCTTCCCATGTTTTATTTAATTTGGATAACTGAACTGCATTGCCCACCCCCAGTACCACTCCTCTTCACCCTTTTCCCCCAGGTTGCTTGCTCTTCTTTTTCCCATAATATTCATGGTGGCATCAGGGTACCCACCCTTGGTGTCACCAAACAATAGCCTGACAGTGTGGTGCCCAATTTCCAGTGTTGGAAACTCCCCTGTAAAAAAGGAAACCATCCCGCATTCATGTTTTTACCTGTTAAAAAGAAAATGGTCTCTCACCAATCTGACCCCTCACACATCCCCCACTTATCCCACCCCACCTCCCACTCAGCAGCCCCCAGCCTCATACCTCCACACACCCTTATTCACCTAAAGATGTCCCATGGTGTAGATCTACTCTCTGATTGAAGACACGTCTTGCTGCTGGAACTGACGACTGCAATATGAGAAAATAAGGTACATTCTATTCAATGTATTTCAATGGGATTTGAATTTTGATTCATAACTTTGTCATTTTGCATATTTTTTTACACAAGGTTTTCAAAATGGCTTTCTTTGGACCACTACCTCATGACCAGTTGTGATGGAAATATGCAAATCAGGCCCAAAGGGTGATTATGTGGTTGCTTTGCAAAATCACCTTTCAGGTGGGATTTGTAAATGTTCACCAACATTGATCATGAGGTGGAATCATAACAAGCCCATGCTGAACAGTGGGGGTCAAAATATTTAAAAAACTGAAAGTTATGGGTGTATATTGACATTTTTCTATGTCCACTCATAACTTTGGTAATTTTCAATATTTTGACCCCACATTTTTAACATAGCCAGTTTTTCACCCCACCTCATGAACGTTATAGCTGTCATTTTTCAAATCCTGGCTTAAATGTGTTTTCACAGCTGTGGCATGGAATGACATTTTGGCAGGGATTTGGAAATGTTAACCTTTTGGATTCATGAGGTTAAATGAAACCTTGAAGAAACTAAGACAGCGACTAGGTTTATTCTATCGCATTAAACACCTAATCATGTCAGAAGCCAGAATGAGACTAGTACAAACTACATTCCTACCAATACTGAACTACACTGACTTCCTTTACAGTCATTGCCCATCAACGATGCTAAACAAACTGGACACCCCTTACCACTGGGCTTTAAGATGTATCTTAAATCTACCCCGTAGTACACATCACTGTCATCTATACCAGGTTTTGGGACAGACATCACTCTCAACTAGAAGAAAAAGGAATGCTCTCCTCTGGTTTTTTAGAGCATTATCTGATAACTTCCCTGCATACATCTCAAACATCTTCAAATGGGCTAAAGGTTCCTATGGCCTGAGACACTTCTCCTTAATCTGCTTCCAGATTCCTAGAGTGAAAACTACCCTTGGCTCAGCAGCAATCAACTTCTCACTTCCATCACTTTGGAACACTATGCAAGACTCATTAAAATTATCCTCACTTCCAAGCATTTTCACATTCAAAGCTCTATTAATGGATTATCTGAAGGAATCATACAACTGTTTCAGATGCCAATGACCTCTAAGCCTTGGGTGCCACTCTCAAATCCTACGCCTAAGTATCTCATCCACCCCACATTCCTAACAACTGAAACCTAGGACCTACAAGCCTAGATCCCTTAATCCAAGATGACCCTGCCTATTCTCTACCTTTTACCTATTCTGGCCTCCCTTTTAACTGCCTACTCTTTCACCCCAATTTCTACCCTATTCCTTAATACCTCCTTATTTTTTATCATTTAGGTATGAGCTCTTACTCAGCGGAGACTATATGGGATTGTTGTCTCTTCTCATTTCAGTAAAGCTTATCATTATGTACCTTTGCATGTTAATTATGTTGACCGATATGTAAAGGCCCATATTGACCGGCACCTTCACAATGTTTTTTCTTTTTTTTTTTTGCACTGTTGTCCACCATAATTGTAATCTTATGAAGTGTATTGTATTGTATTTATGCCCAGGACCACCTTGAAAATGAGCTTGCTCAATGGTGTTTATGCCTGGTTAAATAAAGTGATTGATTGATTGATTGATTGATTGATTGATTGATGAGGTGGAGTAATAAGATGGCTATGCTGGATATTTCATGTAAAAATATGGTAAAATGATCACGTTATGAGTGAACATTGCAGTATTTCAACAATCACTCATAACTTAGCTAATTTTCAATATTTTTATTCCAAACCTTCAGCACAGCCATTTTTCACATCACCTCATAAATGAGACAGGTGTCATTTTTTAAATCCTGGATGATGCACGGTTTTGCACTTCTTGTACAAAATGTTTTGGCCAGTATACAGTACTATAAATGCCACATGTCATGTTTATAAGTGGAGTCATAAGGTTACCTTCAAAATGTAGAGTGAAAATAAAAAAATATGTAATCATTAAGAAACTTTGTGTGAAGTGCTATTCTTGACACCAGTGAGTATACTTTGAAATTTCATGCTGGTGAGCTGAGTTCGGAGTGAGCTGAGTTCAGCAGTGAGCTGAGTGACCAAGCTGGATTGAGTGAGGTTGAGTTGATGGCACTGTTATACAGCTCCCCTCAGCCAAGGAATGAAAGCTGCAGGGTTGCCCTCATGGGTCCAGGTACCATATAGTGAAGACAACTCTTCTCTTTGCATAGGGCCCTACACCTCTGCACTCATGGTGGCAGAGGGACCTGTGCCTTGCCTGACAGATGGACTCTTTACCCTGTGTGTATTTCTCTCTGCAGCCACATGGAAGCAAGGGGCCAGATGACCCTGTACTTTACACCCCATCAGACAGATCATAAATTCTTGACATCTGTCACTGCATGGAAGTGCAAGGCCCATTAGATCCTACACTTCTGTGGGCAGACAGAGTCTTTCCTTGACATGGAGCCCAAAGGGCCCTGTGCATCTGTATGTCTTCACTCATGTCCCAAAGGGAGGATATGATTCCACTAGCTCAAAGAGAAAGGAAATCTCTTTCAAGAAGACTACTTTAATGCAACAGTTAGGGTTCAAGTTAACACCATAAAAGTAGAGAAATGTGGCATTAGGGTTTTAAACCCTAACACCCCATCTCAACCATGCAAGCATCAAAAGGAAAAAAAATATGATTTTGTGTCTCCAGAGTTTTGGTGGATCAGTGGTGGGATCTTCCTTGGGGGAGTCAACCCTAACGTCCACCCATTCCATGAGAAAACAAGTTCAGACGTGATCTCCTTTCTTCCTACAAATTCTAAAGGTCCCTGCATGAAGACAGTTACAACACATTGTATTGGCAACATGTGACAAGACACAGTTCTTTACATATGAAGAGTGTATCACTATGAGGCACTGACTTGGACCTGTACCATGTGCTTTGAAAAGGAGTCTACATGCTGGAGGATGGATGAGCATTAGTGTTAATAACCCCAAGGAAGGCTTTACTACTGGTTTGCCAAGGCTCTGGAGAACCAAAACCCTAATGTTTTTCCTTTTGCTGCTTGGGTGGTGTGGGTGTAAACCCTATTGCCACATTTCCTACTTATCCTAACTGGTGCACTAATGCAATGATTTGGAAAGAATATATATATATATATATATATATTCATATCTACTGTATCAATCAATCTATCTATCTATTTGTCTGTCTGTCTGTCTGTCTCTCTATCTATCTATCTATCTATCCATCCATCTATCTATCTATCTATCTATCTTTATTTATAGTTAAGGTTTAATGGTCACTGATATTTTAAACTCAACATTTTGCATTCTAATAACTTTGAAACTAGTCAACTGATTTGCATGAAATTTTTCATGCACCATCAGAGACTGAAGACCTCTTGATGATGTGCCAAGTTTTGGGGTTCTCAACCCTAACACTCACCCCATTCTCATATACTGTACCCATCTCAGCTTATTTACTCATGGAATGAGGTGAGCATTAGGGTTGAGAACCCCATGGTACGCCCCACCCCTGTTGCTACCTGTAGGGTGGGGCTGGGGTGTTTGGGTTGACCCTAGCCCCACATATCGCCACACATTAGAGTCAGTGGCTCAGTAGGTAGCACACTCACCTCTGAGGCCGAGAGATCAGAGGGCTGTGGGTTCAGTTCCCACATCTGGCACTTGGGTTAATATCCCAGTACTGACACTGTAGTGCAGCAGGAGAGGGTGCTGCATTCTTGAAGTGCCGTCTTTCAGATGAGACATTAAACCGAGGTCCCATCTGCCTGGATTGGTGGTAGTTCAGGTGGATGTTAAAGATCCCATGGCACTTATCGAAAAGAGTAGGGGAATTTCCCCGGTGTCCTGGCTAAATTTCCCTCATTCAGTAAAAATACCACCAACAGCTTAATCTGGTTCTAGGTCAGTTGTATTCATCTGTATCCCCCTCCCCCGGGTCGTGCCTGAAAATAGGCAGGATTTGTTTAGTGCACTTACCCGGTCAACAAAAGCTAAATAAATAAATATCCCTACTTTTGTCACTGTAACAAAAACTAACTAATGCAGTAACAACATTTTTGCAATGAAGATCTACAGTATATATTATACTGGGGCATGGTCGTGCCAGTATAGTTAGGGTTGAGTAGGCAGTTTAATGTTAAATATATATATATATATATATATATATATATATATATGATATATATATATATGCATACATATACATAGCTATCTATATAGTCTAGAGGACTATACAGTCTTTCTGTACAAGCATAGGTCAGCACGGCCTCTCAAACTTGACACCCTGCATCATCGGGTGCTTAGGTTCATCACTGGCACCCCCTACTCAACACACCACTGTACCCTTTACAAAAGTGTAGGTTGGGGCTCACTTAGTCTCAGGTGACATAAGAATGCTGTGCTCTGGATCTACAGGGCCATCTCTAATAAGCCACCTCAATATATCAAGGATTGTCTATTCTTCTGCAATCCCAGCAGCTACCTGCTAAGAAGACAGTCTCAGATCTCCCTTTACATCCCCAAAGTTAGGATGCACTTTGGTCATGCAGTTGTAAGCCATGCCCTACTTGTCCTCTGGAATACTGCTAAAATAATACTACTACTTATTGTACCAGTGCCATTGGCTGCTTTCAAAAACCTTGTTCAATGATCCTTTCTGGAGACCTGCAACTGTTTCCAACATTGACACCCCTAACTGTGACTCTCCCTCTTACCTGCCTGTCTCTCCCTGCATGTTTGCTTCTATAACCTCCCTCCATACCCCTTAGACTTACTGTGCCTGACTGGTGTAAACCATGCCATTCTTGCAGGTATCTCACCTCTCCCCCACCCTGCACTGAGCATCACTTCCCTTTCTAACCTTTGCCTACCTTTTCCAACTTTTGCAAACCCAGAGCTTAAACTGTTCTTGCTACATAGACTTCACAAAGACTATGCAATGCTTTACTAGGACCAAAATTCTCAGTCAATATGAAAATGGTACATCATTGCCCTACATGTACTTGCCTTGTATAGAACTTGCATATAGCTGTATACTGCCTGCCTTTGCACTGTGTCTTTAACTTATGATGCTTTTGTGCTCTTCTAATGTCTACCATGATGCCACTATGCCAATCCATGCCATGTTATTTGTAATTACTGTACACTGTCTGCCAAGTATTCTTATGTCTATTTCAAACTGTTGATTTGTTACTTGTTGTTGTGTATTTACACCAGGTCCTGCTTATAAATGAGCCCTGCTCAATGGTGTTCTGCCTGGCTAAATAAAAATATTGATTGATTGATTGATTGATTGATTGATTGATTGATATACACATACATATGCATATACATATACATATCTATCTATATACACATACATACATATATGTATGCATTTATATCTACAGATATATATATATATATATATTTATGACAAAAAAACTACATTAATGCTCATTAGGCTTGCTACCACACAAAGGTTGGAAAGAATCTGTTATGGTTGTCAACCAAATGCCCACAAAGTTTGGAGATGTGCTATTAGGGTTCTTACATTTAACTCCCTCCAGCCAACCCTATCAGATTCCCTACCCTCATGACACAAGGACAATCAACAGTTACAGGGCCATGCATCAATGATATGGTACCTCATTCAGGGTCAACATATTAAATATTGGTAAATAGCAACCCTAATCCTCAGCTACAGAACGACTCCAGGACTCTGCATTATCACATCCCTATTCCTCCACTGTCACCAGGCATTCACACCTCTCGAGGTGAAACCTTGTACTTCACATGTTTCTAAGTGCAGATCAGCTTATCAAACACAATGCATATTAATGTATTAATCAAAAGCACCCTTTTGGAGAACCAGGCTGCTTCTTAGTACAGTATGCATGTCTCTGTGACCCCCCACACACACACAGGACTTCTATTCACTCTTAACAAATGCCTGTAAATGATAACCTGAAATAGAAATTAAAATCTGATGTCACTATATAATAATAATAATAAACTTTATTTCTTTTGCGTCTTTCCAAAATCAAGGCGCATTACAATAAAATAGCAATGTAAAAACATCATAAAACAGATTAAAATCCATATTAAACTACACAACATTAGTCAGTATCTATATCACCTCCAAATGCCTTTTTCCATAAGAAGGATTTTAAGCCTCTTTTAAAACCCTCCACCGTCATGCACTCTCTAATCCAATGGGGTAGAGAATTCCAGAGGGTCGGCACCATGAACATAAAAGCTCCGGAGTGGGAAGATTTTAAAACTACCCTCAGAATCTCTAGCAACCCCTCATTGGCTGAGCCGAGTGGTCGTGTCAGAGGTAAGGTACCAGAAGATCTTTCAGGTTGTCAGGGCCCAGGCTGTGTAGGGCTTTATATGTCAGTAATCCAACTTTAAAGGTGATCTGCCACTGAGCCAGCAGCCAGTGCAGATCCCACAGCACCGGTGCAATATGGGAAGAATGTGAAGTCCCCATTAACAACTGGGCTACTGAGTTCTGCACTAGCTGCAAGCAGCGGATATCAACCCCAGAAAGCCCAAAGTAAAGGGAATTGCAGTAGTCCAAACGAGAGGTCACAAAGGCTTGTGGTGCACATACCCTGGACAATCCTCATAACATCTTCGATTTCCAGCCTTTCAAAGGAACTCCAGGTAAACGGGGGGGATTTTAACCACAGACTGGACCACCGCAACTCCCATCGAGAGTGCGGTGGGAGTCTCGGCCCTGATGTTGACCACCTTATCTGCAAAGAATTGAGCAAGATCCTCACACTGCATTTGTGAAAAGGCTCGACGAACCTGTAGGCAAGCTGGGTTGCACAGCCTGTCTACAGTTCGAAAAAGCTGGGCTGGACAGTTCTGTGCAGCAGCAATTTCTCTGGACAGGAATACTGCCTTCTTATGAGTAATTGCTGACTGATAGGTTTTACAGTGCTCTAGGAGTCTAAGGTGGTTGGCATCTAAGCCGGATTTTCACCAGCACCTCTCCAACCTGTGTCCTAGTCGCCGCATCTCCCTCAGATCCTGATCAAACCAGGGGGATCGAGGGCAAAGGGAGAGAGGATGCACACGGGTGGGAGCAACTGAATCCAAAGCAGTGGTAACAGCATTATTATAGGTTAGCACCAACACTTCGGGATTAGAGCTCATCCCAGGAAGTTCTGATAGGTCAAGTACCACAATTAGGCCTTAAGGAGTTACATCCCATAAAGGGCAGTACTTGACCATCTCCACAGGGGTAGGCCTACACAGGGGGGTGCAAAAATTGACTCTCACAGTGTGGTGGCCAAACCATCTGACAGGTTCCACCCCCACATCGGAGGCCTCCATCCCCAGCAGGAAGACCAGATCCAGAGAATGGCCGTGTTTATGAGTGGCAGAGGTAACCACCTGTGAGAGCCCAATGAACATATCAATTGGAGGAAGTGCTGACCAAACTGGCCGTGATGTAGGTTTGGTATTTTGTGCGTTTGTCCAGTTGAAGTCATCCAGATTGGGAATAAAGGTCACATGTGTGGGTACGGTGATGTGAGCCAGTAATGAGACGACAGTGATGAGATGCCTTACTCAGGGAGGTTGCGATATGTTTGAGAGCAGTGGTAGTTGCAGACCCATATATGATAAGACCATAGTCTATGATGCTGACAATGGAGCTTTGAACGGCCACTGACAGTGCTTCTGGGGTTAGGTGTTTCCTGTGCTGGAACAATATGCCTAACCTCGCATTGGCAGACTTTGCAACATTGCTGATATGGACAGTGTATGAGAGGTGGGGATCAAGAGTGATGCCAAGATACTTGGATGATTGTGTTTGCTTTAGGATAGCTCCTTGTTCAGTTGCAATGGAGAGGTGGAGTTGTTTGTTTTTGTTGTGGGGGCTGCAGAAGACAATAGACTTGTATTTTTTTCTGATTGAGAAGCAGTTTATGATTTAGGAACCTGGATTAGATGGAGGAGAAGGCCCGCTGAAATTTATTTTGTAATTGGATTGGATCAGGGTCTGAGGTGAGGATCACAGCATCATCAGCACAGAGAATTATTTGTTCTGGGCAGCTGTCCGGTAGTGAGTTTAAGAAAAGGCTGAAGAGGAGGGGTCCCAGAATGGAGCCCTGGGGGACTCCCGAGCAGACCAGTGTAGGGTCCAAGAGTGTATCAGTGATTTTTACTGTTTGGGACCATTCTTCAAGGTAGCTCTTAAACCAGCCAATGGTATTGGTTGACAGCCCAGTGTTCTGAAGCTGGACAAGTAGGAGGCAGTGATAGACGGTGTTGAAGGCTTTAGTTAAGTCAATGTAGATTGAGCCTAGTAGTTCACCAGAATCAAGTGCGTTGTGGATTGCGCCAGTGAATTCAAGTAGGGCTGTGGAGGTGCTGTGACCTTTGCAGAACCCATGTTGTTGCTTGCACAGGATGTTGTATGTATCCAGGTATTCTGTGAGCTGGTCCGAGACGATGTGTTCTAGTGCCTTGGAGAGTGGGGGTAGTAGGGAGATAGGTCTGTAGTTATCGTGGGCAGTTTTGTCACCACTTTTATGGATTGGGATGTCAGTGGCAGATTTCCATCTGTCCAGGAACTGGCTAAGGCTGAGGGAGAGGTTGAAAATTCTGGTCAGAGGACTAAGCACTTCAACAAGTGTAAGAGACAGGATTTTGAGTTTGAGGGAGTCATTACTGAATCTTAATTTACCAAGGGCTTTGGTAACATATTTGCATACTTGGTGAGCTTTGACTGCTTTGAAGAAGAAGCAGGGGAGCTGGTGGGAGAAGTGTTCATTGCAGACAGAGGGGCTTCACCATCTTTGAAGTAGTCCTGAGGTAGGACAGCGCTGAGGTCGGTAAAGGCTTAGTTAAAGGTATCCGCAATGTTTTTTGGGTTGAGGGTTGTGGTTCTGTTAATGTTGAGTATTGATGGAGGGGTTTGGGTGGATTCCCAGTGAGTTCCTTTATGTTCTTCCAGAATTCTTGACCATTGCCCCAGGAGTTTGTGAGGGCATGCTTATACTAGGCGGACTTCATTTGTCGGATGGTTTTGGTGCAGTCATTGCAGGCACGTTTGTAGTTTTGGATGTCGTTTTACCTTCAGAGTTTCTGGCCAGCTCCATAAGGTGGTCTCTTGTTTTAGCATCGAGGAGGTCACCTGTGAGCCAAGGGTTACTGAGTGATTTGACTTTGCATTTCTTAATAGGAGCATACGTGTCAGGCCACAGTGAAGATGTTTATGAAGTGGTCAAGGGCAGTGTTTACATTGGTTGCATTGAAGATTGGGAACCAGTCTTGATGGAGGAGGTGGGATTTGAGTCAAGGAAGGTGACCACTGGGTAGAACCCTGCTGGTGATTGTTTTTGGTTGTTGTCTGATGAATTTATTTGACCAGATGCAGCTAACAGGAGAGTGATCACTGAGAGAGTCAGGGAGGACATTAGTGTTAGATATCCATGGTGGGTGACTGGTAAGGATCCAGTCCAAGAGTGTGCTGGTGCCGGTCCTGTAATTTTTCCTGGTTGGTGAGTCAACCATTTGTGTGAGGTTCGACCGCAGCAATGGTATCCCTGTGTGCACCAGCATCGGCCTCAGGCCAGTTGATGTTGAAGTCACTTAGGAGGATGGATTTGATGTAAGGTGGGAGTGATTTTACAAAGTCAAGAACAGCTCTTAGACCAGTTCCCTGTTCTTTGGGAGGGATGTAGATAGTGGCAACAGTGAGGGTTTTGTTTTGGGCTCCGAGAAGGATTCTCACTGGCAGTATCTAAGCAGTTGTGGGTTGGAGTGAGGTAATGATGTGGTACCCTTGTATGGAGTCATTTAGGTAGAGAGTGCAGCCTCCACCTCTTTTGGAGAGGTGACCCAGCCTAATAACATTGTAGCCAGGAAGGCTGATTGCATGGTGTCATGACTGATGGCGTGAGCCAGGTTTTGACAACTGCCAGGATGTCAGGGCAGTGTTGGCTGGTGAAGGCCTATAGGTCATCCATTTTAGGAAGGAGGCTGCAGATGTTGATTGATATGAATGAGAGGGCACCTGAAGGCTTGCTCAGATTAGTGGCTTTTGAGCAGAATGGGGGCCAGGGTTTGAGTGCACCTTGCCTGACAGCACTAGGAGGAGGAGGAGGAGGAGGACTAGCCCCAAGGAGCTGCAGCGTATTTCTTTAAGGAATATTTTCACCTGCTAGCATCTTGGGAAGTTGCTGAGCATCAACGATAGTGGGTGAGGGTTAGCGTAGATGGGGGGACCAGAGTGGTGGGCTAGGACCAGTGTGGGTGTAGGACAGTTTCATGGTGGTAGGGTGGACCATGGGCAAGGGGCAGTGACCAGTGTGCAGCATGCCTATGTGCAGGAAGGAAGTAGGAATGTGGAAGCGGTGGGGGAGGGAGGGAAAGCAGGCTTTTGGGGCATGCAGTAGGGGAGGAAGACAGGCAAGAAGAAATAGAATAGGGGGTAGAGAACAGTGGAGGCACATGATTAAGGTAGGATTTGGGGTTCAGGGAAATCTTACCTGGTTCGAGAGGATCTCAAGGGCAGGAAGAAAGGTATATAGCAAGTAAAGCAACTGTGTCTTTCAGAGGGTAGACTTTTTTTCTTTTTTTTAAATGAAAGAACAAGAATCCCTCTAGTGGCAGGTCTGTATAACCTGCTAATGGAAAACTAGCCTTCTATTACACACTTGAAATGTGCTTAGTTCTATCTAAAGTCTATTTGATACTGACATTACAGATTTTTAGAAAATCTAAGTAAAAAGCCCAATTATTTCATAGTCAGAGAGTTGGCACATCTGAAGATACTGGTGGACACTATTCGTTAATACATAATCTCGATACTGTCACAAGCATAGCTGATATATCAGCACTAAAACACAGCATCCCTTTTGAACAAAAAGAAAAAAGTGCATGCAAAGAAGGAAAACCTGCCTACTATAATCATTAAAAATGTTTGTATTTTACATTACTTTTTTAACAAAAAAAAGGGAAGTAGTCCTTTGTGATCATTTTTTTCTTTTGAATTAATCATAACAAATTAGTACTTTATTAAAGCAACAAAGTACATTGCATACCTCCCAGTACCCTCCCTCACAAACACAACACATACCCTCTAATTTACTGTTTTTAAACATTACAATAGCTAGAAATTTTTGTCCATGTAGAATTTTAAGATGGGGAAATCTCTATGAGTAGTTCTAGCTATTTTTCTCTGTCAGTTTTTTGACAGTGCATGTGTAAACCAATAATCATAATTAATTTAACAACTATTTTTTTCACCCAAACCCCCAAGAGGACCTATTCCCATATGATAACTACAAAACCTGTAAAGTTTCATAACTTAGCTCTTTACTGTTTTTAAGCCGAGTGCAAAAATTAAGTTAGCAAGTTGGGCATAAATACATAATTGCAACCCTTAATAACTTAAAAACTACAAAAGGTAGCTCATGAAAGTGGGAGGATTAAGATACCCTAAGGACTTAGAAGATGCATACCAAATTATATAGTACTAGAGTCTTAAATGGCTGAGATATAAACCTCTACAAATCCATCTTGACAACAGTGACAACATAGTTTTGATATGTTGTTGATGATGCTACTAGACAAGATATCACTTTTACCTTGTCATTTCACCCACTCCTGTTGTACCGTGTTGTAGTGGCACAGTAGCACCACTGTAGTTGGGTTTGAGTAGGCTGCTTAATGTTAAACCCCTAACTTTGAACTTCAATAAATTTGCCCCTGTTCAGGATGTGCACAAAATTTTGCATGTGCTGTCTAGTGAGCAATGTCTTGTGATGTGCCAAGTTGTTCCAGTCAGATATGTATATTCCAAGACTCAGACAGAGAAAAATTGGAAACAATTCTGGCTTATTGTTATTTTTTGTGTCATCACCTAGTGTCCAGATGGTTTGAAATTTTGGTCTGGAATTTTCAGGGTAAAAGGGGCTTGCCCCAGACTGATACCTTTCATTGCTTTGGTGGAAAAATATTAATCCATTCCAGAGTTATAAGGATTTGAAATTACATTTTCTGAGCATGTTCAGTATGCTCTTTAGAATATCTGTTTCATATGAAAGAAGAATTTGGTCACACAAAACAGGATTTTGTTTTATGAGAGGGAAATCTTGTTTCATGAGAAAAAATTCTCCTTTAGTATGGCCATCTTGTTTCCATTACTTAAAAAAATTCTGTTTGAAAATTCATAAAAATTATATCCTGCAGAGACACCAACACATTTATCTTGGAAAATGGGACCCAACTAGCTGGATTATTCAGTTAGGTTTTGGAAAAAGGACCCGGAAATGTGTGTGTGTGTGTTTTTATGATTTTTACTTTTTATTTATTGATTTTGTAAGCAAAAACTTACAAGACACACATCCTAGGAGAATAGCATTGTATGGCATTACAGCTTACATTCACGTACAAAGGATAAGTAAGGGACACCTCCCCTTGCAATAAATCATAGGAGGGTTTTCCTATAAAATATTATATTTAAACATTTATTCACCAAATGCATGCATCCATGGAAGAACAACAGGGGCTCAGAAAAGAGGATGTATTGTAGACTTGTCCTATTACCATGGTGATTATAAGGTCATAGAGATTCCCCCAAAGCATACATTTTATATCTATATAATCATTATCCGCCAGCTCCCAAAGACAAAAAAGAGAATCTTCATTACTCTATAGTATTTTGGCTTCCAATCAAACAAGAAGACATTAAACAGTACTAGCAGATATAATTGCCTTTTTAAACTACTTGTTATTAATAACCTCTAGGAGACCCCCATTTCACACATGTAACATGTAAAAGAGACAATCTGATAACAGCGGGAGAGTCTCTAAACATATAACTAACTACTGCATCAGAAAATACATTGTCTTGAACTTAAGACTTTGCGATAGATCAAGATAGCACACAGCGTGCTAAGCAAATGAGGAACGTCATCTTGCTTCAGCCCTGGTTAAGCAATCTGACCCAAAAGAAAGATGACTGCTGTTAATAACCTCTAAGGTCCAAATTACCTTTCAGTTATCAAAAAGACATTATTAAAAGGACATAGAATACAGCAAAAGTCTAAAAAAAAAGATGCTAGGTAAAGTTCTTGAAAAAATATCTGCAACCCGAAGTCCAGGCTCAGTTTTCACTCTATAGGCCATGTCCCAAAGTATTAGTCCTCATCGGAGGAGTTCCTATCACTCCCTCCCTCTGCCTTCTGCTGCTCTGTATGAGAAACCAGATTTTCAGCCTCTTTGGAATTGTTAAACAAATGCTACTTACATTGCCAGACCAGCCAAAGTTTAGCCTGCAAGAGTAACTGATGTTGTATTTTCAGCTGGAGAAGTCAGCCTCACAGCCCATCAAATGTTTTGCATCTTTGGTATGGACTGCAGGCGCGATCAGGAAAAAGTATCAAAGCAGTATCACCATTTATCAGAGTACTGTGCCATCAGGCAGTTGCAAGTTCCCTGTCACGGACTCCAATGCCTGTACAGCCTATCATGAAGGTTCTTAGAGTTGATGAGTCCATCTATTGCTGCCCATTGTGGAGTTATTTGGTAGGCCTTCTCCATAGATAGGGGAGCTATGTCTCTGACAAATCCAATATAGATGATATAAAAGTTCTTCCCACTCAGCAGTTTCAGCTAGCCCAATTACCAGCAAATTCCTTTCCTCCCCTGGTTCTCCACAGTCTCCAGTCTTTGTTGTAAAAGCTTATTCTCCTTAATTAACTTAGTGGTTGCATCAATAGATTTAAGAACAGAGGCTTCTGAGCACTGCACAATATTTTCACATTGGTCCATACGAGTTTCTAAGGTCAACACTCTCAGCATGAGAGTGTCAATCTTTTTATCCAGATCTTGTACCATCTTGACGAGCTGGTGGAGAGTAGTAAGAATAGAAGTTAAAGATGCCTCTTCCAGCTGTGAGGTTGCTGAGTCTGGGGTCTCCCACATTGTGCAGGCTGCTCCTCATGGGTCTGTTTCTTCAGTGCAAAATAGTCCACTGGTGGTGCATTAGCTCCTTTTGATTTGCCCATCTTGCTAATAAGTGCTATGCCTGTCACAAATAAAGGTCATTCAAGTACTTTTTATGATGAAGTAGCTAAAATTTACTTGTTTTACAAAGATTCACTCGGGAACTCGAGTACCTTGCCGCTTCCACATCAGCTGCTCCAGAAATGTATTTTTAAAACATTTAAAAAATATTTTTTCATGAGACAATTTTCTTGTTTCATGTGGACTAACAAAACAGGAAGAGGGCCATACGAAACAAGAACAGTATCATACGAAACCAAAATTTGGACTAAAGTTTCTTAATCCAAAGCTATCTTGCTCAAAGAACACAAGTTAAAATAAATGGCACCCTCTTTGAAAGCAGGCAGGTAAATATAAGCATCCCACAAGGCTTCATGGTCTTCTTGGTCCTCTCTTATTTAATCTATTTCTCAATCAACTTCTTCTAGCTTGCTCTGAAAAAATCATATTATATGCATATGACGCAGTCATCTTCTCTGGCAGCCCACTCCCACACCTACTAGAAGATAGGCTAAAAAAAGGTTTTGCCACCATTCAAAGGTGGTTCCAACAGAATGAACTCCTCTTGAATAATATTAAAAAAAATAATGCTGTTTGCTAACCCCAAAGTAAATATAAATCCCAGCAACTGACAATACTTAACAACAAACAAGATCCACTTGACCATGTAACTACCTTTAAATACTTTGTCATCACATTAGATCATTCCCTTTATATGCCCAACACATAGACTAAGTAGTAAAGACTGTCAACACCAGAATAGGCCTGTTGTATAGATACCGCCACATTATGACCTCTAAAGCCTTGTTGCTGGCCACAAAAAAGCTCTAGCCTCTCAGTCATAGACTATGGGATAGTCATATACAGCGCTGCCACTGACATGGCTCTAGAAAGGGTAAGAACAGCCTTAAATAAAGCATGCAGGTTGGTCCTTGGGGCCCATAGGCTCACCCACACATTCATCTTATATGTCCAAACTGAATGGCTTAGCATCCAGAGAAGAATCAAGTAACAAATATGTCTCCTTGGGAAGAAATCTGCCCTCAGTCTAACCCCACAATTCATCCAAAACCTACTTACTCCTGAAAACAGCCAGCACCAGACAAAAGGGAAATCTAGAAATGCTCTAAACATCCCATTTCACCACTCTGCCATAGCACAGCATTCTTTTGCATATAGAGCACCAGGCTGGCTCAATGATCTCCCCACAGATATTGTTATGGAGCCAAAGCTTGGACCCTTCAAGTGCAAACTCCTCCAACATCTGACCATGCTGAGTACCTATAACTGTCAGCCCTAAGTTCCCAACATCTCTCCTCCTCCCCTTTACCCACTCCTCTCACCCTACCCAATTCCCTGTTTCTTGCTCTCTCCATTCCCCATCCCTATTAGGTAACACCCCCTTTTCCTGAACTCCCAACTATCCTCCACCCCTATTGCTACTCCCCTACTCCCCCATTGCTACCCCCATTTCCACTCCTTTCTCTACCCTCTACCCTCTACCACCAACTGACAAAGTCAGCCTCTGACTCCGTTATCAAGTTTCTCTCTACACATACATATGTCATCCTAATTGTATATTATTCTTTGCCCTAATGTTTTTCTCTATATGCAAATATGTAATATTAGTTGTATTATATTCTTTGTTTTTTGTTTTACACCGGTCTCCTATTGTATTCATATATTACATCTGTCATGATGTGGAACCTTTGTAAATTAGCTTTTAGCTCAAAGGTTGTAGCTCTGAGATGATTGATAAATAATAATAATAATAATAATAATCTCATGAAGGAGAATTGGTTCATATGAAACAAGAATTTGGACTTAGGTTTTTTTTTGCATATTTGATTGTTAACAAACCATAACTGTCAATATTTGGAGTTAAGGGACAATCTATATATCAAAAGAAAGGCATCTATCAGTACTTCAACACTAATACATAGTATCCTCCAAATGATTAAGGGATCACATAAAAAATATAAAAATTAAAAATGAAAATTCCCATAGCATAAAATTGCAACTTTCACAAGCGGTAACTTCATCAATCTTTGAAGTTTAGACATAATCAGAATACTTATGAAATCTAGAAACTCAGTATCCTGAACTCCACAAGACTGAATTCAGGACACTGAATTTCAAAATCCTGAAAGGTACTTAGATGTAATGTGGAGGGCTTCATCCCCCAGACCCACCACAAAGGGGGCTGTGCTCACCACACCCCATAACTTAAATAACCAACTCCAAGGGATAGTGGATCCTGGCATAAAAAAAATGTTACAGGGGGTGAAACAGTGTGCTGGCAAAATTTCTGGTAACTGGGAACAGAACCCAGGTCTACCAGACCATGCTGACTGAACTGCTAATGGTTTAAAACTCCACATCACGGGAGCAGCTCAGCCAGCTTCCAGTCTTTTTTCTCCCTTGTTGTGCCTAGCTAGGGGTAGGGTAGCAGTCTGTGACAACCATTACCATACCCCTGTTGGCATTGGCTTCCTTTTTGTCAGGCTTGTCAGTGTTGGGAAACTGACCTTGGTCCCATGAGTTTCAGGATTCCAAGTTTCAGTGTCTTAAACGTATACTGCACAATCTATATATAAAAGAAAGTTCTCAGTAAGTATTACAAAACTAACACATAGTACCCCTGGACAAATTCATGGGGTATGCACACCATAGAAAAATTACTTTCCAAATTCATCATGGTGCCAAATCCACAATAAAATTCTGATCGTCATCAAAAATGCACCAAACATGTATCTTCTGTAGGACTAAGGGCGTAGCAACATTTGGAGCCAAGCAACAAACTTTTAATGAGTAATGGCTAAAAAACCCTCAAAACGCATTTTTTTACCATATAAATTCAACCTCCAGGAGTTAAGAGCCACAGTTATAAAGATTTTTCTTTAAAGTGGCCCCCAGAAAAAAAATTGCAATGAAGCAGATAAATTGCTTTTCTAGAGGAACGTGCATAGACCCAGATACATGCATGCATCAATGCCGGCATGTAAGCACAGGGTTCAGAGGGCCCAGCACTTCCATAATCACATGGCTATGTTCACACAGGTAGGATGCATTTCTACTATCTCAAACAGTAAGGACATTTTTTACAAAAAATTGCATTAATGCACCCGTTAAAGTTCAGATTAAAACAACAAAAGTAGGGAAATGTGGCATTAGGGTTTCCAAATCTAACTGTGCCCCCTCCCCACTACCCAAGCAGCAAAAGCAAAAAGAAATATGGTTTTCACTGTCCTCTATTTTGGCAGATCAGGGGCGTGGTCTTCCTTTAGGTTATCAACCCTAACGATCACCCCATTGTGTTACAGTCTTCAAACATACAGAACTCTGCCTCTCCACATGTTGCCAACAACATGTAGGCCCTTGCTGAAGAAAACAGATCACATCTGACCTCATTTGGTGATGGAATGGAGTGAGCATTAGGGCTAAGTACCCCACAGAAGACCCCAACCCTGATTCGACAAGACCGAGGACAATAACAACTGTAATGCTTTTTCCTTTTGCTGCTTGGGGGTGAGGTGGGGAGTTAGGGTTGGAAACCCTAATGCCACATTTCCGTACATTTGTCACTTTAATCTGAGCCCTAACTGGTGTATTAATGCAGTTTTTTTTTGCAAAGAACAACTGTACTGTATATGTGTTTCAAATCCATATAAAGCCACCACAGAATCACATAAGTAATTCATATCATTTTCAACATGTAATACAGTCCACAGCTGTATCTATAGATACAGATGTAGATGTAGATATAGATATATTTATTTATTTTATTTATTTAAAAATGAATCAGGAGAGGCACACTTAGCTGATGCTCATTTCTAGGTATGACCTGGGGTAGGGGAAATGAGAGTAGAAAAGATTTAAAAAGAAAATCATAAAACATAAAACAAAGTGTAGTTGCATAGGCAATTGTAGCAAGTGCAATAGCAATGTTGTGGCTAGGCTAGTAAACAATGGCGTGGTTCAATGAAATTGATATGTGGACAAATGTAGGCTATCCTACTATAAGAAACTACCAACACAAGCACTGCCACCAACTGTGATCCTCTCTTTCTGGTACTGGGCACAGGTTCATAAATCTCTGGGAGCCTCACCTACCCCATGAGACACCTTTCCACTGTGGAACAATCCACTGCTGATGGTTGACAAGTTCATAATTCACTGGAAGGAATGGGAGGCATGTGGGCTGGGCATGGAAATCTCAGTGGCACAATGGTCCAACTGCTGGTCCCAAATTTATCACTTTTGCCATGATGGCTGGACTAGATCGATAATGAACAAAATGCTGTTGAGGTGGTATCACACCCCCTCCCACCTGCACAAATTGGGCCTTTTATCAGAGGACAAGTGCTGGAGATGTGTCCAGGAAGAAGCACACCTGTATCACATTTTATGGTCTTGCCCAGTGATACAGCCCTTTATGGCAGACGTCTGTGACATGGGTCACCAGATATACCCCAATCTTGACTTTAAGGCCCCCCTATTACCACTGGGCTGTATGCCAGAGGGTCTCCTAAACATGACCAAGAAGCAGAATGAGCCATAGTGGTGGGGTCTATGGCAAAGAAATTAATTCTGATATGATGGCACACCACTCAATGCCCCTCCTTTCAGGAATTCCTGTTCTCATTGGGATTGGTAACTACTCATGAGAGGATGTCCAGCTTTGCCACAGGGACCATGACCAGGTTATCAAAGTGCTGGCAACCCTTCCTTAACTCTAAGTATTGTGACTGCAGAACATAAGGTATCCAGGTTTCCCCCAGGTCCCAGACCCTACTCCACCTCCCTGTAAAGGCACACTCTCCTCTATAACCCTACTTCATTTTCATTTCATTTTTATTAAATGGGTTAGACCATTGTGCAAACTAATTTAAAATGGTGACCCATGGCAATTACAATACAATTATCAAAACAGTTATAGACATATTAAAAATATAACATATACACATAGCATATAACAAATGCACATCAATACAGAGCCTCACATAGGTTTCACCTACCACGGTTGCACCAGGTTATACAAAGGTTGTACAAAGTTGTGTGAGTAGTGCAGGGTTGCTACACCTGTGTCCAGGCCCCAGAACATCCCAACCTGTTTCTGATGGACTCACTCCAAGACAAGTTTCAGACCCCCCTCTATTGCATATGTGGAGATGTCGGTCCTGTATACCTCATGTCATGTCCATAACTACACTAGATTTTGTACCATGCTGCCATCCATAAACTGATTTATTCTGGGGATTTATACCTGTATGGGACCCTGCACACCACATGTGTTATGATGTTTCTCTTTGGTTGTATGTTTTGTTGTTTAAACCAATTACATTTTCAAAAAAAAAAGCTTCAGTCTACACACAAGTAGTCTCAAGAGTCAGGTCCTGATAGGAGAAGTGCAGACAGTGATACAAATGGGGAGGAAGCAGTAACTAGCTCAGCATTAAAATGTGTAAGTTACCTTGACAAAGGTGAATACTTGCACAGCAGATGGGACAGACAGGCTGTATGCAATGTACTGGAGCAGTATGCCCAACCAACAACAGACACTAGACTGACTCCATGCAGACTCCAGTTGTCTTTTGTGCTCATCCTTAGAGCAAGGGCCACAAGTGGGAGGGGATGTTTGACTGCAGAAATGTTTATGGTGAGTTGCTGGCTCAAATAACTCCACCCCCAAGCAGTGGTCCATCTATCTGATTGGAAGATTTCAGCCTCAGGAAGCGGGTGGGATTGCAGTACAAAGGTCCAAATGGCTGGGCAGGCTAGGTTCCTCAGTGCAGAGCAGGGAACTTCACAACACAAAATGCTCTCTCAATTGCCTGAAAGGTGTCCGGTGGTGGTAGAAACAATATATCATTTCAGTATTTCACGTTTTTTTTTTTCATCTTTGGTAACTGGGTAAGACCCACTAAACACAAGTTCCTGTTTCCAGGGGTGACTTGGAAGCACCGAGGAGGTTAAGTGACTTGTTCAGAGTCACACAGTATGCAAGCGGAGGATGTAGGAATCAAACTCAAGTCTGCTGGAAATACCAAGCTCATTAGCAGCTCATTACTCTAACCTCTAGGCTATACTGCCAGTCCTATATCCTATACAACTAAGTAATAATACATGACAGGTGTAGTATATTATAGAAACACAGAATCTGTTGGCAGATAAAGACCGCTTGGCCCACCTAGTGTACCCATTTCCCCCTACCTGATGGATAAGCCGCAGATTCTAGTTAATCAACAGCTTACTTCCTCCTACCCTCCCAGAATTGCCTTATGTCTGTCCCATGCATTCTTGAATTCTCCCACTGTTCCTGACTCCACAACCTCCTCAGGAAGGCTGTTCCATGCACCCACAACCCTCTCTGTGAAAAAATGCTTTCTAACATTACCTCTGAGCCTTCCCCCCTCTATCTTCAAATTGTTCCCCCTTGTTCTTGCACATCTCTTTTTCTGAAAGATGCTACTGTCTTGTACGTTGTTAATTCCCTTTGAGATGCTTGAAAGGATCTATCATGTCCCCTTCTCCTTCCTTTCCGCAACTGTATACATATTAAGCTGCTTTAGTCTCTCCTTTTATTTCTTCTGGTGCAGACCCTGCACCATTTTGGTTGCCCTCCTCTGAACAGCCTCCACTCTGTCTGTGTCTTTGCAGAGATGGAATCTCCAGAATTGCACACAGTACTCCAGATGGGGTCTCACCAACTGTCTGTACAGAGAGATAACAACTTCCTGTTTTCTACCATTGACGCCTCATGCACCCAAAAAGTGACAATTTTCCACCATATACCACACCCTGGACAATGTATTAGTGCTGTTATGAGCTGGCCCTAAAATAATGCTAGTTTCTGAATGAAGAGGACAGTTTTATAGACTTACAGCAATTTCCTGATTTTTTTTTATTGCACAGAAAAAAGTAGTTCCTTTGAAATGCGTAGAAGAGCTGTGTAGATAAATTGCTGCAGGTAATTTTGTGCTTTCATTAAAGAGTAATCATTTAGCACAACAACAAGGTTATCTAATGAATTTCAACTGTGAACTATTAATAATGTAACCATGTGTTGTTATTGACAAGGAACCTTTGTAAATGAGCATTTTGCTCAAAGGTGTGCATCCGAGTAATAAATAAATAAAAATAAAAATTAAAAAAACTGTTTATTTACTCATTTAGTGAGATGGAGCATTGGAAATGTTAAATTAAATATTCCCACTCATTGTTGCAACTTGAATGTATGGGAATTTGGTGGGCTTAGTCATGCATACATTGATGTTTTATGACATGTTTTCTTTTCTACTCTGAGTGGAGGCACATTTCTGATGGCTGGTGCAGTGTATGATAGGAACTCATCAGTGGTGGAATATTTCATGAGCTGTGGAAGGAAGAAAATAAAAATGTATGTTTGCTATTGATGAGCAATTGTTTTACTCTGATTTGGATTTAGCTGCTTCATTTTTAGGGCTGCTTGAGTGGAGCCTGCAGTCTTTTAACGATCACAGAGTGAGGACTCTGCATATTTTCCTTAAATAAAAAAATCGCAGATTCTCTCCACCCATCACAACCCTACCAGCTCTCTGGTGCCTGTGCTCTATTGCTATCCAAACAGCTCCTCCCCACCCTTTCCCTGCCCATCAGCAGTCTATCCCTTGCTCCACCCCACTCCTCTCCATCCTGCTCTAAAAAGAAACCCTCCCACTACTGTCCACTGTGCACTGTAATGCCCACACCCCTCTGTTCCTATCCCCTTAGTACAAAAAAATCTAGCTGCCCCTCCATTCCCATACCTGATTTCCTGAGCCACGTCTTTCCCACTGATGGAGTTCCTCTGTGTCTGCCTCTCACTGTGCACAGTGATGATGTTTACCTCCAATGCATGGGTAAAACTAGAGAAATGGCCTTCTACCTGTGTTCGTTTCTTGCAGCTACCTCTCCAGTTGGGGGAAGGTAAACTCGAGCAGCTCCAAAAGTGCCCCATAATGTTCCAAAAAGGAGCAGCCGACGGTGAAGTTAGGACATGAACCGAGGCTGGAAT
This sequence comes from Neoceratodus forsteri, assembly GCA_016271365.2. NCBI lineage: Eukaryota > Metazoa > Chordata > Ceratodontiformes > Ceratodontidae > Neoceratodus > Neoceratodus forsteri. The sequence goes on from CM057452.1 coordinate 1,317,333,173, forward strand.
CCACCAAAGCCACCATCTTTCACTGTTGGGAGGTGGCTGAACAAGCTTGGAGGACTGGGGCTATCCCACAATTCCCAGGGAACAATGCAAGTCTTCAAACGTTCTGCTGTCAGACCAGCATGCTCAGCGGTTATGAGATAAAGGAGCCCATCTGAGAACTCAAACATTTTTCCCCAAGAAGGGCAGGGCTAGAAGGTTCGGGGTTTGTCAGTCAAGAGGTGGGACATTTAAAGCACAGAACTCAAGTTCTGTGGTTGAAAGTCTGCAGCTGTCTGATAATTACTTAAGCTGTCTTCCTTTCATAGTTAAATTTGGGTATGTGTATCTGGCATATATCATTACTGTTTCCAGGAATTTCTTTATGGTAATTCCCAAGAACATTTTCATCCTAGACATGTTGTGGTACTAGTGACAAATGGTTGCTTCATTGTGGGTGGCCAGTGATATTACTCTAGCAAGGCAGCTACCCTGTGGAACATGGCAGACAGAGTGAGTAGGAAATGCCACCAGCGGTACATTATTTATGTCAAAAGAGAAATGAATTTTGATCAAACTGGGGTTTAGTAAAGAAAATAAACCTGAAGCCATGTTCTCCAGGACCATGCAGCTCCACCTGGAGAGGACACTGAACTTGGATTTTGGCTGGGTAACAACCCACAATGTAGACGGACTGTGGATGGCATTGATGTTGCCAAACTTTATTCCCGCATTGCAGGCTCCATAAAGACAAGAATGCATCCATGTATAATTGTCATTGCTTTTACCAGCAAGCTTATCAGATTTAATTTAAACTAAGTATTTTAGTAATGTGGAAGACTGTCATTTTGGTGTTGCTTTTGTGCACGAGTCTGGTATCATGATGTGCCCCCAGGTGCCTTGGAAATAGACATCCATCCAACTCCAGGTCCAAGCATGTTGCGTGATGTGCTCTGCTCCTGTAGGGGAAGGGCACAGGCCACTCTTTCAGTGTTCCTGCATCAGTGCCAGCTGACTAAGGAGTGGTACTAGATCAGTAGTTGTGCATGCAATATAACCAGTTTCTGTGACATTAGAGAGCTAAAGATCCACATATATAGAACCTTGTATGGGTGCAAGATATTTGCAGGTATGTACAAATGTGGCCCACTGGTTGAGCCACAGTGATTCTGCTCACTAAGCTGGTTACAGGGTTTTGCCCCATCCTAGGTTTCTTGGGTGCTTTACATGCAGTTAAGCTGAACGCTCCACTGGAGTTATTTTTAGGTCAGCATGGCCACAGCCTGCAGTCTTTTACCAATCACAGAGTGAAGATTCTGCATATTTTCCTTAATTAAAAAAAAAAAGATTCTCTCTGCCCATCACAACCCTGCCCCCACTCTGGTGACCATGCTGTACTGCTATCCAAACAGCTCCTCCCTGCCCTTTCTCTGTCCATCACCAGTCTATCCCCTCCCAAGTGTCCCTCATCAGCTGTTTTTAGTGCTGCAGTAGCTCCTCCCCACAAAGCTCCACCCTGCTCCTCTCCATCCTGCTCTAAAAAGAAACCCTTCCACTCTGGCCCACTGTGCACTGTACCACCCCCACCCCTCTATTCCCATCCTCTTACTGCAAAAGAAATCCTCCTGCTGCTGCGCACTGTGAGTTGTACCACCTCACCCCTCCGTTCCCATCCCCCGATTTCCTTGTACTACAAAACAAGCCCTAGTTTTGGGGGACGTGATGTCTCCGCAGAAGAAACCCTCTAGTGACTCTCAGAGAATTCAGCCTGTTTTTAATTGCTAATGGTATGCCGTCTTTGCCTAAATGAAGATATCCCCTTACTACATATTTTAATATACTGCTCCAGACTGTAGCCTCCAAAAGTATCCTGTTAATGTGTCTGTGGTAGAGCTGTTCTCTAGTCAGGAAACTAAGTGCTGTCCCAGTGGGTGTCCACGTGGGTTGCAGACTACCAGTAAATGGTATAGTCCCTAAGGATGCCCTAGTCCTGGACTGGACAGGGGAGTTCTTGCATGACATCCCACCATTCCCAATTATAGATATCCTCCCAATCCAACCCTTCCTCTATACCCCCACCCCCAACACATGCAGCCCTTTCGGCTCTGGACAGAGTTTGTTTAATGCTGAAGTAGATGCATTTTCTGGATATCAGGAATAGGCTGCAAGGAAATCATGTGTTAATATGCTGCACAATTTCTGACATGTTCCTTTAGGTGTCAGCGTGGCTCAATTGGTAGCACATCTGCCTCTGGACCAGAAGGTCGTGGGTTCTCATCCCACACCGGGATTGGACTTGCACATAAAAATCATTGGCATCTGAGTGCAGTATTGGGGGGTGCTGTACTGCTGGGGTGTGCCATCCTTCGGATTAGACATTAAACAGAGGTCCCTTCCGCCCATCCTGGTGGGTGTCAGTAAAAGAACCAGGACACTATTCGCAAAGAGTAGGGAACACTCCCGGTGTCCTGGCCAACATGCCCCTTCCCATAAACTGGTTCATGCAATTATCCAGGCTGTGTGTGGGTGATGATGTGTGATATGGTTGCCACCACACATTCAGTCACTTCACTACCAGTCTAGCATTGCTTGTAAATCGCTTTGGATGTATGAAAAGCGCTATATAAATGCTGATTCTTCTTCTTCCTTGAAGAATGCAGTTAGTATGATCTGGATAGTGGAAGACCACAGCAGAAGAGAGATAGATTGTGCTACTGTTTTTTGGGTGTTTGATCTAACAGGTGCATTTAAAATGCTTTTATGGCTTTCTTGGGGGGTTTGGGTTTGTTTTTATATGTTGATGGTTGCACATCATGGGATTCGAATTTGTGACGTATACAGTGAAAGTTAGTTTTTTTTTTTAAATTGAGTAGTGTATATTTTATTTCTTTGGATCTGGAAATTGTAGAGCAACTGTGAAAAGAATATTTGGAGTAACAGAGCAATTTAGGGATATTTTTAGTTTATGGTATTTACGGTATTGGCTGGGATTTTTACCTGAGATGTGGCTGTTGCTGGCAGGATTTGATTGGCTATTACAAAACCCTCCTCAGTGATTATAACCTTCTAGAAGAAGAAAAAAGAAAGATGTGTTAAAACTATTCTTTTCTTGGGCTGAGTAACTTTATCTTAATGAATAGTACGTTGGGAAATGTAAGTTTTTGTCCTGTGCAGCCACCTTTTCTTACATCTGTTACAACTGCCCGTTTCTTGTCAGGCTGCCTTCAGCTATCTTGTCATTCTTTTGTAGGACATTTTTTTGCACTTCTTGTTGGAGACTGGTTGTCATTTGTTTTGAAGTACAAGGCTGAGGTTCATCTTCTTTCATGGCACATAAGATATTACTCCAGGGCTTTCTGTTACTTAGAGATGGGTGCCAGTAAGAGTGGATTAAGGTTTTAGATCAATGGCCAATTACAGCCATTATTTCTTAAGTTTCTAAGCCAGCTTTTGCCAGTAGCTGAACCACTGTACGTCTTATGCTATAGTTGGTGTGGGGAGTGGTTAAACCAGCTTCTTTGATTATGCACGGTAGCAATGAAGCTAATTAATTCACTCCAAGCAGTTTATTTAACGTACTAAATTGTCTGTCCATTTAGTGTTGTAGGGCGTATTTTGTGTGACAATATAGAGCTGGTACCTTAGCTGGGAGTTTACTCAAAGTTTTTTTTTTTTGGTTTTTGATTGGGCAGTATGAATCAGTAGGACATTCAAACATAAATCCTTGTATTCATTCTTTATTTCCGTGGAGGAAGTCTTTGTGATTTTTTGGTGTATTCATTTCAAGCTAGTGACACATAAAGGAGCCCATTTTCATCATGATGAAAGACAAAAGAGGATGGTTTCAGTTTGCCAGCATCTTCATTTCCACTCCACATGCAATGGAGCTGGATATCTGGCCAAACTTTTTTTAGCAACCCTGGTACTGTGTTGAGAGTTAAGGCCGAGGAGTACTTAAGTGTTAGTAAATCTGAACGGGATAGTTCAGTACGGTGTTGAGTAATGTCTTTACCTCACATCTAATGTTTTTGATAATGCTGGTAGAGACATTGTTTGATATAGTGAACGTGGGTCTGATTTCTAACAGAAACTGTGGTTTAGCTATGGTTCATTTAAAACAATTATTTAGTCCTGCTCTTGTACCAATCCATGTAACTTGTTAGAGTATCCTATACTGTTGCCCTGAAACATTTCTTACTGTTCCATAAAGGTCTCTCAATAATTTGTTTAAGTCATCTTACAAAACAGTTTTAAAATCAGCTTCCATTTTTTTCAGTTAGCCAGTCTTGTAGCACATCAACTGCCCACTCTGATGTTTTATATTAATTTTAGAATTACTCATTGCAATGTTTTCTAAATGAGTTTCAATAACCACACCATGATGTTTTGCTGTTTGTTTTTGAAACTGGTTTCTTGTTTTCCATTCCTTTAAATAGATTTTTTTCAATATAAAGTAGTTGAAAGTTTACCTAAGGGGAGAGTAGAATTCCAGTCATATGTGGTGAGTAGAATGTTGTGTGGGCACAGTTATATGCACATATGTAAACATGTATGTTGATTCCACTTTTTTCCCCTGTGATTATGTGAAAGATTTCATCACACATGAAGGAGGCTCTTAACCAATAAGTACACTGCATTTTTCTTATCAGTTCTTAATTTATAATACATTCCACAACCTCCTTGTGAAACCCCAAATATTGCTTAAGTTCATTAACCCATGCAATTACTGAATTTCTATACAGTGTCATCCACCTGTTCTGCTTTTGAGGTTTCACTACAGTTTACTCTGTGATGAATTAGAATAATTGTCACTGGATTTTATTGAGTTCCTGCATGATCCTGCAAACTAAAGGGAGGCAGTATAGTGCAGTGGTTTAAGGCTCTGAGCTGCAAATCTGGAGACCTGGGTTTGAATCCCACATCCCCCACTTGCATATACTGTGCGATCCTGAGCAGGTCACTTAACTTCCCTGTGCTCCCAGGTTGCACCTGTAAAAAAGCTTTCAGTTTAGTGTGTCTCACCTGGTTAAACAATAAAAAAAAAACAATAAATAAATTAAAACTATCATAGCAAAAACTGATAAGAGTGCTCAGTCCTGGTGGGCAGCACTATAGTTAACAAGCATTTGTCAATGCCGAATGTTGTCTCACTGGCATTGGCACTGGTAAGTGCAGGAGTTAGAGATGCATAATAGGAATGGCAGTGAAGTATTGAACTGACGTCAACCTCGCCCCCACCCTGAAGAGACACATTTTCAACATTGGCATTTTGGAACCTCCCCTCATGAACAGTGGCACTGTGATTTTGTTAATCTGTCCCAAAAGTCGATTTCCCACAGCGACCATGACATTCTGTGCCACAGGTATGAAAACACATTTTGAGCAGGATGTGAAAAATTACTGCTGTACTGTTCATAAGCAGGTGTGAAAAAATGCCAGTGTTGAAAATCTGGCATGAAAATATTGCAAATTTGCAAAGTTACAAGAGTGAGTGGAAACTTACTCAATGCATGCTTGTAACACACTAATTTTATGGACTTCCATCACCAAATTTCCAACATACGCATTTTAGGATGTCTGCTCATGAACAGTGTCACTGTCATTTTCTCAAACTGTCCCAAAAACTGATTTCGCACAACAACTGCGCTATTCTGCACTGGAAGTGTGAAAACACATTTCAGCCAGCATATGTAAAATGACAGCAATACTGTTCATAAGGAGGCGTGAAAAAATGGCAATGTTGAAAATCTGGAGTGAAAATATTACAAATTCACCAAGTTAAGAGCATGTATGGAACTGCGCAATGCACACTCATTTAACAGTAATTTTTTGGAGTTTTTTTCACCCAGTTTTCAACATAGGCTTTTTAAGAGCCCACCTCATGAACAGTGGCACTGTCATTTTGTTAATCGGTCCTGAAAGGTGATTATGTGCAATTACCACGAAATCACCTTTCAGGACAGAATAATGCCATGACAGTGACTGGATTAATGAGGAGGGGCCCCAATAACCCCATGTTGAAAATGTGGTGCACAAATTCTGAAAAATGCCCAAGATATGCACCAAAGTTGAAAAAAACCTATTTTTGCCATTATGCAGTATACCAGCATTTCTTCAGTTCACGGTCAGCTTTGGAGAGTGAAGATATGTTCCCGGTCCTCCAAAGATCATCATGCCTGACTCCAGAGGTAAGTATGGGGTGAGAAAGGGTGGTGAGGCAGGGTGCAGAAAGGGTGGGCGTGGGTTGGGGAGGGAGGAGCAGGACAGAGCACAAGGGACCGTTTTCTTCTTTTACAAGTTAAAAAACATTGCAGGATGTTTTTTCTTACTAGAACATTTGGCACACTGGGGTGGGCTCCGAGTGTGCCACCCGAGTGTTTGAGGTGCTAGTCATTGGGGAATAGGCACCCCCATCAGCACATACTGAAGGGGGAACTAGAGCCGAGGAGGACTGTGCATCCCCTCAGCACACAACAAATGGGGGGGCATTATGCTGATGGGGAGTGGGCTCCCCCGTCAGCACATGAACTGGGTCAGAGCATGCTGACAGGGGAATTGGGCACCCCTGAAGTCAGCATTGTGGCAGGCAGTGGCGGCAGTCACTGCCACCATGTTTACTAGAATGCTTCACCAGGAAAGGTACGTTGGGAGGTGCCGCTGCGTGGCGAGCTTGGCTCTCATTGCAGTGGACCTTTTCTTAGGTGTGCTCACCACATTACGTGTTACTGGTGTGGTGCCTGCATGCTACCTTATTGGGGAATGAGGGACGCACCTACTGTTGTGTGCCCTGCATTCGCCCACAGTGACCACACCTCCAAATCTGCTACTACTGTAATATGTTGGCTGGTGTGCAAGCACGAGCCAAAGTAAAAATTATATCAATCTTTCTTGAGGATTTATATAACACAAAATAATTTCAAAATTATATTTTTAGAAGTTTTGTATACCTGACCTTTTACTGGCCCTTGAGAGGCAATAGGCAGTGGTGGCTACAGCAAATGTTTGGGAATTAGAAGACAGAAGGATCCTGGTTCAAATTCCATCAGAGCGACTATTGTGCTATGTGACCTTAAAAAAGTCACTTAATCTATCAACACTTTGGTTCACCCAGTATAAAGATAATGGGTGCAAGCAGAATTCCACTTAAAGCAAGATATAACATCTCAGCTGGCCTGTCTTTTGTAAATAAATCATAATAATCTCCATCATATTTCAAATATTGTATTGATAAAGTGTTAATGGCATAATATACCTAGTATGCTACTTTGAATTATATGATTGATAATACCATGTGGGTATTTTTAATTATTTCATAGCACATTGTCAATCTGGTATACATAATGGACTTCGTTTATTTTAATAACTGTTTTTTTTTCAGAGTCAGCATTCTTTCTTCATTGTGTTAAACTCTTGAGCACAGTACCATGACAAGGAATTCAGTGGGCTGCAATAATTTCAGAGATGACTGGGCTCAAATATTAATGAATGTTAGCAGGCAGTAACACTAGGGGAATGAAATGAAAAAAAGTGCTATAACAGAGTGGAGCTATAGTTTGTCTTCACTAATAATGATGCATGCAACAATGTCAAATTTGATTCATACACATACTTAGAATACTTTTATCTGCCTAGAGAAATCACAGTGATAATTTCAGCTAAGTAGTTTGTAAAGGGCAAATTGTGTAGGTCAATGTCTGCTCAAACTAGGTTTTAAGTTAAAAAGGATACAGTACCTCTATTCACTGTGCTAATGCCTATCTCTGAGGTCTTCAAAACTGTCTCTGAAAAGTAATTCTTTTACACTGTAGCACAGCACCATTATCTGTCTTTGCTGGCACTTGGGAGACCCAGGTTCATGCCTAAATTCAGTTTCAGGTCTTTGGCCTACAGAGCTTTGTGTGTGTCACTGTGGTAAAGTGATTGACTCCAAAAGGTGAGAGCATAGGCCACCTGGTGATGGTGGTCCATGAAGCAGCATTGGTTTCAGTTATGAAGGCATCCAGTTGTTCACCCTCCTGGCTGAAATAGAGGGGAGCATGATATGCCCGGTGACTAGAGGGAAAAGAAAATGAGGTGCACCAGTGCAGCAAATAGAGAACACTTTAAGGTTTAAAAGCCTTCATGTTGTGGTTCACTGTGAGTACTGCATAACATGCTCTTCTTTCTGACAGAACCACTATAAAATGTTCATGATGTCACCATTCTGTACCCATTCCACCATGCAGCAACCCCTGAACTGATCCTCTGGCCATATGGGGTCTACTCATTTTAATCAACTGAACGAGATATTGCATACATGGAAGCCAGTTCAATACCTCACAGACCAAATGTAAAACAAGGATTTGAAGAGGGTACGAAAAAAAGAACTATGGTAATAATTTTAGAAAATTATGTTAAAAATGATGATGCATTATAAATACTGTATGTAAATAAGAAAAGCTAAGACTTATGAGAGAAAATGTATTAGATTTTGTTTTTGAAAATAAGCAAACCCAGTCACAGACTACATGCTCTTCTGCCAGTGAACTGCTTTTTGGATTACAGATAACGTGCCCAAATTAGGTAGAAGAAACTTTCAGTGAGCACTAAGCACAACAGATGAGGTAAAAACCTTATTCTAAGAAAAATGAATACTTTTAGCAAAAATGGCAGTGCAACAATGGTTTATCAGGAGTAAGACATTGAAAAAGATGTTACCGAGCACCCCAATGCTTCAATGGTTATTCTCCAGGGGCCCAGGGGTTCTTACTTCACCTATGCCAGTATATTTATGAACCACAGTACCATACTGGCAGAAATGCATTGAGTGTTTTTAGTATTTGGTTTATGAGATACAGTGCTTGCAAACAACTGTATTTAGTCATCAGTCAGTATTGCAACACAGAGTTGCAAAGGAAGGGAAATGCTTTATCAGGGCAAACATTCACCTGAATCTTGGTGATTGTGCATTGTGGTTTTTCTAGGGTTTGTAGTTAAACATTTGACTGAAATTTGCACTAAAATAGAGAGTATACACGTAACAAAGCCTCAGCATATAGTCCTATCCAGGTGGATGCATATGGTACAGAAAATTTGCAAAGGATCGGCAACATACTCTGCATAGGCTGAATCTCCTAACAAAGGTGTAACAGAAAAAAGTCAAAGGGTGGGTTTTATTTACAAATAGTTAACCTAAGGTTGAAACTTAATTCTTGTAACCTGGCAATTGGGAGGTAACAGAAATGAAGACATACACTGTACCATAGGGTTATTATGTGAGATAAACTGAAAAATTATGTACAAGAAGCTGACTGAAATGCTAGTCAGGCTCAGATAATAAAGGGCTTTGTTAGGGTGGTGGAAAAGAGATATAGTGGGCAGATGATCTGACTAGGAGGATGTAAGGATATAGAACAGCAAGAGGTTCCTGGTGAAACTTAGCTGACACCCATATAGGGAGGTGGCAAGCAGGAGCTATTGGCAGTGTGTCTCTGTACAGGGGTCTGGTTTAGGAAGCTATAGAATGGAGCCCCAGGTGCACTGGTGTAAGGATTTTGAATTAGTAGTCGAGTGGAAAAGGTGGTCATACATGGCTAACTGAGTCATACCTGTTAGTAGCTCTGAAATGTGAGAGGCATCAGTCATGCAGTATTTGCACAGTATCAGTCATTTAGCCTCCACACTAGCATAGATTGCCAGGTGGAATTGTGTGTTCATAATGTAGGGGGCATTGTGGGAAATCCCTAAGAGAAAAAGAGTGGGTGAAAGGGAGATGGGTACTTTGAGAATTTGGTATCACAGGGCCATAATATATATGATAAAGATCACCATGTGGGAGAGTGCATCTCCAGCATCAGTTATCTGTGTGAGATGGGCTGCAAAATGAACCATTGGGCTGTGATACCAGTTGTGAAAAATCTTATTCTGGATCAGTCTGCTTCAAGGGTCCTTGATTTGGTTTCTGGCTGATTTCCAACTAGTTAGTCATCATCTGAGATGGGGTACTTTAGAATGGTGGTCCAACAGAGTCCGGCTTTAGTGGTTTGATCCAATATGTGATCTATGATTCTACAGTATATCTGCCAGCTGTCCCCAAGGATTTACTTATCCAGGACAAGAGGGAATGTAACTGAATGGTGTTTGACAAATGTTGGAGAACTGGGAGAAAGCCCACTAGGGAACTGTGGTGTTGTAAATATTTTCAAAACTCTAATTTAAGTTGTCCATATCTTGTTTTGGAGTCCCTGGAAGGAATGTATGGTGAATGTGTGAAGAAGAAGGAGGCTGTTAAATGAAACAATGCCTTTAGATTTCCAACAGTGCCAGTTAATCATTTCTTGTCCAGTTTTGATCTTGGAATTAACCCATTGTGGAGTGAGGGCAGGGTGGGTAAGATCCATGCCTAGCCATTTCTGTAGCAGGGTCCATGTGAGCATAGAAGTATGTATTGAAGGTGGAGCTGATTTAGGAAAGTCTCAGTGGTTAAATAACCAAGTGCAGGACGTAGGAACATCAAGATATTTAAGATTAAACTAGATAATCACTGCCTCACTAACAAAATAGAATGACACTTCCTTTGAGAAAACGGATGAGCAAAAAGGGGCAGTAGAGCCTACACATGCTCATGTGGCTTTGAGCAGTGCAAAATGCCCAGTGGTATACTTTGAACCGTGGAAGGTTCCAACCTCCCTTTTTCCAGTGAGAATGAAGTTTTAATCTGTTCTAATGGGGTGGTTTGCCTTCCCATAAAAACTGACCAATAAGCTTATTGATGAAGTCAAACCAGTCAGGAGGTATCACCATTTGGACGTGACAGAGGGCATGGAATATTTTAGGGGCAGTTATAATTTTAATCCTGGATATCCAGCCAGCCATTGAGAGATACAGTGTCCGCTATTTGTCGAATTCATTGTGAACAATAGTGGAGTGACTTAAGGTTTTTATTGCTGAGTTTATTTAAGGTTTGGGGTGATTCTGATTGCCAGATAAGTGATTGAATCGGGGGGATCATCTAAGGTTGTGGAAGCAAAAGCTGTCTGCTCACATCTGGAGTTCAAGGGGAGGACTTCAGGAACAGCAGAGTGATTCACATCCTCCAGTAACACAAGGATGTCATCGGTATGTAACAAGGTTTTGTAGGATGAATTCCCTGCATGAATACCTTGAATGGCTGGACATTGTCCTATGGCAACTGCTAGGGGTTCTATGGTAAGAAGAAACAATAAGGGAGAGAGAGGGCATCCCTGTCTTGTCCCTCACTCTAGGAAGAAGAGGCTAGAAGTAAAATTATTAGTCAGCACCTCAGCCTTAGGTGATGAAGAAATCGCTTGTATGAATGAGAGACAGGAGAGTCCTAGCTGTGCAGAGGCCACATACAGGTACCCTAACTCCACCAAGTCTAAGGCTTTTTCAAAGTCAATGGCCACAGCAGCACTTGGGGTTGGGGTGCTGTGTGCAATGTGGATAATGTCCACGAGAGTTCTGATGTGATTAGAGCTCAATCTGTTTTGAATAAAATCCACTTGAGTGGGATGGACTTGCTATGGGAGCAGGGATTCAAGTCTGGTAGCTAGAACTTTAGAATATATTTTGCTAGGTTTTCCTAGAGTTTGAATGATTGCTTAAAGCAGGATTTATAGCAACATACACTCGAGCTTCCTTCTCCTGTTTTAAAGAGGACTACTCGCTCGCTGTGCTTTCGTTGGTAGAGACGGTCCCTTCTATTAAGTAAACCATGTTATCGGGAGATAAAAGCCAGGATTTTCTTTAAAGTGCAGACACTTATTTTAAAGCTCTGGTACCAGTAATCTGCTGTTTGCCATATGCCGCCGTCACGCTACAGTTCGGGAAGTGAAAGTATTGCAGGATTTTGTCGGTAGCACAGGGGGACAATCAACCAGGTACCTCTTTACATTACTGTTTTTAATTACAAATAATACCAAGCTCAATGAAATAATAGTATTTCAAAAAAAAAACTGTAAATTAACAGGATCAGCCAGATAATTTATTTTAATACAGTATGGAATCTGTGATGTTGCTGAAGATTTGGGGGTTGGGGTGCTTTAGGGAATCATGCTACAAAAATCCCAAAACACGTTATATAAACAGAACATGACATGGCCTGAGTGAAGATATGATAGTTATCTTCACTCGAGGCCAATTAAATCAAGAAATCTCACTCGTGGCTTTGCCACTTGTGAGATATCATAATATCATTGGCCTCTCGTGAAGATAAATATATCTTCACTCAGGCCATGTCATATCCCCTATATATATATATATATATACACACACATATACATATATATATTGGGATATGTGGGGGGGGCCTGTGTGATAACAAAGTTATTTGTACAGTTGCCTGTGACCTCGAGTAACCTCCGAGTTGTGAAGCCATGAGTGAGGGTTGTAAGTGGTCACTGGCAACTGCATAAATAACTTTGTTATCCCACAGGCACCCCCCACATATTTGATTGATGCAACAGGATTTTGGGGTTCAGTTTTGTCATATTTAAATTTTTTCTTACGTTCCTTTCCATGTTTTTTCTCTGAGCCTGGTTGCTGTGTCTGGTTTGCAGGATTGCTGTGCTAAGAAAGAGGAAAAAATGGCTTTTTTCTAAGAGTGTTTTCATTTAAAATGTGGTTCCATTTTTTTTGGGGGGGGGGATTTGGTTATGGTGTGCATTTTGTGAGTATTTGGGACTGTGATAGCTAGGATTGTAGAGAGCACTGCGAGAAGGTGAAAGTGAAACTGGGAGGCAGTACTGCTGAGCAGGCAGCACAGGTGGTTGTGGTTAGTGAAGTAGTCACTATGTGGACAAATACATTTATCCACACTGTGACTCAGATAAATGGATATATCATACTCCGTTTATCCAGACACCTGTTGCATATATATATATATATATATATATATATATATATATGTAGTATGTCTGTAATAGAAATGAGGTCAATTAATCCATTTATTTGGGCACTTTAATGCTTATCCTAATCTCAAGTAGGAAATTTTCCTCTAATCATGCTATATTTCACCCCTGTTCATTTATTACATTCTGTATTTATGTTATCTACTAATACTAATAGAGTCTTACACAAAATATATGTTATCTCTCTAAAGTTTCATACATTAAAGCAATCATCTGGTTCCCTACTCAGTGGACCATAAATGGCCCTCACATGAGGGGATAGTCCAGGTCCTAGGCCATATAGCACACAACCAGAAAATGGGATTTCTACATTGATTACTATTTCCATGATGGATTTAGAGGATCTTAGCTGCTGGATCCAAAGTGCTCCAACCTGTGCTACCAGCTAGAGTGCACCATAAGGGGTCCAAGTGGTGCACCCCATAATGCATGCTATCCCTTGCTCCACAAAGTGACCCCTATTATAGGCATTCACCCTCAACTGTTATGCATACCAGGATCAAACACAGGTTCCTGCTGCCAAGTCCAAATCCTCCAATCAGGTCTCTTCATCTTCTGTATGCCCCAAAATCAGTATTGGCTGAAAGCCGTGACTCCATAACCCTCACCACCCCAACTCAGGGCCACAGTAAGCCCGTATGGAGAGAAACCAAGATTGCTATGCATAAACATCCAGGTGTCTTCATACAAAAAGAGGCCACATTTCCTCAATAAATATCATCCCTGGGTAAATGTACCCCAAGGTTACTACTAAGCATAAATCCTAAAAACATACTATAGATTCTTAGCAAATAAATAAGAAATATTACAGCATCTGTATGTTACAAACTGAATAAAACTATTTACAGTATGACAGTGTACTAGATAAAAAAAAAGTGGTTATGTTTCAAACTGAACCATAGAAACATAGAAACATAGAATTTGATGGCAGATAAGGACCGTCTGACACACCTAATCTGCCCATTTCCCTACCTAATTGATAAGCTGAAGATCCTAGTTAACTAACAGACTTCTTCCTAACCCCCCACTAGAATTGCCTTATGTCTGTCCCATGCATTCCTGAATTCCTCCACTGTCTTTGACTCCACGCCCTCCTCAGCAAGACTGTTCCATGCATCTACAACCCTCTCCATGAAGAAATACTTCCTCACATTACCCCTGAGCCGTCCCCCCTCTATCTTCAAATTGTGACCCTTGTTCTTGCACATCTCTTTTTCTGAAAGATGCTACCCTCTTGGACTTTGTTGATTCCCTTGAGGTACTTGAAAGTTTCTATCATGTCCCCCCTCTCCTTCCTTTCCTCGAGGCTATATATATTAAGCACCTTTATTCTTTCTCCATATATTTTTTGGTGCAGACCCTGCACCATTTTGGTTGCCCTCTTCTGGACAGCCTCCACCCTCTCTATGTCTTTGCAGAGATGGGGTCTCCAGAGCTGAATGCAGTACTCCAGATGTGGTCTCACCAACTGTCTGCACGGAGGGATGACAACTTCCTGTTTTCTACTGGTGATGCCTCTCCCTATGCATCCCAGTATCCCCCAGCCCTCCTTATTGCCTTTTCACATTGCTTGCCCACCTTAAGGTCATCTGATATAACAACCCCCAGATCCCTTTCCATTTTGTTGTTGTCAGTATCTCACCCCCCACTGTGTACTCTACCCCTGGGTTTTTGTTTCCCAGGTGCATTACTTTGCATTCTTCTGCATTGAGTCTAAGCTGCCATACATTTGACCATTCCTCTAACCTTGCCAAGTCCCTTCTCATCCTTTCCAGACCATCTTTTGTATCAACACTGTTGCAGATCTTTGTGTCATCTGCAAAGTGACATACTTTCCATTCCAGTCCCTCTGCAATGTCACTTATAAAGACATTAAAAAGTACTGGCCCCAGTACTGAACCCTGCGGTACCCCACTAATAACCCCCCTTTCTTCACTGTGGACTCCATTTACTATTACCCTCTGTGTCCTGTTGTCCAGCCAATGTTTTACCCAGACTACCACCCTGGAACCCACTCCCAGGTTGGCTAATTTGTTTATTAACCTTTTGTGCGGGACTGTGTCAAATGCCTTCCTAACGTCAAGATAGACCATGTCCACAGCCCTTCCCTGGTCTACTACTTTGGTCACCCAGTCAAAGAAATTAATTAGATTCATCTAACATGATCTTACTGCTGTGAATCCATGCTGCCTTGGGTCCTATGCCCCACTGGCCTCTAGGTACTGAACAATTCTTTCTTTCAGAAGTGATCCCATCATTTTCCCTACCACTGAGGTCAAACTGACAGATCTATAGTTTCCTGCCTCTGTCTTGCTCCCACTTTTGTGAAGGGAATCCTATCCACCCTCCTACAGTACTCAGGTACCACACCATCCTCCCATGATTTGTTAAAAAGGGTAGTCAGCAGTGTTACTAGTTCTCCCCTTAGTTCTTTTAGAATTCTGGGGTGAATCCCATCAGGCCCCATTGCTTTATCCACCTTCAGTTTTAGGAGTTCTTTCAGAACCCATTCTTCTGTGAAAGGACTGTTATCAACCTCCCTATCCAGAGCACTTCTATTCACTGGCTTAAGTACCACCCCCTCCGCTTCCTTTGTGTATCTGCTCTGTTTCCAGGAGTCATTCCACTATCCCTTCAACTGTTACCAGTTGGAATCCAATAACAACTGGGTACCAAATAATCTACCAGAATCAGGAATAAAATGCTTTCTGAAAGGAATCACTCTAAAAGGCAAACTCCTCCATCACCATGATAAAGTTCTTGCCTTTTCAGAACCTTTTAAGTTAAAATATAAAAACAGAAGGATGGTGTAGGGCTTCCTTCTAACATCCACACATATTGGTGGAATTTCAGGCTTACAGACCTCACTCCCTGAAAAATATCTAGTTGTACAAATTGTCTATACCCCGTTAATATATGTAAGCCAGAGACTGGAGATAAAGGAAATTAATTAAAATATAGGGCAAACTCTGACAATACCACTGCATAATTTTTTTGAGTTTTGCATTTAAGGCTCCACTAAATCAGGAGTCCATAAATTATAACCAAAAAGGCTCCATTCATTTTATATGCATTCAAAAATTCATCAGTTATAGGCAAAGAAAATTAAAAACCATAAGATAGTGTCTCAGCTGTCTCCCTTTTTTTGCTGGATCAGCATCCCGCTTTTGTCAAACTCAAACTTCAAGATAGCTTACCTCTGGAAGCCTCAGCAAATAAGGTAAAGAGTCACAGTACCTCTAGAGCTGGTGTTTACCCCACTAGGAGAAATATGTGCCAGGTATTATGTAATCCCCAGACAGGGACTTTTTGCAACGGAAAAAGCTCTGCTTTCAGGAGTCGAAAAATGTCTTATCCTTGGCATCTTGCATCTTGCAACCCACACTGTCCTAAGCATAATTTCCATCACTTTTCTTCTCTTTGTCTCAAAGGAGAGCACATCTGTGAATTCAAACAGAGAATTTCACTCCACTGAGTGTAATAACTTAAGGGTACCATATAAACAAACACTTCAAGTTCAGCCCCCCTAAGTAACAGTGGCATGCCTTTAAATGTTCTAAACAGGCCTATTAGTGCTGAAGCACTATGCTGATCCTGGTAGTCCCAGCTCTACTCCACATCACCGCATACTGAGTGCTCATTCACCAGGGCTGCAAACTACAAAGCAGGCAGCAATATCTCATATCCTGCTCCATCAGTGCTTAACACACCGCCAAAATGCCTGACACAGACCAGGTGGTCAAACCGGCACACCACAGAACAATGCATCAAAGCAGTGACTGTGAAACAGACTAAGTACAGATTTAAATAGGTTTTCATTCATCAATTTGAAGGTAGAAACTGAAAGCCACAGCTTTACAAAGGAACTTCAGGGACAGAGTAGTGAGGAGCAGAGCATCATTGCAGCCATCTTGCTGCTCCGCTCCCTCCACCTCCCCTGACATCCATAAACTATACCTGAATAAGCATTAATGTGAAAAACTGTGTTTTCAATTGTTTTCTTTTTATGGACAACATTCTGCACAGGTTCTCTTCATGGAACATATAATATGGAGCTTTTACTGTGTCATGGTTTGTGTACAGAATGCTAAGCATGAGCTGTTAGCCTGTCAGAACTACACTCAGAGTTCTGCGCACAAACTGTGTGATAGTTTAAACTCCAAATCATAGGTTCCAAGAAGAGAACTATAATAGAATGTTTCCCATAATAGCAAAACAATGCAAAATACAGTATTCAAACCACTTTTATTCAGGTACAGTAACACATGACTCATTCATGGGTATGAATATACTTTCTGAAAACAGGAACATAATAAACAGTTATCAATTATACATGATTTCCTGTCCTAATTTGAACCACTTGAAGCCCTTTAGGGAGCACAGATTTGACACTGAAAGTGGACAGGACCTGGACTAAGTTCAATGCCATCTCTAAGAAGGAGTAAGAGGGTGAATAACAGCTTAGTAGGGTATGGTTTTCTGTATTGGTTAGAGGTGGAGGAGCCAAAAGGGGTAGGGAGGAAGGGACCATGGAAGGGAATGCCAAATAGCCTCATGGTGAAGCCAGTGGGCAGACAACATGGCTACTCACAGGTAATTTTCCAATTTGTTCAGACTGGTATGTAGGTCTGGATAGGTCAGGTGGGAGAGGAAGAGGTAAAGAGGGGGTAATGAAGAGGGGAAGATGTGATGGGGTAGACAAGTTATGGGAGCCCAATGGGATAATCAGAATGAATAGGTAGGGAAGGGACATGATATGCCTTGTCTTTGTAATCTGTAAATGTTTAATCTGTAAATGTTTCTGTAAATTATAAACTTTTATAAATCAGTGAAGGATGTAAATGCATCCACTGCTACTGCCATGTCATTGTCTATGTTCTGCACTTTCCTGGTAGCCCCTGAAAAGGAGACTGTAATGTCTCAGTGGGCTCACCTGGTTACCAACATTCAAATACATAAATAAGGGGAGAGCAGGGTCAGGATAAATGGGAAGACTTATGTGAACAACAAAGACAAGCTTTTGAAAAGAGAAGTGACTAAAGCAGAGGCATACTGGAGATGGGTTATTGGAGAAGGTGAAAGGAATAGGCAGGAGGAGAAGTCATAGTAACAGGGGTCCTGTAAGTTGAAGGTTAAAATTGGGTGTGCATCAAGGCAAACAATAAAAGAAAATAACATCACCAAAAACCTAAAAGGAAATTAATACAACACAGCAAATTTAAAGGCATGCAAAGATAACTAAAGCAGACTGTGAGAATTAAGCAACAACACAGTAAGTGGGCAGATGAGACATGGGGTACATTAATAAAGGTATAGTTACAGTATAAAGGTAAAAGCAAATTTGCAAACATTACCAACAGAAATAAGTCTCTCGCTAGTTTATAAAAGGTCTTGATATAATGTTGTATAAGGATATTTGAATGCATACTGTACTCAACATGCAAGCCTCACACAAGACTACCCTTGTAATCATTAAGCTGAAAACAGGACACTTGTTCCCCAGTGCTGTCTGGAAAACATCCAATTTCAAGAGTGATGCATCTGGTATCAAACAAACTTTAGCTTACATTCCTTCTCAGGACAATAGCAAGAGTGAATCACAGGCATTAGAATGTCAGACTGTTTCAGTTCATGGCAAACTTGTAGATTCTCACTTACGTTCAGCATAAAACAAGCATTTGTTAATGCTGAATGTTGTCTTGTTGGCACTGGCATTAGTAGTGCAGGAGTTAGAGATGCATAATAGGAATGGCAGTGAAATATTGAACTGATGCCAACCCACCCCCACCCTGAAGAGACTGACAGGTGTTTTGGGTGTGCCTTTGGGTTGTCAGCTATAATGTTCATGCCATTTTACATCACCCTACCCTGTAGACACTGACAAGTGTTGTGGGTGCTTTGGGGTCTTTGGGCCTTATACTTAACCCATTCCAAAAGAAAATACATTGAGATGAGTGCAATATCAGAGAATAGGTTGAACTTTAGGGCTGAACACTCCAAGACACACCTCAGTGCTTGTCACTGGCTGCAGGGAAGGGGTGGGGTGGAATGGCGTGATAATTACAGTCAATGATTCCAAATCACACCCCTGATGCCTGTCACTCTCTTAAGGGTGGGGTGTTACTGTTGGAAACCCTAATGCCATAGGTGTTTGTTGGTATTTTCACTCCAAATTTTCAACATGGGCTTTTTGTGACCCCCAACTCATGAAGAGCGGCACTATCAGTTTGATAGCCGAAAGGTGGTTTTGCACAGCGACTATGCCATTTGGAGCCACAGGCATGAGAAAACACATTTTGGGCAGGATGTGAAAAATGACAACTGTATTGTTCATGAGGAGGTGTAAAAAAGTGGCAGTGTTAAAATGTGGAGTGAAAATATGAAAAATTGGTGAAGTCATGAGCATGCATAGAAACTGCGCAACACATGTCCATAACCTAATTATTTTGGGGATTTTTTTAACCACATTTTCAACATAAGTATTTTGGGACCTCTCCTCATGAACAGTGGCACTGTGATTTTGTTAATCTGTCCCAAAAGGTGATTTCCCACAGCGACCACGCCATTCTGTGCCACAGGTGCGAAAACATATTTTGGGCAGGATGTGAAAAATGACAGCTGTGCTGTTCATAAGGAGGTGTGAAAAAATGCCAGTGTTGAAAATCTGGCATGACAATATTGCAAATTTGCAAAGGTACAAGGGTGCATGGAAACTGCAATGTATGCTTGTAACACAGTCATTTTATGGACTTTCATCACCAAATTTTCAACACAGGCATTTTAGGACCTCTGCTCATGAATAGTGTCACTGTAATTTTCTTAATCTGTCCCTAAAACTAATTTCCCACAGTGACCATGCTATAATAATAATAACTTTATTTTTGAGTGCCTTTCAAATACCAAGGCGCTTTACAGTGTTAAAACATGATTCCAAAAAACTATTGCAATTAGTGAATAAAACAACAATGACAAATAATAACAGCTCATTGAAAATCCTGACTCCACAAAAAAGTTTTAAGTGCCTGTTTAAAACCCCCCACTGTCATGCATTCCCAGAGTTGACAGGGCAGAGAATTCCCACTGGTAGGGGCCGCAAACATACATGCACGGGCCCCAAAAGATTTCAAAGTAACCGTCAGAACCTCCAGCAACCCCTCTTCAGCTGAGTGGAGCTGTCACATGGGGTGTAGGGAATTAGAATCTCTTTCAGGTAGTTGGGACCAAGTCTGTGTAGGGCTTTGTAGGTCAATAAACCTACCTTAAAGGTGATCCACCACTGAATCAGCAGCCAGTGCAGATCACGCAGCACAGGGGTGATATGCAATCTCTTAGACACCCCTGTCAACAATCGAGCAGCAGTGTCCTGCACTAGCTGCAAGTGGTGGATATCAACCCCAGAAAGCCCCAAGTAAAGGGAGTTACAGTAGTCAAGGCGTGAGGTCACAAAAGTGTGGACCAACACAGGCAGATCACTGGACGGAACAAGGTGTTTGACCCTGGCGATGTTCTTAAGATGATAAAAGGCAGACTTAATGACTACTGACACCTGATAACGAAGGGCCAGCCCGTCATCCAGCACCACTCCCAGACTGCACACCTATTCAGAAGTAAGGACCTGAGTGCCCCCAGAAATAATTAAGAGGGCTGCTCAGTCCTTAACCCCTCTATCCTGCAACCTGGGTCCACAACCATAACCTCTGTCTTTCCTGATTTTAACTTTAACCAGCTCAAATTCATCCAGTCTTGGATTTCAGCAAGGCATTTATTAAATACTGAGAGAGCACTAACCTGGTTGGGAGCAAAAGACAGGAAGAGCGGGTTATCATCAGCGTAGCAATGAAACCTCAGTCCATACAGTCTTACAATGTCTCTGAAGAGTAGCATATACACTGCAAACAACATGTGGGACAACACTGAGCCATGAGGGACCCCACAGGACAGAGGAAACGAGTTAGAAGAAAAAATTCCTGATACAACTCTCTGTGTTCTACCAGTTAGAAAAGATGTTCTGTGCCTGAAGTGCAAAAACACATTTCGGCCAGGATATGTAAAATGGCCTCTGTACTGTTCAAGAGGACGTGTGGAAAAATGCCAATGTTGAAAATCTGAAGTGAAAATATTACAAATTCATGAATTTACCAGCGTGCATAAAAACTGCATAACACATGCTTGTAAAACAGTCATTTTTTGGATTTTTTTCACAGACTTTGCAACATAGGCTTTTTGAGAGCCCACCTCATGAACAGTGGCACTGTCATTTTTTTAATTGGTCCCGAAAAGTGATTCTGTGCAGTGACCACTAAATCACCTTTTGGAACAGTATAATGCCATGACAGTAACTAAATTCATGAGAGGGGTCCCAATAACCCCATGTTGAAAATTTGGTGCCAAAATTCCCAAATATGCCAGAGATATGCACCAAAGTTGAAAAAACCCTGTTTATGCCATTAACCAGCATACCAGCATTTCTTCAGTTCATGGTCAACTTTGAAGAGTGCAGATGTGTTCCCGGTCCACCGAAGACCGTCGTGCCAGGTTCCGTAGGAAAGTATGGGGTGAGGGGGTGTGGGGAGGCAGGGTATGCAGAGGCTGGGCACAGATTGGGGGAAGGGCAGGAGTGACTGTGAGGGACCTTTTTCTTGTTTTTCAGAAAAAAAGACGACGAGGGTCAGTTTTCTTCTTTTGCAGGTGTTGCTTGGTACACTGGGCTGGGCTCCCAGTGTACCACCTGCATTATGGGGAGGGGGACTGCAGCCAACAGGGATTGGGCCCCCCATTGGCACAGAAATGGTTTGGGGTGTGCATGATGCTGAGGGGGATTGGGCACCCCCTCAGCACACAGCACAAATTAGGGGTTGGGGACATTATGCCAGTGGGGAGTGTGCTTCCCTGTAGGCAAATTAAAATGGGAAGGGGGGACTGAAGCCTCCAGGAATTGGGTCCCATTGGCAAAGAAAGACTGTTGGGGGGGCACATGATGCCAAGGGGGATTGAGCACCCTCTTGGCACACAATTGGAATAGGAGGGGGGCATTATGCTGACGGGGAGTGGGCTCCCCATCAGCAAATGAAGTGGGTCAGGGCATGCTGACAGGTGGATTGGGCACCCCTGAAGTCAGCGGCAGCAGTCAGTGCCGCCATGTTTGGTGAAAAACTTCACCAGTAAAGGCACATCTGGAGGCGTGTTATTGTGCCGCTGCATGACAAGCTTGTCTCTCATTGCAGTGGCACTTTTGTTAGATCTGGTGACCACTTTGCATACTGCTGGTGTCAGTGCCTGCATGCTGGCTTATTGGGGAATGAGGGATATACCTACTGATGTGTGCCCTGTATTCGCCCACAGTGACCGCACCTCCAAATCTGCTACTACCGCAGCATGTTGTCTGGCACGTAAGCGCAAGCCAACAGAAAAACTGGGTATGCTACTTTCAGGAATGACAAGTAAAAGTTTTTAAAAATGCAGAATTAAGTCATTTGATGAATGATTTAAAAGACGTACCAGGCATATTGGAGACTGTAATACAATAATGGCAGCACAGTATGAAAGGCACGGAGCAAATGAGAGTATGCTGTTAATTCAAAAGAATGGGCCAATTTTCATAAACCTAATACACTGTATTTCATACAACTGTCTATGTGGCACAAGAATGCTTAGTTTCCCACTGAAGCTGCCTCTCACTTCTTAGTGGTAGTACTTACTAAGTGTTCCCTTCTTTTTGAAATTATCAAGTCTTGTTTTAAAAATACTATTGGACTTGCTTCCAGACAGATTTTGTATGAGTTCATTTAAGACCCATGTAACTCTTTGTGTAAAATAATATTTTCTCTTATTGCTTTTCAAAGGACAGCAATAAAGCCGTTGATTATGTCCTCTAGTACCCATACTTACTACCTGAATTTAAGGTTTAGTTGGCATGACATACAGTAACTCCTAATTACAGCATATCTACGTGAGGAGAGCTGTCCTGGTACAGTATGTCTTGATTGGGCTATTTCTTATCAGAGCTATTTTCAAAGGTGTGCCATCTTTTCTGCCCCTACAGATATGTTTAACCTTGCACAGTATACTTTTTAATGCCTGCTTCTGAAGCAATGGTGAGGTAAACATGATGGACTTATTTATATATTATGGACCTATTATATACATCTTAGGGTAGCTGGTTCATTCCACTGGGGTGTCAAACAGATGAGGCACACTGATGAGTCCTGGTAGGATGAAACATGTGTATGTGTGTTCTGTTAGCACCCTTTGCAGATTGTGTGAGAGACCTTTTGGTACCATGCATTTCTGCTTAAAGTTGAACCAGCGTAATATACTGTGGTGATTTGCATATACAGCCCATGGTGCTTTGTATTATGGGGGTATGTGTGATTTTGTATTTCTTTGAAACTTGGCTTCCAGGCCTGTGCCCTTTGGGGTAACCATTGCCTCAGTGCTTGTACGCTGAGGTTCTTTGTCTTCTAATTATATATGAGCAACTGTGCCTTTGTACTGCCTCCAGGGCCACACTGTAAATGGGTAACTACTCAATGGGTATGTCCTGGTTACAAATAAAAGAATATGACATGAAATAACAGTGTGCCTCAGTAATAGGTTTTGTTACAGTATGACTAAAGATATCCTAGTTGTTGTTTTTACTTATATTACTGCTGATTGATGAAAGCCTGAAATTTTGTCTATTATTGTTTCTGTTGTTCTCCCAGGTCATGCCTGAAAATAGGCATGCTGTATGTATTCCCAGCTTCCCAGCCAAATGCCCTTTGGGGTAACCCTTGCCTCGGTGTTTGCGCACAGAGATTCTTTGTCTTTTAAATAGTTTTTTATTTTAATGGGTTCACCACAATATATCCAAGGCACACTGCCTTATACATAGATACATAGATACATAGACAGTGTCGGCAGATAAGGGCCTATGGCCCACCCAGTCTGCCCAATTGAGCTTGTAAGTTCAGTTTGTTTTCCTAGAAGTCTGTTGCACCTTACCCCTGACCTCCAGAATTCCTTTATGTCTATCCCATGCATTCTTAAATCCCGTGATTGTTTCAGCCCCCACCACTTCCTCTGGCAGGGTGTTCCACTTGTCCACCACCGTTCTGTGAAGAAATTCTTTCTCATGTTTCCTCTGAGATAGTCCTCCTCCAACTTCATCCCATGCCCTCTAGTCCTGGAACATCTTTTCGCTTAAAAATAGTGTTTTCCAGCACCCTGTTCCTCCCTGTAAGATACTTGTATGTCTCTATCATATCCCTCTCCTCCTCTCCTCCAGGAGTACATGTTCAGTTCCTTCAACCTGTCTTCATAGGACTTGTGATGCAATCCATGCACCATCTTTGTTGCCCTCCTCTGAATCTTCTCTACCCTGTCTATGTCCTTACATAGGTATGGTCTCAGAACTGTACACTGTACTCAGGTGGGGCCTCACTAGTGTCTTGTATAGCGGAATTATGACCTCCCTTTTCCTGCTGGTAATGCCCCTGCCTATACATCCCAGCATCCTATTTGCTTTACCTGCTGCCTTGTCACACTGTTTCCCTACCTTGAGGTCATCAGAGATGATAACCCCAAGATCCCTTTCCTGCTTGGTGCATGCTATATCCTCACCCCCCAACTGATATCATGTGCCATGGTTATTGTGCCCCATATGCATTATCTTGCACTTCTTTGCATTGAATTTCAACTGCCAAACCCCTGACCATTCTTCAAGTTTCTGCAGGTCGCTTCTCATTCTGTCTACACCCTCTGGTGTGTCTACTCTGTTACAGAGCTTTGTGTCATCAGCGAACAGTGAAATTCTGCCTTCTAGGTCCTGCGCCATGTCACTGATGCCTTAAGGGTAGCTGGTCCATTCCACTGAGGTGTCAAACAGATGAGGCATACTGATGAGTCCTGGTAGGACAAAACACGTGTCTATGTCTTCTGTTAGCACCCTTTGCAAACTGTGTGAGAGGCCTTTCGGCACCATGCAATTCTGCTTAAAGTTGGACCAGCATAACATTCTGTGGTGATTTGCGTATGCAGCCCATGATGCTTTGCATTGTGGGGGCATGTGTGATTTTGTATTTTCTTGAAACTTGGCTTCCCAGCCAAATGCCCTTTGGGGTAACCCTTGCCTCGGTGTTTGCGCACAGAGGTTCTTTGTCTTTTAAATAGTTTTTTATTTTAATGGGTTCACCACAATATATCCAAGGCACACTGCCTTAAGGGTAGCTGGTCCATTCCACTGGGGTGTCAAACAGATGAGGCATACTGATGAGTCCTGGTAGGACGAAACACGTGTCTATGTCTTCTGTTAGCACCCTTTGCAAACTGTGTGAGAGGCCTTTTGGCACCATGCAATTCTGCTTAAAGTTGGACCAGCATAACATTCTGTGGTGATTTGCATATGCAGCCTATGATGCTTTGCATTGTGTGATTTTGTATTATGCTGTATGTATGCCTAGTCTAGCTTAACTGTTATCAAAAATAAATAAATATATATCACTAGGAATTACTGTGTGTTAAAAAGGCATCTCTTTGGAAGGAGTAATCAATGTTAACTGGAGTTATAAAGAGTTATGTTTGACATGCCATACAAAGCTTGCCTTTAAATGTCACTGTAGACTCCTTCCTGACCGTGAAGTACTATGTTAGTAATTGCAGTATATCAAACTGCATTATGGTAGTTTATGTCCAGTATGGGATGCAAATTGTTAAAACTAGATCTAAATGTTGGATAAGGTTAAATCAGATCTGGACATATTTCACTACATGAAGCAAATATTGTGAAGTACAGAGCTGATCATGAAAAAAATTGTCTCTTTCTGCAGTACATCTCAAGGTACCTTGAATTATTTGCACTCCTATTGAGTAAAACAGAGTTACTGCAGCATGTAGTACCTCACTTGCTGCAGTCACACATAGGAAAGGGGAACATGAACTGCAGTACACAAAGTTTACATTGTTAGCTATGCCACAATGACCATTTGCCACAGTGAAGAAAAGTGTGTAAAGCAGTAGATATGTACTACACACACTTGGTCTACTTCCTTACAGACCAGACCACAGTATTTAAATCTCTTTCTCACATCCCTCACACCAGCCAATGCCACCTTTACCCCAAAGCCCAATCACCCAAAAGAACTAACCCATTCTTGGTTCCTTATCCTACTGGCTTCACCACCCCTACAACCAAACCTCAACCTCCTTGATTCATGAATTTAATCATGACCAGCAACCGGGGCCCCGTCTCCCTTTCCTTTTTCAATTCCCATGACTACTTTGCATTATGAGTGTGATGTGCACTCCCTCATCCCCATGTGGTGCTGGATGACATAAGCCATTGCTTGCAGAGGAAAAGTCTTAGTAAGCCCTGTATGACAGAGAATGAAAAAGGTATAGAGTATTTGTTGCACAAAGTTTGAAGCAGTACTGCTGCCTGCATGTGTGTGTCTTTCTGGTAGGGGACTTGGGAAGGGAAGAGAAGACCTAAGAAAGAGTGTGTGTGTGTGGGGGGTGTCATCTTATAAGTTGAGATGTTCAGATAATCCACGGGGGCCATTTATATCTTCAACAGTGTATTTTATGCCAAGCTTGGACAATCAGGTATCCCAGTCATCATCTAGTCAAATTATTGAGATTATCCAGAATTATCTAGACAAACAATGGATTATCAGGGCCTAAGTACAGATACTGAAGCTTCCACAGAAAGTGCTATTAGGTGGATAATACACTATCTGAACATCTGTCCTGAAAAGGCCAGTGGTGGTCTTGGAATACTGAAGAGTGTCAGATGTAGTCCCACTTCTCAAGAGTTGGGACAAGGGGTTCCAAGAGAACTGCAGGCTAGTAAGTGTGTCCTCTATTATGGATACCTTGTTTGAGCCTATCATGAGGGATCAGATAATGGAATTCCATAAAGCTAATGATCTGCATGATAAAAAAACTACACAGTTTTGTCAAACATAGGTTGTGCCAGATGATCTTCATTGACCTCTTCAACTTAGTACTGTAGACAGTTGATACAGTCCAGGCTGTGAGTATCATCTATTTGGACTCCAGCAAGGATTTCAACTTGATGTTTCAATAGGAGGTTTATGAAGAAACTGAGAGACCTGGGAAAGGGGGACCGCTTATCCAACCAGATAAACAACTGACTGAGGGAGAGGACACAGAGAGTGGTGATAAAAGGGACTCACTCAAGTGTTAAGAAGGTGATGAGCAGAATTCCATAAGGTTTAGCCCTTGGAGTGGTACTGTTCAATGTGTTCATCTGTGACAAAGGAGAGGGCATTCAGGGAAAACTTACTTTTTTTCTCAGATGACACTAAATATGGGCTATACAATTGCTTGTCAAGACCAGGCTGTTAGGGGAGGAGGAGTGACAATGTACATCTCCTCCTCGTTACAATTCACAACTATTTTAACAATGTCTTTACCCTCCACCTATAAGACACTAATCATCAGAGCTACCCTACCTTTCTCTATTTACATCATTGTTGCAGAATGCTACTGTTGCCCAGGCCTCCCCTCCTCTGTAGTTATGGACCTCATCTATAATATAGTCACCCAAACCCAAATGGGCAAACTATTTATTATGGGAGATTTTCATCTAAATTGGTTGGCCCCTTCACTAAGCAAGGCTCAGAATGAAGTAACTCCTCACAACCTCTCACAACTAATTCTCGAGGCTACTCATCTAAACCACAAATCTAACAACCACTCCCTCATTGACTGGGCTACTAACCGCCCACCCCCACAGGATCGTGTGGTCTGCGCTACTCCCTGACTCCCTTAGCAATCATCACATCATATTCCTTGTTTGTAAAATCCATAGGACTAAAACCCAAAATAAAATCAAGCTAATTGAATCCTACAAGTCCCTGGACCTAACCCCTCTCCTCCTCAACCTAACTCACACTGATTGGACCTCGATAAATATAGTTAACACCATTGATGCTGCCTTTGAGTATTTCAGAAATAAATTTCTTACCATCTGGAACTGCCATGCGCCCCTATAAAAGACCAGAGTTCATGACAGCCACCTCCCCTGGGTTACTCCTGAACTGCTAGCATGCCAAAGGGCCAGGGACCTAGCTTGGAAGCAGCATAAGGTCACCACACAGCAAAATGATCTACAAAAATACTGGTCACTTCATAACTCCTGTACAAAAACTATCAGGCTAGCAAAAGCTGAACACTTCCACGCCAGTTTCAACGTGCATATAAATAACCCCTCCAAATTCTGGAAGGTGGTGAATGCTCTTTGCTCCCCACCCTCACAACCATAACCCCCTCTTTAATCATAAACAACTCTCTAATTACCAACCATGTTTCTGTCACAGAAAATTTTAACTCTTATTTCTCATCTTGTGCCTTAGTCCTCCTGTTCTCCCTCCCTCCACTCATTCCTTCCTCCTATTCCAAGAGCCTCACTACCAACAATCACCCTCCACCTGATGACTCCCTCTTTTCCTTCGCAAGTGTCTCCCAAACTAACACTTTAAATGCCCTTCTCTCCCTAAACCACACCAAAGGTTCCTCCCCTGATGGACTTGACCCTAAGCTGCTCTTTCTCTCTGCTCCGGCAGTTGCACAATCACTGACTGCCCTCCTAAACCACTTCTTCTCGATTGCCACCATAAAAACTGCCTGGAAACATGCCATGGTACTTCCCCTTCCTAAGGGAGGTGACCCTTCCTCCCGGGGTAATTATTGGCCTATTTCCTGAGTTACTACCCTTGCCAAACTTCAGGAGCATGTGATACACTCACAACTCTCCACTTTTCTCTCTAACACCTCATTCTTCACCCCTTTCCAATCTGTTTTTTGTGAAAAAACACTCGACCACCACCTCCCTACTTAGGTTCACAGATTCTATCCTCTCAGGGAAGGA
The DNA here is from genome assembly GCA_016271365.2 of Neoceratodus forsteri. Taxonomy (NCBI): domain Eukaryota; kingdom Metazoa; phylum Chordata; order Ceratodontiformes; family Ceratodontidae; genus Neoceratodus; species Neoceratodus forsteri. The sequence goes on from CM057452.1 coordinate 1,317,361,928, forward strand.
TAGGGGCTAAATTACATCTGCCATCTTTGTCAAATTTGTCAAGGCTTTGGACACAGTCTTCCACTCCCTTCTTCTAGATACCTTAAATCAGTAGGCATTTCCAGTTCGGCTACTAACTGGTTCAGAGCCTACCTTATAGGAAGGACACAATCAGTAAGAATTGCTGACTCCATTTCCCCTCTTTTTACAAACAACACTGGTGGCCCTCAGGGCTCAGTCTTTCTGAATGACCTTCCTACTATATGCACCTCATCTTCTATCCATATGTATGCAGACTATACCATCTTGTTTACCTTAGGCCAATCCCCTTCTGATGTGGCAGTCAGACTTCAGCTCGACTTCAGCAAGCTTCAGCAGTGGCTCAGCTCACAACATCTGTTCCTCAATGCCCAGAAGACTGTCTCCATGACCTTTGGCACTTGGCAGAGACTCTTATGGCTAACAACCATGTCATCCTACCACACCATTGATGGGACACTACTAGAAGACACTTCCTCTTTTAGATACCTAGGGGTCTGGCTTGACCAAAACCTCAACTTCTCTGGACATGTTGATGCCATCCTAAAAAAACTGTGCCACAAGCTTGGTACCCTCTTTAGGAACCGTAGCTACATTCCTCTATCAGCAAGGTGTGAGAAGATGACCCTCCCCATATTTGATTACTGTGATGTGGGCTACAGTGCTGCCCCCCTCCCTGTCCTCCTTAACCAGACTGGACATACTTTTCAACTCCTTCTGTCATTTTGCCCTGGACTCTCCTCCCCTTATACACCACTGCAACTTGTACCACCAGCTAGCATTTCCCTCTCTTATAAATAGGCACCTCTCTCACTGTGCTAAATTTGTCTCAGAATTCTGGTTTGAGGCATTCCCATCCTACCTATCCTCCTCTCTATACAACCCTCCTTTTCTTCTCATTCTCTTAGATCCACTGACACCTGCATCTTAACAGTCCCACGTTGCTCCAATAATGCAGGACAAAATGCTTACTCTCATTGGTTCCCTAGCTCTGGAATTCCCTCCCTTACCGAATTCATTACTCATCCTCTCCTGCCTCACTATCCTCTGCCTTGCACAACTTCCTAGTGCCTAACTGCACCTGCCCTTAATGTAGCAACTCTCTACTAACAGCAACACTCTACCTTTATACAATTCCAACTACATGGAACCCACTAGTTTATTCCTACAATTATTACAGCTTAGTTCACCTAAAACTATTGCCCTAGTCACTTCTGAAATAGAGATACCCTGTACTACTTGAGCCCTTATCAGTTTTCCTTTGAATTTGAACCTACTAGGTATCAACTTTACCTATTCCACCTGCAGAATGATTGCTTAATCACATTATTTCATTGTATTCTGTGTTGTTGTGTAACTGGAATGTACTTGTTTGCTATAACTTTACCTTTGATCTGATATACGATTGCTCAACCACATTTTTGTATTGTTTTCTGTATTGTTGTGTATTTTAATGTACTAGTTTGCTCTTCTCTACTACCCCCACCAGGACACACCATGAGATGAGCAAGTAGCTGCTCAGTGTGCATTTCCTGTGGTGAAACATTTAAATAAATAAATAATGTGGCAAGATGTATACAGATGAGAGGATTAGGGGAATGGTACGGGACCTCCAGAGTTCATGGTCTTGCAACTCAGATTTAATGCAAACTAATGCAAGGTTATGCATATTGGCAAAAAAAGGAAAATATCAGAGTACCAGACAGAAGGTTTCAGAGTGGGCTAAATAACAGACGAAAAGGACATTAGGGTAACTGAAAGAACCTTCAGACATTGGTGCTGTGCAGTAAGGTATATGCTAAGGCCTACAGGATGCTGGGCTGCATTTTTAGGGGTTTCACCAGTAGGAGGCAGGAGATGATACTGCCCCTATGCAGATCCCTAGTAAGGCCATACCTAAAGTTCTATGTGCTGTTTTGGAGCCATCATCTTAAGAAAGAAAGAAAGAGATCATCAGGAAGTACAGTGAAACCTCAATTATCCGGACCTCTCGAGAGACATGGCTTTGGTCCAGATAATCAATCGTCCAGATAACCGAAAATGACACACTTATAACACAGAGTATACCAGAGTAAGCCTGAAATACAGATAACTATTGATTCAACAAGGTACCCAGTCTCCATATTTATTTAGTAAGAATTAGTAATAAAAGGTTGCATAATAAAATACAGTGTGGCTAAACAAAATCCTGTACAGTACAGTACTTTTACTGATCGGAATTAGATGCTACGGTAGTGCAGAAAAAGTCAATGACTTTGCTCTGTTTATAGCCACAATATTTTTTTTTTTGTTGCATAAGCAAGCAGCTGATTTAGAGTGAGCAAATTAATTGGGATAGTGTCTGGTAGCCTTTCAAGCCATCTGACACATTTTGTGACAAGAAACACTGCGTCTTGCGCGCTTACTGTCTCCTTTTCCTCATCGCTGTCCTCGTCAGATTCTTCCTCCTTTATTTTGACATTCTCTATAACTATACCAAACAATGTCTGCATTGGATAGGTCTTGTGATGTAAGCAGCTCCCAGTCTCTGCTGTCTAACGCATTTATCTCCCCGGCAAACCCATTGTCATTCTCAGCACCCGCTGCTTCATTTTCTTCATCAGAAGCAGGATCCTGGGTTGAATCTTGGGATTCGGGCACAGCAATTTTGAGTGTAGAGATGAAAGACTTGTAGATGCCCTCTGCAGTCACTTCATCCCAGGAATCTCCTATCATGTAGGCTACATCTTTCAAAGTTATTTTTTTTAGGATGCAGATTATTGATATCTCGTGGTCAGGGTCTGACAGGATTCAGTGCAAAAGCTTTTTTCTGTACCGCTTCTTGAGCCATTCCAAGATGCCATGATCAAATGGCTGTAGCATTGAGGTCATGTTCGGGGGAAGAAATCAACTTTTATTCTACCGTCACTAGATCAAGGCTAGGTGGATGTGCAGAACAGCTGTCTGTCAAGAGAAGTGCTTTGGGTGGGAGTTTTTGTTGTCTCAAATGCCTTCTCACAGTGGGCGCAAATGATTTGTGAAACCAGTCAACAAAAAGACTGCTGCTCATCCAGACGTTATCTTGGCTGACATATATGACTGGCAGTGCTGTCATATTTATGTGCTTAAAACAGCGTGGGTTGGCATATTTACCTATAAGCAGTAGTTTAAGTTTGTGAGTCCCTGTGGCATTCGAACAGCCGAGGATCATTATTCTGTCCTTAATTTTTTTACAGCTAGTAGCCATCTGTTCTAGTGATCTGGCAAGCGTTTTGTCAGGAAGAACCTTCCAATACAGGCCGGTCTCAAGAGCATTATATATTTGTTCATATCTGATTCCTTGACATTCAATGACAGCATGTATTTTATCGAGAAATAGGTTAACAAGTGTCTCATCTGCCGACATTTTTTCCCCTTGAATTTCAAGTTGCCTTATGGAGTGCCTTTCCTTAAAGCATTGTAGCCAGCCAGTGGAAGCCTTAAATTCATTTGTGTGATCCTGGCTGTTCAACTCAATGTTAAATTGCAACGCCTTCTCCTGCAGCATAGGTCCAGAAACTGGAGCACCTTTGTTTCGTTGCTGGGTGAACCAAAGGTAAGTGGCTTTCTCAAGCTGCTCATCTTCTGATTTTTTTTATGTTTTTCTTTATTTGAGTGCTCTCTGGTCCTCAACCATAGTGGCGTGAGACAATTTTTTCTGCTGTATTTAATGTCACAAAGCTGCTGCTTGCTGATAGAGTGTGAAGCAGCAATGTCAATGAGTTTTTCACCTCAATCAAGTCTGTACAGGATAAGCAGTTTCTCACTTAAAGGCAGTATTTTTCTTTTCAGCTTAACATCACTCACTTTAGGAGACTTGCTTGCTCTCAGAGCTCTAGGAGCAGCATTACAGACCTCCACTGTGGACCAGACCATAGGAACCTAAAGACAGGAGGAATGAGGAGGGTAATAAACACAATTGCTTGATTGATGGATTGTCTGATTGATTGTTTGATTGTTTAATACTGGCTCTTGATTATCATAAGTCTATTTTTAGCCGCACTGTTACATTTAATTGTGAAAAGCTGTGAAAATCTGTTGTGCACTTATCAGGTACTAATTACACATGCTGCATTCAAGTTAACTTTCAGGACTGGGCTTTTGAATTTGTCCATGGGCCCCAGGGCCCAGGTCTATACAAGTTTAGTTATATAAAATTGTTGATAACCACCGGTATATATACAGTTGACCATGGCAAAATGTAAAAGGCTTGCAAAAAATACAATGGCCAATAGATGACTGAATGAAGCCAACATATGAGTTACTGTGGCTAGCTAGTCAAAGGCTGCAAGTGGCTAAATAAATAAATGATACTACCATGTCAGTTAATATGCGTGTATGTGTAAGACTTTAAAAGGTTAATGGTTAAAACTCTGTAAATGTAGAAAATAAAATAATTCAGAAAGCACAAAGCCAAGGTCTAACTTGGAATTACCCCGCTCAGCAGGAAACCACTGTGTACCAAAATATGCTTTTTGAAGGTTACGGCTGAAATAAGAACACAGCTGCTGGTAACTGCAGCTGGCCTTGACTATTGAAGTTCCTCATCTTGTGATTAAAAATATGTGTTACAAGGAATTGATATAAAAAAATAATGAGGTTCTTAATTTGGCCACTGTCTGGTTTCTATCTGTAAGCCAGTTATTTAAAAAAAACAGCCATGTCCCCTCACATGTTTTCTGTATCCTAAAGCCAGAATTTTTGATAAATATAAAATTCCCTGATCACTTGTTTTTCCATTTAAGAATGATGGTATGTCTCGACAAAGTGTCAAAAGTATCTTATGACCAAGGCACGTTACAGCAAATGAATTTTTGTACCCAAGTCTTATGACTTATTAAATGACATGTCTGTGTTTAAATCTGCTGAGGTAGTTTTTGGGAAATTCCAGTTATGCATTTTCAATGAAAACAAGATGGGTATAAATGGGACCTAAACATCAGGTCTAATGTCTCTCCGAGAGGAAAGAAGTTGGTGATATCTGACTGGCCATAAAGCCTGGAGACCCAGAGGAAATTAAGTATAATTCCATTTTCTCTGAAAATCTGTAGCGCTGTAATGTAAATATTACTAGCTGCCTTGATTGCATGTTAGAAACACCCCAATGGGACTGCCTCATTGGCTGCAAGATTAAATTGCATATGTACACCCAAGCTAGTAGCAGGTTACATGATGTCTAAAAATAATATACTATTTCAATAAATTACAACTAATTTGGCAAAGAAATAGTGTGGTGGCTTTATTGAATTACTGAGAATTACCAACCAGGAACCTGTGTAGTTGGGTTCTTTTTACAGGGCGGTTGGTCCCCTGAATTAAATAATCCATATAATCAAGGTCCAGATAATCAAGGTTTCACTGTAGTACAGAAGAGAGCTATCCAAACATTACATGGTACGCAGGGTAGGTCTTATAAGGAAAGGTGGAGAAAGCTGAACTTGAACTTGCTTGGGGCAAGAAGGAAAAAAGGAAATATGAAAAAACACTTAAGCACATCAAGGGGATTAATAGGGTGAACTGTGAACAATAGTTCAAATGCAGCCAAAGGATCTACACAAGGCAGAACTGATACAGACTGGTCAGGTGTAAGGGTGGGAGAGATGAGAGGAAGTGCCTCTTCATGGAGAGGTTGGTGAACAAGTGGAACAGTTTGCCATGGGATCTGGTCTAGGCAGAAATGATGCAGGGAATCAAGATAGGGTTAGACATCTATATGGTGTTGATCACAATGGGAGCATGGGGTGTGAAGGGGTAAAGCTACTAAATGGACTGAACTGATAAAAGTGTAATCAGGCTAAGCCTGCACAGATCTATCCTGGAGCAGAAATAGGTTAGACCAGAGCAGACTGGATGAACCATTGGTCTTTCTCTGACTGTAGTTTTTTCTGTGTTTCTGTGCATCATGAAAGTCAGGCTTTGTGGTTCTAAGGCCAGCACAAGTGACCTGAGATTGTACTTCTGGGGTCTGGGCTTGGGGTGGGGATTAGTGGGTGCCAGTAAGTGTTAGGATAGGGGAGAGGGATTGTACTTTTTGGATTTAGTGTTTTGGTTTGGATTGGGGGGCAGTGGGAGGGACGCAGAAGGAGGATAACTATGATTTGCTTTATGTTTCTGGGAGGCTGTGTTGCTAACAGTATGTGCTACCTCTGTTACAAGTGGCAGACAATTATGAAGGAAGCTACTGTGTCTGTACCCCATGAAGCATGCCATGTGTACTTTATGAAGCAGCTAAAACTATACACACTGCATGATGTCAAAGTGTATGACTTTGCACTCACCTTGCCCATATTGTAAAACAATTTGTGAACAGCTGCAGTCCTGACTTTAAGACTAATGATCCTTCCTGAGCAAGTCTCAATCTTCAGTCAGTTCTGTGCTGTTGAGCACACTAAGTCTTACTGATGTTCCCTTCTACAGCCCAGAGCCAGAAAATAACACAGCAACAATTAACACCAAAAATGTTCTTTGTCATCTGATACAGGGAGTATGAATCTAAAATTCATACTTTCTGTGGTCTTCTTTTGGCTGGTACTGTAAAACCATTTTTTTTCAATAACATACTGCTCTAGTTGATCTGCACTACCAGTGCTTTCTGAATACTGGAAGCAAGACCAACACAGAAATAAATGCAGGTCAGTATTAATCCTGTGGGATACATTTTCCAATCAAAACTACAGTTACCAGGTCCTTTATTTATTTATTGAGTTCTTAGATAACACCTGTGAACAGATCCTCTTTTGTAGGTTCCACATCAGTTGAACAGAAAATAGTAGAGAACAACAATTTATACATTCATAGAGATGGTGCAGTAAGTTACAGAAAGATTCACACAAGTAGACACTGCTGAGACATTGGACAATGTAAGCCTGCATCTGTGAGTTCAAACACCCTGGAGAAAATAGACACAGATAAGGTAACAAAGAAAGGTGACATAATGGAGGAATGGAGGGAGAGAGGTGGAGGGAGGGGTGTGTCATGAGATGTGGGGGGTAGGCAGGATTGGGGTGGAGATCAGTGAAGTGCTGAGGTTGGGAGGTATCTCCTGGGTCAAGAGGTGCATCTAAGTGCAGCAGGTGATTACTATGGGAGGGGATAAGCAGATGCAGTTACAGGTGTCCTTGATAATGAGGTGCTGATGAAGAATTTGCTTGTATACACCAAAAGTTAGATGAAGCAGTCACAGTTGCCCTTGGCAATGAGGTGTTGCTGAAGCTTACGCTTTAAGACACCGATAGTTGCTACTCTGGAGACTGCAGGTGATAGAGCATTGATCCAATGGGGTGCATGGTAGAGAATGCATGTTGTGCCAATGCAGTGTGGCATCTTGGTTCACTAAAGATTTGACTGTTGGAGCTTCTAGTCAGCCTAGTACTCACATGTCATATAAGTAGGTTCTGAACTCCTAGTGGCAGCAGATTTAGTGAGACTTTTTTGCAAGTAGGCAGGTTTGGTATTTAATTCTCATCTTCAGTTGGAGCCAACCTGCCCAAGCATAGAGTTCACAGGTGTGCGTGAGTTCTGCAGCACCTGTGAGGAGGTGGTAGGCCTTATTTAGTGCCAAAGAGATGCAGCAGTGGGCAGTGTCCATTGCCGACCCATATATTGCAAGGCCATAATTGATGAGGGAGACAATTAAACTATTAATGGCCAGGTCTAGGGCTTCATTTCTTAGGCTCTGTTTGTGATGGTACAGTATTCTTAATACTGGAATTGATGGCCCTTACGGTATTCTCTAGGTGCTGGGTATAGGAAAGTGTGGAGTCAGTTGTAATACCCAGATTCTTAAAGTGCTGTACGATATCCAGTGTGTTGCTACTGTCATTCTTGACAGACAGGGAGAAGGCCTTATGCTTACTAAGGGAGCTGGAGTAGATCATGGTCTTTGCTTTTTTATTGTTGAGTACTAGTCTTGTGTTCTTTAAACCAAGCTTCAGCAGAAGAAAAACCAAGTTGGAGGTCCAGTTGTAGGTGCTCGGGGTGATGGTTGCTGTTGAAAATGACCACATCATCAGCATACAGGAGCATATGGCTGGGGCAGGAGGCTGGGAGTTTGTTTAGGAAAATGCTGAACATTAGAGGCCCCAGGATTAACCCTTGTGGGTGCCTTGAGGGGAACAGCCTGCTATTGGAGATGATGTCCCCAATCTTGAACCACTGTGAGCGATTGCAGTGACTGCTATTGAACCATTGAACTGTATCTGGAGAGAGTCTGGTGTCAGTTAGCTGCTGAAGGAGGAGCATATGATGCTCTGTATCAAATGCTTTTGATAGGTCGATAAATGCAGCCCCCACCAGCTGACCTTGGTCTAAAGCTTGGTGGATGAAGCCCATAAATTCCAGCAAAGTTGTGATGGTGCTATGCCCTGCCCGGAACCCATGCTGCTCCAGGCAAAGGAGTTGGTGCAGGCTCAGGTATTCCACAAGTTGTTCTGCCACAATCCCTTCAAGTGCCTTGGAAAGTAGCGGGAGAATGGAGATCGGCCTATAATTGTTTGTAATGCCCAGTTCCCACTTTTGTGGACTGGGGTTACAGTCACAGATTTCCATCACTGGGGGAATTGTGAGAGGCAAATGGCCAGGTTAATGATTGAAGTCAAGGGGCTCAGGACTTCTTTGAGGGTCAGGGCAACAGGTCCAGGTATTTTCTGGCCTCTGTTTTGGAAACTTCTTTAAAGTAAAATAATTGAAGGTTGCTGGTTGGAGTTAGTTTGCCATTAGGATCTTTTAGGGTGGGGGGGTTGAAGTAGTCTGCCAGGAGCACTCCACTTAGGCACTCTACTTAGGCCCATGAATGCATTGTTCAGAAAGTTTGCAATGCGGACAAGGTCCAAGGAAAGTTCGTCTTCGACCATGAGCATAGTTGGAGCAGTTTTGGGGTCATTACCCATTATGTCATTGAGGCTGGCCCATAAAGATTTGCTGCTATTTAGGGTTGGAAATGGCTTCTTTATAGTACAAGCTTTTGGCAGGTTGAATAGCCATTGTATATTCATTTCTAGCTTTTTTATACTGTTGGAGGTTGGGAGGTGTAGCATTTTTTTTTGTTTGTTTGTTTTCTGTTAGTTGTTTAACCAGGACTAACATACGACCTGGGAGCACAGGGAAGTTAAGTGACTTGCTCAGGGTCACACAGTCTGCAAGTGGAAGCTGTGGGATTCAAACCGAGGTCTGGTCTGCTGGATATCACCAGATTTGCAGCTCAGAGCCTTAAACCACTGCGCTACGCTGCCTCCATGTGCTCACAGATGGTCTCTAGTGCTAAGCTGAAGTAGGAGGTCCGGAGTAATCCAGGGGTGGCAGGGTCCATTTATTTTTCTTGTTTTCACAGGAGTGTGTTTATTACAAATGGTATTTAATTTCATAATGAAGGGGTCGAGGGCATCATCCATGTCCTTGGCTCTTTAGAGGTCAGACCAGTCAAGGCATTGCAGGTCTGCTTTCAGTTGAGACAGGTGCCCTTTAAGAAGCACATGGTTGGCTAAAGTCCTGGGTGGGGGGTTGCAGTAGTTGTTGTTCCAGGTGCGTATAATGGGGGAGTGATCGCTTTGAGAATTGGGGAGGATGATGGTGTTGGAGATATGTGCAGGTCAGTTGGAAAAAACTCAGTCCAGAAGAGTGCCGGTACCCATTTTGCAATTGACTCTTGTTGGTGTCTCGACCATTTGGGAGAAGTGGATAGCAGTCAAAGTGTCCTTGACAGTGGCAACAGCAGGGAAGAGCCAGTTGATGTTGAAGTCACCTAGTAGTAATGTCTGTCTGTCTGTTCTGGAAAACCTTACATGGACAGACCTGAGTGAGCAGTTGATTGTCTAGTTTAATAACTTTTACTTATTGGGTACCTCTGATCACTTATGTTTACCTGTACTACACAGAGAAATATTAACCATAGTTCAAGAACAAACTACCCCACCCCCCAAAAAAAGAAAAAAAGATCCACTTAAGCTGCATATCTTGTACTATTTCTTTGTTCCCTTTGTGTCTCTCTGTTTCTGACTCTGAAAGAACAGACTTTGCTAACAGAGAGGAGTGAAAGCACTTAGCTTAACCTTAAAGGTATATTTATATTTATTTAATATTTTTTTCTTACTGAAAGTGGCAGGGTAAGTGTGGAAAAAAAGAGATTTGTAAGCAGTGTCTCGAGAACATTGAAACTTTCTTTAAAACTGTAACAGGTGGTGTGGGGGAAACTAGCTCAGGAGATTAATCTTGGGCTGAGTAGAATTAGGAAGCCCTGTGAATCTGGTGTGTAACTGGGGGTGGAGCTGGCAGAGGCTTAATGCCTTCTTACAAGAGCACTATAAAAGCACTCCTACTCTAACGTGTCTGGCACATTCATGTCCTAGTGACTAAGTGGAATAGCGAAGGTATGGAACAGGTGCCTTGCATCTTAGGTGTCAGTGGGCATCAGCAGAAGGAAGCAGAGAAGTGAGGGACTCTGCTGGTCAATTAAAGGTAAAGCACCTGTTCACTACTGTGTAACAGTCACTGGTGAGAAGGGCAGAAGGTCAAAGTTAGGCCGAAAATGGAAATGGGAGCAACACTCTATCTAGGGTAGGGGCATAAAGAGATTTAAACAAGACATTGGGGAACACAAATAGAAACAAACAAAAATAGGGGGAAAACTAGAAACACCCTATAAGGGACAAGGGTGCAAAAGTATTTACAGGTAATACAGACAGAATGGAAATTAAGAATGCTGGGGGTGATGCAATGCAGTGGTTGTGGGGCAGCAGTTTTTAGAAAGATCTTCTAGAGACTATTGTGCGGCCCCATTTGCACGCAACTCTCTGGGTTGGAGGAGGTCGCTAGACTTGCGGTCAAGTTTTCAAAGACCGTCTTTCTTGTCTCTGCACATATCTAGTTATCTACTTCCTTTTTACTAGAACTGTCATGCCCATGTGTAAAAGTTCATTTATCGGTTCTACCCAGCATATTTGTTTGTTTTCCATAGAAATGCCATGACCTAAAGAAGGGCTTTGTGCAGCCTGAAAGCTTGTGTCTTGTAAATTTTTCAAATTACCCAAATTGTTCATCTGTATGTGTACCTGAATGTTTGCTGTCTCCACAGCAATACAAAATGGAATTTGTTTTGTTTAGGGAAGATGAAACCATTATGGAATGGGGCCCTGTTTCTACCCCTCTCCATGTTGCTTGCTCCCCTAAAGTATGAACAGAATCATAAAAGAGAAGAATATGAGGGATGAACTGAAACAAAGAAGAAGCATCACAAATGAACTAACGGAGGCTTAGAGATGTATGAGGCTGGGTTTTGGCAATTGGGTCTGATCACTGCACCTGACTCCACCACAATGATTCCTGTGAGCAGAAATATTCTGAGTCTGAGGTGAGTTAAAATATTGAGCAAGTGAAGTTAACCACAAACAGAGCACACTCACACATGGAGTCCTGGGAATGAAGAAGCACACACTGAAAATAGAGAATTTCTGCTTGTTCTTTTACCTGCTGCCCAGGTACTGCAACTCCAGTGGTGTTTTCCCAGTCTACACCACTGTACCAAAGTAAAGTCAGCATAAACACTAAGGGAACTTGTGAAGCATGGCAACTTTTATGCAGTATCCCGGTTGCACCAGGATCTGTGTTGGCACTAGAGTGATAACACCATAGTGGTTTGGGTTTACAAGGTAATAACCATGTCAGAGGTAATAACCCCTTGAAACCCCTGGAAACCCTGACCCCTACTGGAGTTGTAGCTATTATACTAAAAAAACAAAAAAAAACTGCAGAAAAACTGTCAAAATCAGTGTTTGTGGAGCTACAGCACATCTGTGAGAAACCAGGAACTGTAGCACTGCTGGATGGCTCTTATTGACTGCATGTTAAAGTGGGAGGGTAGAGTGGGCTTGCTGATGGATTGGCTATGCCCAGATGTAGCAGCCAAATGGAATGCAGAAGCACCATCCCATTATTGAACTTTGCCAATAAGATCGCAGAGCAACTCATTTCTCAGTCTACTATCTGGTTATCACAGAAAAATGGGACAGTAACTCTGCATTCTGATTGGCTAAGAGGGACTTTTTTAGTATAAATAAGTGGTAACATTCAGTTAGATGCAATATATGAAGGAATAACTGTCTGAAGTGGATGATTAAATGCTGAGACTGAAGACCAAGACATTTAATCAACCACTGAAGCCAGTTATTCCTAGTATACTCCAGCTAACTGAATGTTATTACTATTACTGAGGCAGTATAGTACAATGGTTTAAGGCTCTGAGCTTTAAACCTGGAAACCTGGGTTTGAATCCCACAGCCTGCACTTGCATACTGTGTGACCCTGAGCAAGTCATTTAACTTCCTTGTGCTCCCAGGTTGCACATGTAAAGCTTTCAGCTTAGCGTGTCTCACCTGGTTAAACAATTGGGGGAAAAAAAATTACATGACTTTTGAACCGAGAATCCTAAAAAGTGCTGTGATAGTTTTTAAGTGATTTACTCATACTAACACAGTATGCAAGTGGTGACTGTGGGAGTCAACCCACTTCTCCAGGTTTGCAGCTCAGAACTCTTAACCACTGCACTTTACTGGCTCCCAGGAAACAGCTGAAGAAGAGTATGCCTTTGTTTCCACCTGTTTTGTCTGTGGACTGACTGGATAACCTACTGTAGGTGTGTCTGAAATGTGTGTAACCTACTGTGGGCATTGCCAGAATGTGGATATCCTACTGTGGGCATCACCAGCATGTGGATAATCTACTGTGGGCATATCTAAAATATTATTGTAGTAGTTTGTGGGATAATAACTGACAGTTACAGGTTACAGCCAGATTTAAACACTGCCCTATATAGCTTCTGCCAGAAAAAAAAGAAGAAGAATCAGCATTTATATAGCGCTTTTCATACACAGTATCCCAAAGTGCTTTACAAGCAAAGCTAGACTGGTAGTGAAGTGACTGCTAGAGACTTGGCAGAAAACACCAGGAGGAAGGAGTTGCTGTGTGACTGGACTTCTCTACTGGGACTATGTTTCCATCCTTCCCTTCCCTCTACCCACCCACCCAAAGCCAGTTCTACTTTTTTAGGCACATGATTTGACTGACAACAGGAACTTTCTGTTTGGGAACAGGAAGTGAGTGATCACAGAGCCACCGAAGACTCACCATCCTAGAAGGACAAGGGTAGCTATCTGTCCCCCCCCCAGCTGCTGGAAGTCTGCCTCTGAGCAAGCAAGGGGACTACTGAGAAATATAGGATTTTCTTGCCTTAGAACAGGAAGATCAGGAGCTTAAAGTGCACAGAGGCAGTAAGTAAGGAGGGAGAAAAAAAAACAGAGGAAAGAATAAGTATTCCAAACAACAGTGAAGGACCAGAAATAAGATATGATGGAGTGGTGCAGTGCAGTGGCTGTGGAGCAGCAGTCTTCTGGGAGACATTCTGGAGGATGCGGTGTTGTCCCATCTACAGGCACCTCTCTGGGCTGAGGGAGAAGGTTGCTCATCTCCATGCTGAATTGGCCAGGATTTGTGGGACCTCCTCTCCCATCCAGGGACCACCAGGGCCCCTGCTGTTGCCTCAGAGGTTGCCAAGAAAGAGGAGTGGTTGGACCACAGTGGGCTCAGGGAGGGTAAGAGTGGTGGAACAGAGGTGCATCCCTCCAGTTGTACCTCTCCACAATTCATATGCCATTCTGGCAAAGTGTGGTTCCTCTATGAAGGCACCCACAGTGGAGACCAAGGAGGATGCCAGGAACCTCCACAAAGAAGACCCACAGGAGGGTGGCATGGGACCCCACAGGGGAAGGAAGCAGCTCCTGATGAGGGACTCCATTGTTAGAAAGATAGAACTAGGGGAGGATGGGGAAAGGGAGGTAAGGTGCCTGCCTGGTGCCATGGCCTGGACGGACAGGGAGCGAATCCTCAGGATCGCCGGAGCAGCTACACAGGGGAAGTAGTCGGATGTCATTGTCCACCTAGGGACAAATGACCTGGCTATGAAAGGGAACAGAGCAGTGCAGGGAGAGTTTGTAGAGTTGGGGAGGTGCCTTAGACAAGTAGCACACAAGGTAAACTTCTTGGAGGTGCTGCCTGTCTATGGCGTAGGTGAGGCTAGGGTGGTCCACACCATGGGATTCAATCAGTGGTTGAAAAACTGGAGCAGAGCTGAGGGATTTGGCTTCACTGGGGACTGGGGGGGTCTGTCTGGAGTGATGCAGGCCTATACTGGCATGATGGTCTGCATCTGTCCAGGAGGGGAACCAGGATCCTAGGTGATAGGTTTAAAAGCTTCATTGGCAAACATTTGAACTAGCCAAGGGGGAAGCACTGGAAAGGCGCAGGGAAATACTAGCCCCCCAAAAAAAAAGTCTGAGTAGTAAGTGAGGTAAACACAAAGATAGAGATGTCGATAGGGAGAAGGGCAGGGGTAAATGGAGAAAGTGACAAAGGCAATAAGGACAGGGATGGGGCAAAAAGGAGTAAGGCTATCAGGAAATGCAGGGTAATGAGTACCAATGCCTGTAGTCTGGGCAACAAGTTCCCTGAACTGATGGCCTTGATGGAAGAGGGATGCTTGGATATTGTAGCAGTCACAGAAACATGGTACACAGAGAACCATGACTGGGATGTTAACATACCAGGGTACACAACCTACAGGAGAGAAAAGGATGGGAGAACAGGGGGAGGGGTAGCTCTCTATTTAGGGGAAGGGAAAAAGCAACTGAACAAAAGAGTCACAGTCCCGCACAAAAGCTTAATAATCAAATTAACCAGCCTGGAAGTGGGTCCCAGGGTGGTAGCCTGGGTAAAACATTGGCTGGACAACAGGACACAGAAGGTAATTGTAAATGGAGTCAACTCTGAAGAAAGAGGGGTTACTAGTGCGGTACTGCAGGGTTCAGTACTTTGTCCAGTCCTTTTTAATGTCTTTATAAGTGACATTGTAGAGGGACTGGAAAGAAAAGTATGCCTCTTTGCAGATGACACAAAGACCTGCAGCAGGGTTGATACAGGGTTGATACACAAGGAGGTGTGAAAAGGATGAGAAGGGACTTGGCAAGGTTGGAGGAATGGCCAGAAGTATGGCAGCTTGGATTCAATGCAAAGAAGTGCAAAATAATGCACCTGGGAAAGAAAAGCCCAGAGGAAGATTACACAATGGGGAAGGGGGGGTAGTAACAACAACAAAAGTGGAAAGGGGCCTGGGGTAATCATATCAGATGACCTTAAGGTTAGCAAGCAATGTAAGAAGGCAGTTGGGAGGGCTGGGGGGATACTGGGATGTATAGGGAGAGGCATCACCAGCAGAAAACAAGAAGTTGTTATCCCTCTGTACAGACAATTGGTGAGACCCCATCTGGAGTACTGCATCCAGTTCTGTAGACCCCATTTCCACTAGGACATAGACAGGATAGAGGCAGTCCAGAGGATGGCAACTAAAATGGTGCAGGGTCTGCAAAAGAAGCAATTTAAGGAGAGACTAAAGGAGCTTAATATGTATACCCTTGAGGAAAGGAGGGAGAGGGGGGACATGATAGAAACTTTAAAGTACCTCATTGGAATAAACAAAGTCCAAGAGGGTAGCATATTTCAGAAAAAGAGACGTGGAAGAATAAAGAAACACAATTTGAAGACAGAGGGGGGCAGTTCAGGGGCAATGTGAGGAAGTATTTTTTCACAGAGAGGGTGGTGGATGAATGGAATAGGCTTCCTGAGGAGGTTGTGGGGACAAAAACTGTGGGAGAATTCAAGAATACATGGGACAGACATAAGGCAATTTTTGTGGGGGTTAGGAAGAAATAGACTGTTGGTTAACTAAGATCTGCAGCTTATCCTGTAGGTAGGGAAACTGGCAGACTAGGTGGGCTAAGCAGTCCTTATCTGCAGTCAAAACCTATGTTTCTATGTTTCTGTGTTGTGTTCTGATTGGCTTAGAAGAAATACCTGTTGCATAATACTGCTTAGATCCTGGGTGCTCCAAGATCAGTGTCTGCATAGCTGCTTTTGTTGAATATTCCAGAGATAGGTGTTGGTAGATCATGAACAAACTCTGCCAAAGGAAAGTCAAGTGTGCAAATGCTCAATATTTCAAATCCTCAAAGTCTGGAAAAATAAAATCCTGGACATAGTGGCCATTATGGCAGAAGCTGACCTGGACATACCGAGTCATGGTGCAATGAATTCCATAACTGGGATGTAGCCATACCAGGTTATATTCTGTTCAGGAAGGATAAGGTGAGTAAGAAAGGGTGAGTAGTTGTTATTTACATGAGGGACAGCATAAAAGCAACAGAGATTTAGGGACTGCAGGGAGGGATGGAGATATTGTGGGTCACGCTAGAGACAGGGAAGGGAGCTGCTATTTGAACAGGTGTGATCTACAGACCTCCAGCATAGGAGGGAGTGATGGATAAGGTTCTGATGGAAGACATCCAAAAGATGGCAAATAAGGGTGAGGCACTGATGGTGGGAACTTCAATCTGTCGGATATAGATTGGAGCATCCCAACTGCAGCATCAGCCAGGAGTAGGGACATCCTAGAATTCCTGCAGGAGTCATTCCTCAGACAACTTGTGGGGAGCCCACTCATGAGGGAGCAATTCTGGACCTTTTTGACCTTAGATCTCACTAATGGGGACAGTATTGCAGAAGTCACGGTGGGTGACCAGCTGGCACCAGTGATCACCACATGGTGTGATCTGATACAAGATCTGTGACAGAAATGAATCACACAAAGGCAAAGGTCCTGGACTTCTGAAGGGATGATCTTACAAAGATTGGGAATGCCTCAGGGATGTCATTGTACGTGGTGGTTGGGGGGACAACTTAGGTGGAGTCAAGGAACAGTGGGTTAAACTAAGAGCTGAGATAATGAAGGCAACAAACCTCTGCATCAGGAAAGTAAGCAAAAGCAAAAAGAAAAGGAGTCTATTATGGTTCTCAAAGTAGGCGTCTATGAAGGTAAAGGCAAAAAAGTTAGCATTCAAGAGGTATAAGGAGACAGAGAGTGAGGAGAAGAGGAAGGAGTATCAAGAGAAGTAGAGGGAGGCAGGGAAAGTAGTCAGGAGTGCAAAACCAGAAATGGATGAGAAAATAGCACAGGCAATATATGGGGACAAGATATATTTCAAGTATGTAAGTGAAAGGAGAAAGACCATAGGAGGGATTGTTAGGCTAAGGAGGTTGGGGGACATGTGAAAAGGGACCAGAAAAAAGAAGACATTTTGAACAGATACTTTTGTTCAGTGTTCAGAAAGAAAAGGGAAGTCAAAGGTCCACAGATAAGAGCCAGGGGCATCATTGGTAGGGTGCTGGATACTGGTCCATTTACAGAGGAAAGAGTCCTAAAGGAATTCACAAGTCTGAAAGTGGACAAGGCAATGGGACCAGATGGAATACATTCAGGGATATTGAGGGAGCTCAGAGAGGTGCTGGCTGCACCTCTGACAGTCCTGTTCAACCACTTACTGGAAATGGGGGGGGTCCCAGAAGAGTGGAGGACAGCAGCCATAGTCCCACTTCACAAAAGTGGTAGTAAAGAGGAAGCTGAAAATTGCAGGCCAGTCAACTTGACCTTGGTGGTGGGGAAATTAATGGAATCACTACTGAAGGAAAGGATTGTGATATATCTTGAATCCAGTGGCTTACAAGATTTGAAGCAGCATGGATTCACAAGGGGGAGTTCATATCAAATAAATTTGATAGGTTTCTTTGACTGGGTGATCAGAGAAGTAGATCAGGGTGAAGCAGTGGATGTAGCCTACCTTGGTTTCACTATTGCCTTCAACACCATTCCTCATAGGAGACTTGCAAATAAGCTGAGCAGCCTAGAGGTAAGTCCAAAGGTGGTAAACTGGGTAAACAATTGGTTGGGGGATAGGAGACTGAGGGTAGTGGTAAATGGAGTTCACTCCAAGGAAGGGAAGGTGACCACCGGGGTGCCACAAGGATCAGTACTGGAATCAGTCCACTTTAATGTCTTCATTTGTGACATTGCAGGGGGACCAGGAGGGATGGTATGTCTTTCTGCAGACAGCACTAAGATCAGTAATAAGGTAGACACTCTCGGGAAGAGGGGGAGGAAAAAATGAAGAGAGAGATCTAGGAAATCTTGAGGGGTGATCAAGAATGTGGCAACTGAAACTCAATACAAAGAAGTGCAAAATCATGCACTGGGGATGCAGAAACAAAGTAGCAGGGTATAAAATGGGGTAGTAGTACTGGCAACCACCAATCAGGAATGAGATCTAGGGGTAATCATATCTGATTACCTAAAAATGGCCAAACAGTGTGACAAGGCAGTGGGGAGAGCCAGTGGGATGGCGGGGAACATACGGAGGGCATCACCAGCAGAAAGAAGGAGGTGGTGATACCACTGTATAAATCACTAGTGAGATCTCACTGAGAGTACTGTGTCCAGTGCTGAAGATCACATCTCCAGAAGGACATAGGCAGAGTAGAGGCAGTCCAGAAGAGACCATCAAAAATGGTGAAGGTTCTGCATCATAAATCCTATGAGGAGAGACTGAAGGACCACAGTATGTATACCCTGAAGGAAAGGAAAGAGAGAGAGGGGATATGATAGAGACTTTCAAATACCTCAAGAGCAAAAGGTGTTCAAGAACTAGAGGCCATGCTATGAAGCTAGAAGGGGGTGGACTCAGGGGAGATGTTAGAAAGTACTTATTCACAGAAAGAGTGTTGAAATACCTGGAACAGCCTCCCAGAGGAGGTGGTAGGGGCAAGAACTGTAATGTGATTCAAGCAGGCATGGGATAGGTATATAGAAATCTTGTGGTAGTTGGGGGTGGGGGGGTAAAGCCATAGATTAAGTAGGGTCTGCAGTTTTACAGTAGGTAAGGAACATGGGCAGACTAGGTGGGCCAAGCGGTCCTTATCTGCCATCAAATTCTATATTTCTAAATTACTCGAGCCTTAAGTTAGGGGGTTACTGGTGAAAGTTCCAGCTAGATGCTGACAAACTGGTCCTGTGGACCCAGTATCATGAGTACCAGGAGGCAGACTCCTATAAGAAGGTAGAGTTCCTGTCCAGGGAGATTGCAGCAGGGAGGAAAAGACCAGCTGAGCTTTTTCAGACAGTGGATAAGGCTTCTCCATCCAGACTGTCTTCAGCCAAAATAAAGCCTTTTCATCAACCTTGTGTGAGGAGTTTGTTCTGTTCTTCTCTGACAGGGTGTCAGCTATCCGGTCAGGGATTCTGTCAGGGAGGCTTTTGCCTCGCAGTTGCCGGCCTGCTGGGAGCAGAGGAACTCTGCCTTCCAGGGAAGAGTTTAGGTCAGTGGATGTGTTTGAGGTGATATGGGTGATCTTAGAGCTGAAGCATACATCTTGTGAACTGGACCCAGCCCTGACTCATTTCTTGATGGGATGTGCCGAGGATGTTGGCCCAGTGTTCACTGGGATTGCCAGGTGTTCAATGGTGGAGGGGTGTTCCCAGCTCCACTGAAGGAGGTGCTGGTGAGAACCCTCCTAAAGAAATCTTCCCTGAACCCTGACATCCTAGCGAATTACTGTGCTATCTCCAACCTGGTTTTTTGAGCAAGATTGTTGAGAAACTGGTAGCAGAGGAGCTCAAGAATCAGCTCATGTTCTTTGACATCTATGAGCTATTTCAGTCAGGTTTTCAGGCAAGACATAGCACAGAAACTGCACTGGTCAGGGTGCATAATGACTTACTCAGAGCTAGAAATAGAGGAGACAGGTCAGTTATTGTGCTCCTTGATCTCTTTCTTCAGCTTTTGACACCATGGACCACATTGTGCTTCTCAATTGGCTCTGTGGATTCTGTGGACTCACCAGTGTTGTCATCAAATGATTTGAGTCCTATCTTGCAGACTGGGTGCAGCAGGTAGTGATGGAGAATTTCTCCTCCTCTCTAGTGCCTCTATCTTACAGAGTTCCACAGGGCTCAATCTTGTCACTGATGCTGTTCATGGTGTATATGCTGCCTCTGGGTGAGATAATTTGACAGTACAGTGTAGATTTCACTGCTATGCAGTTGAGACCCAGCTGTATTTGTCTTTTGCCCCTGGAACATCTGGTGTGGTTGAAGTGCTTAACACTTGTCTGGCTAAAATTAATGACTGGATGACTTCCAGCTGGCTGTGACTCAACACGGACAAGACAGAGGTGCTGGTGGTT
Organism: Neoceratodus forsteri; assembly: GCA_016271365.2. Lineage (NCBI taxonomy): Eukaryota > Metazoa > Chordata > Ceratodontiformes > Ceratodontidae > Neoceratodus > Neoceratodus forsteri. Next base: position 1,317,382,076 of record CM057452.1, read on the forward strand.
GAGCTGGGTCATGGGCATGATGGGTTGCTACCTGGAGTGGATACTGGTCTTTGCTTAGGATCTGCTCCATTGGTGGCTTCTCCAAGGTGCAAATCCAGGTGTGATCCTGGACAGTAGACTGACCTTTGAAGATCAGGTGTCATATGTTGTGAAGATTGTTTTTTACCACTTATGGAACATTGCCAGCATCAAGCCCCTCATTTCACCTGAAGATTTGACAACCCTAGTGCATGCCTTTGTGACCTTCAGACTCAACTACTGCAATGCTGTTTACTTCGGTGTCATGGGAGGAACTCTACGCAGGCTGCAGCTGGTGCAGAATGTAGTGGCCCGGTTACTGGCGGTACTATATGGGTCATGCCATGTGACTCCAGTCCTGTGTGTTCTGCCCTGGCTGCCAGTCAGGTGGAGGGTCCTTTTCAAGGTGGCCTTGCTCACCTACGAGGCTCTATATGGGCTGGGTCCCAGCTACCTGTCTGAGCGCCTGTCACCTATGACCTCTGCCTGCTTCCTCCACTCCATTTTGAGGGGCCTCCTGGATGTTCCCAGGGTTCGGCTCAAGATGTCTGGCAACCGAGCATTTAGTGTCTCTGAGCCAACCCTGTGGAACACACTTCCAGCTGCAGTTCGGGAGGCCCCTTGATTGGTGTCTTCAAGCAGAGGCTTAAGGCCCACCTCTTCTGCCAGGCTTTTGGGGACTAAGCTATCTCCACACTACCTTTTTCTCAGCTATTTTATATTTATATTTACTTTTTAAGCATGTTGTTTTAAAGATTTCTTTATTGCTCTTGCACAGATGCTGTTTCTAAATTTTGTATTCTGTTTTTATTGTGTGCGGCACCCAGAGCCTCTGGGATTGGGTGCCTTAGAAATAAAATTGCTTTGCCTTGCCTTAAGCCATGCCACACGGTTAGTGTGTGAGTTTGACAAGTAAGCCTGAGTGCTGTCAAGTGGGATAGGATCTTCTTAAGCAGAGACAGAATCCCATATGGAGGGAATCATCAGGCAGGAGAGGGGAAATTGCTCAGGATACACAGAGTGTTGAGAGGAGAGATAGATGGAGAAAAAGGGAGGGGGAATGGACCTTTCATTAAACAAGTGGAGATAGAGTCATGGCTTGGGGGAAGGAGGGAGAGAGAGAAAGAGAAAGTGTTATCAGGAGGTGGGTGATGCAAATACTGCAAGGGTTAGACTGTGTTCTTTCTTGTTTGCTTTTATTGTTACAGGTACACCAGGGAATATTGTTTGGGGGGTATACAGCAGGGATAAGACTGTGTGGAGATTGTGTGTTTCTTTTCTTTTTTTGGGGTTACAGGCACACCTGAGAACCATTGGGAGGTGAGGGGTGGTGGTGATCTGAATACAGACCAGAAAACCTCTTAACCAGGGAGCACAGGGAAATGCAGTTACTTAAAAAAAACTGCCAGGAAGGAGGGGAAGAGAAAAACAGAGTCATACAAGAGAAGTGCAGGCATCTCATGTACACTATATCAATGATTTGAAAAAAACTCCACTGGGACAAGCACAAGCTGATTAATGTCAGATCCTCTGATATACAGTACTTCCAGACCCTATCTGTCTTCTTCCATTGGCAATACAAATCTCTCACTGTGCAGCTGTAAAAAAGAATGAATTATATTTTGTAACAAAAAGTTGGCATTTTTTGTTTTATAAATGTTAATAGTTTACCTATTTTCTAAGTGCAGTAAGACACTTTAGGGTGTGCATTATGCTGATCTAACTGCACTTCCTGAGAATGAAGGCACTCCATCTGCAGTGTTGTACCTCATAGGTGTGCAGTGAGATCAGCATGACACATGCACCATTGTACCTTATTGCTTACATATCTCTGAAAGTGAGAGGTATAAATAGGAATGGAAACCAGGCTCCACCTCTTGTCAAAGTATCAGAATGATGTAAAACATTATGGGAGTCACCCCATTGCTATAGTTTGACTTTTTAACATGGATGGTAATGTGATTTCAAAATTAACTATTTCCACATTAAAGAATGCTGTGAGTAATGCATTATTTCCATATAGGGAAGTTTCCAAGACTGGAGTGAAAGGTGTGAACTTTTTAATTGGTGTTGTTTCTTTATTGTTACTTATGTGTTGTCCTCTTTTTTGTACATGTTATATTTTCCATACAGGACCTTCTTGTAAACAGGACTTTCATCTCATTAAATTAATCATGTATAAAAATGATAGATAGATAGATAGATAGATAGATAGATAGATAGATAGATAGATAGATAGATAGATAGATAGATAGATAATGTTCAGGCTTACATACTGCACATACATACATACATACATACATATGTAACCCCCCCTACAAATGGGGGTTCCCAAAAAGCCTTCCCTGGGTGTGCCTAAATGCCCTCTGCCAGGTTGGTGTCCTGTCTTTCAGCTGTTTAAAAAGAAATTGTGTGAGAGTGCCTAATAGCCTCTGTGCCTGTCGCTTTAAGAAGCTGCCTAGATTGCAGAAATAATGCACAGAGGGAGCTTTGTTAGAGGATGTAACTGTTTACTGATGATTTGTTATAGCAGTAAAGATACTGTAGTTTGTCTAACCTGCCTTCTTTGCAGCATGGACAGTTTCTGTTTATTACCACCATTGTGGTCCTGGACTGCCGAGATGGGACAATCAGTACCTTTGAGGACTCTAAAATGGAGCCTGCCCCCAGGGACTTTGTGGGAGCAAAACTTTGTAGGAATTGTAGTTTTGGGCTTTTGGTGCCTAATTGAGCCTGGAGGGGGAGCCCTTGTTGTGACTGACAGACAGATCAGCCAATTGGACCTTCTGGATCCTGGGGGAAATTCCCAGGCTGCCTGTAGCAGTGAGGTAGAAGTGAACTGGAGCTGAAAGAGTGAGCAACTCCAGCTCGAGGAGCTGCTGCTCCATGGAGTAGCGTGGGGACTTGGTGGGAAGGCTGAGTCTGGCCTGCCTGCCTTCAACTCTTTCTCGAATGGAGAGATAAAAGAAGCTATAATTCGGACCAAGTCTCCAAGCCATTTTGTTGTGCCCTGATGTATGGCATAATAAGCAAGAAGCAGATCTAAGTTGGGAAGTGAAGAAGCAACAGCTCAAGACAGTCGAGCAGTCGTGCTGCATAGTTTTGCACAGGAGAACTGTGGAAAGGCTTGATTTTGGCCTGCATGTTTGCCTGCTGCCCCCTGAGAGGGAGAAGAGAGTTATTTTGGACTGAATCCAAGTTGTAAGAATGAAGTAAGCCACTGAATTGTGACCAAGCTCAGACCTGAAGAAGACTGAAAATTTGTTGAATGTGATCAGCCTGTCAGGATTTCCAGCCACCTCTGAACTCAGGGTATGGGCAGAGACTCTGTGATTGTGACTGGGGAGCCATTGGCCTGGTACAGTGGAATTTTCCTTACATGTAAATGTGCTGTGTGCTGATAGTGGGTCTTGATTTGGTTCCCCAGTGTTTGTCTGAACTGTGTTTTGCTTGCTGGAGGCTGCATCCAGCTCCACAGACTGAAATCTGTATTCATCTCCGATTGGCCTGGGCCTTGCCACACTGGCCCAGCCAGACTACCCACTGCACAGAGAAAGCCATCAACGAGAGACCTGCCTGAGGATCAGCCGCGTGCTCCACGCTTGAACAGGAACGACACCTCGGTGATTCATGTGGGCTCCGCTTCTCCTGGCACACCAGATCAACAACCTGCAGTCTTGATTTTCATCCTGTCTGTGTCCAGTATTGGGTATCATGGGTAAACGTCAGGGTAGCTCCCTGCAACAACAGCTTAATCTAAAATGTTGTCATCTGATTGCTTTGTTGTCTTTTCCTTCATGAACATAGCCCTCCAGCTCCGGATTACAAATAGTGTGTGTTGTGCATGTTGTTTTCTTCCACCACAGGGCCCCAATCAGCTGCGATGCCGGCCTACCCCAGGCAACATTCCTGGCTAGCCCACCTATTCCCCACCTAGGTACCCAGAGTGTGTGACTTTGTAGAGACTCTGAAGTGCATGCATAATGGTCTGATTGCTATAGCCTTTAAGTAAATTAACCTGATTATACCCCTTCCTTCTTCAAGCCCCCTGAATAAATTAGATCTTACTCTTTTTGCATTTACTCTTACTGTGGTTCCAATTTGTGCCAAAAGTACTGTACTGTTGCTATTTGCTGTGCATAACCTTGTTTTACAGGGGGTCCCCAGGGTCGAGCCAGAAGAACCAGCCCTGGTGGTAAGTGCAAACAGTGTGGGTACTTATATGGTGTACCAGGGGTATTGTGAAAATGATTATTGTACAGTGTTCAGGCCACTAGAAGGGAAAGAGGGGGGTTACAGTGTCCCAGAGGGCTGTGCCCAGTTAGCTTGACCACTACCAACCCTGACCTCTGGGTGGAGGCACCCGTTTCAGTACCCAGGCCCCTTAACCTGCTATTAGCCAAGCAGGCAGGGTTAGTAGCCCTTGAGATAGCACCATTTAGGGGTTACACATACATACATACATACATACATACATACATATAGTTCCCCAGGCATTCTAAACTTTGCAAACTGTTCTTTAGATGATGTGTTTAACAGAAGTCCCTTTGTCTACCACTGGTGGTTGTCCAGGTGGAAGTAAAGGATCCCATGGAAACATAGAAACATAGAATCTGATGGCAGATAAGGACCACTTGGCCCACCTAGTCTGCCCATTTCCCTACCTAATGGATAAACTGCAGATCCTAGTTAACAACAGCCTGCTTCCTCCTGCCCCCCCCACTAGAATTGCCTTATGTCTGTCCCATGCATTCATGAATTCCCCTATTGTTTTTGACTCTATGACCTCCTCAAGAAGGCTGTTCCATGCATCTACAACCCTCTCTGTGAAGAAACACTTCCTCACATTACCTCTGAGCCATCCCACCTCTATCTTCAAATTGTGCCCCCTGTATTTCTATCAAATGTTTGGCTAGAAGAGAAGAGAGAGCTGTAGAAAAAAATGTTTCCAGGTGTGTCACTTGAGAAGAGGATTTGGGTAAAACTTTAACAAAAGTATAAGAGATACACACATAATACTACAGGTAAATCAGGTGGCTTGTGTATAAAAATAATATAAAAATCACATATGCTACAGACAGGTGCAAGCAGGATGTGATGCAGAAGTTTACCATATTCCTTTGTAAAATTAAGCAATTCCCTTATCCTGAGTCATGGCTAACATTTCCGCTATTAAACAATGCAATTATTTATGTCTGTTTGTGGATGATAAGTGATTAGAGATGGCAGAAGATTACATGCAGTCCCAACACTATGAGTATATAACTCATGGCTTTGCAAAATGGTTTGAGATTAATCATGTTCAGTTGTAAGGCACTGTATGAAAGCAACATTCATCTATATATTCATTCTCATCTATTAGACACTCCCTTCTTATCAATCTGGGCAATCAAGACATTTTCAAAAATCTATCCAAACCAATATCAAAAATGGAATATAAGCTGTTTAAACCTGAATCTATATTTCTTCTTATAATTTATTTTGTTTAACGAGAGACCATCACAATTCCATAACAACCATTACAAACAGCATGAAAAAAATGAATATCGTACAACAACAAAACAGCACAGCATTATAAGGCTTACAAAAGAAGACATTAATAAGTAGCAGCAATTTTAGTTCAGTGCCTAAGAACAGCTTTCAGAAAATTAATCAACATGTTGTTGTCCTTTACATAAGTGGGACTCAATAATATTTATAAACAATCTTGAAAGGCTGATTTGCATGGATTTATAAAAACATCCAAAGATCCAAATGTTACACTCTCCATTTAAGAATAAGAGGACAGTAAAACATTGTATGAATATGTCTCAATCTTGACCATTGTTACCAAAACATTCAGTATACAGTTTGTTGCATTGTTTTTACATAATCTCCAACTTTTTTCAAAGGAATCATATCCAATCTACACAAAGTTAGAGTTCTATGATCTTGGCACCAAGGGGAAATGTTAAATATAATTAACACCCATGAAAATATTTAAACTAGAGGAACCAATGTGCTGTTTTTAATTTAGCAAGGTTGGTTCTATCTGAATCATATGCACTTTCCATAAGTCTAGTTGTCATTAGTCTTTTGCAAGTATAGGAAATTGTTATCCCCTTGAGTGAATTTTGCCAAAGGTGTCACATATTAATTTATTTTAAGACATCCTGTAAGTTAAGCCATAATGGTTTGGGCAAGTTAAAAAGGGCAAGGAAAAAAAGAGCTGCCATGTTTCTCTAGAGATACAGCGGAGAAAGTAATGGGAAAAACCCCCCAGCATTTAGAAGGTACAAGAGGACATAGAATGATGATAGGGAGAGTTACCAGGAGAAACAAACATACAGTAGAACTTGACAGCATATAAGACCCACCTGGCCCACCTAGTTTGCCCATTTCACTACCGACTGTTTAAGCTCCAGGTCCTATTTAATCTGCAGCCTACCTCCTCCTTCCTATCACTAGTTTCACCTTCTGCCTGTCCCATGCATTCTTGAATTTGACAACTGTTTTTGCCCCCACAACCTCCTCTGGGAGGCTGTTCCATGTAACCATGACCCTTTCTGTGAAAACATACTTCCTCACATTGCCTCCAAGTCTTCCTCCCTCCAGCCTCATATTGTGACCCTTCATTATTGCACATCTCCTTCTCTGAAAGAGACTGCCCTCTTGAACTCTGTTGATCCCCTTGAGGTATTTGAATGTCTCTATCATGTACCCCTTCTCCCTCCTGTCCTCCAGAGTATACATATTGAGTTCTCTAAATCTCTCCTCATATGGATTATGACAAAGAGAGGCAGGGAGAGCAGTTAAGAGCACAAAGGTGCAAATTGAGGAAAATATTGCTCAGTCAGCAAAAAAAGGGGATAAAACATTCTTTAGATATGTAAGCAAAAAGAGAAAGACCAACAGAGGCATAGTAAGACTAAAAGAAGAAGGGGTAGTTAGGAGGAAGAGGACCAAAAAAAAAAGTGGACATATTGAATAATGACTATTGTTCAGTATTTATAGAGGAAGAGATAGATGACAGGCCAAAGATAAGGGACAAAGACATTAATGGAAGGGAGGTGGACACTAGTCCTTTTACAGAGGACAGGATCCTCAAGGAACTAGCACAATTAAAAGTAGACAAGGCAATGGGACCTGACAGGATGCACCCTATGACACTGAGGGAGCTCAAGGAGCTGCTGACTGCACCTCTCACAACTCTTTTTGACCTATCACTGGAAATGGGGAAGTCTGCAGGGACTGGAAGAGGGAAGATGTTGTCCCACTACACAAAAGTGGAAATAAGGAGGAGGCAGGAAATTACGAGCCTGTCAGCCTAACTTTGGTAGTAGGTAAAGTAATGGAATCACTACTGAAAGAGAAGATTGGAGAATACATTGTATCCCATGGATTATAGGATCTGAGGCAACATGGGTTCACAGGTGGTAGGTCTTGCCAGACAAATCTGATCAAGTTCTTTGATGGGTGACCAGGGAGGTGGATGAGGAAGGAGGGGTAGATGTGGTCTATCTGGTTTTCAGTAAGGCCTTCAAAACCGTTCTACATAGAAGACTGGTGATCAAGTTGGGTAGCCTAGGAATAGGTCCAAAAGTAGTAAAATGGGTAAGAATTTGGCTAAGCAATAGGAGTCAGAGGGTGATGATAAATGGGGTCCACTCTGGAGAAGGCAAGGTGGCAAGCGGGGTGCCACAGGGGTCAGTACTAGGTCTGGTTTTCTTTGATGTCTTTATTAACGACAGTTTGGAAGGGTTGAAGTGGAAAGCATGCCTGTACATGGATGATACCAAAATGTGCAACAGAGTGGACACAGTGGGTGGGGGGTGGAAAGAATGAGGGGTGATCTGAAAAAGCTAGAAGAATGGTCATCTCTGACCCATATATTGCTTTGTGACCCTCCATCCTTCCCATTTGATCTTTGAGTTTTCACTATCCCATAAACAGCAATGTCGATTTCTATAAATTTTGTAAGGAGTACCAGAACTGTCTGATGCAGGGATGATTCATTTCCTGAGGGGGAATGTTCTAGGCCAAATAGCCTCAGTATTAGATTTAGGATTCTCTTTTTTCTCCATTAATCTCCACAGAATTCCAAAGTTTCCTATCAAGGGATTTAATCATATCCGGAATGATAGTCTATTGGGCTTGTGTTATTCTCTTTCAAACCCACATTTATAATGGATTGCCATGAGATTTGAGTATTAATATACATAGATGCACAGATACATAGACAGTGTCAGCAGATAAGGGCCTATGGCCCACCCAGTCTGCCCATTTGAGCTTGTAAGTTCAGTTTATGTTTTCCTAGAAGTCTGTTGCCCCTTACCCCTGACATCCAGAATTCCTTTATGTCTATCCCATGCATTCTTAAATCCCATGATTGTTTCAGCCCCAACCACTTGCTCTGGCAGGGTGTTCTACTTGTCCACCACCCGTTCTGTGAAGAAATTCTTCCTCATGTTTCCTCTGAATCGTCCTCCCTCCAACTTCATCCCATGCCCTCTAGTCCTGGAACATCTTTTTCACTTAAAAATAGTGTATTCCTGCACCCTGTTCCTCCCTGTAAGATACTTGTGTGTCTCTATCCTATCTCCTCTCTCCCTCCTCTCCTCCAGGGAGTACATGTTCAGTTTATTCAACCTGTCTTCATAGGACTTGTGATGCAATCCATGCACCATCTTTGTTACCCTCCTCTGAACCTTCTCTACCCTGTCTATGTCCTTACGTAGGTATGGTCTCCAGAACTGTACACTGTACTCCAGGTGGGGCCTCACTAGTGTCTTGTATAGTGGAATAATGACCTCCCCTTTCCTGCTGGTAATGCCCCTGCCTATACATCCCAGCATCCTATTTGCTTTACCTGCTGCCTCGTCACACTGTTTCCCTACCTTGAGGTCACCAGAGATGATAACCCCAAGATCCCTTTCCTGCTTGGTGCATGCTATATCCTCAACCCTCAACTGATATATTGTGCCAGGGTTTTTGTGCCCCATATGCATTATCTTGCACTTCCTTGCATTGAATTTCAACTGCCAAACCCTGACCATTCTTCAAGTTTCTGCAGGTCCTTCTCATTCTGTCTACACCTCTGGTGTGTCTACTCTGTTACAGAGCTTTGTGTCATCAGCAAACAGTGAAATTCTTCCTTCTAGGTCCTCATGATGTCACTGATGAAGATGTTGAATGGGACCGGTCCCAGCACTGATCCCTGTGGTACCCGACTGGTCACTCTTCCCTCTGTGGAGTGACAGCCATTTACCACCACCCTCTGTGTCCTGCCACCCAGCCAGTTACCTACCCACCACACTACTGTCCTGCCCACACCCGTATTCCCCAGTTTGTGTAATAGTCTTCTATGTGGCACAGTGTCAAAGGCCTTGCTGAAGTCCAGATAGGCCATGTCCACTGCCATCCCCTGATCCACCTCCCCAGTCACCCAGTCAAAAAATTCAATGAGGTTAGTCTGACATGACCTCCCCCTGGTGAAACCATGCTGCCTTTAGTCCTGTAGTCTATTGACAACCAGATGTTCCACCAAACTCTCCTTCAGTAGTGCTTCCATGATCTTCCCCACTACCGAGGTGAGGCTGACTGGTCTGTAGTTCCCTACTTCTTCTTTGTTCCCACTTTTGTATAAAGGGACTACATCTGCTGTCCTCCAGTCTTTGGGTACCTCCCTGTTTCCAGTGATCGGCTAAACAGGATAGCCAGAGGTTCAGCCACCACCTCTATTAGTTCTTTAAGGACCCTGGGATGCACCCCATCTGGCCCCATTGCTTTATCAACTCTTATTACTTCCAGTTCCTTCAGGACCCTTTCTCATGTAAAGGGACTTGTGTCCATTTCTGCACCATCCTCACCCCTTGTATTCCCTTCAGACCCATTACCCTCCTCTTCCTCAGTAAAGACTGAGCAGAAATACCTGTTCAATATGTCAGCTTTACTGTTGTAATCCTCCACACGGCCCCCATCCTCCCCGTTCAGTCTCACTATCCCTCCTTTTGTCTTTCTTTTTTCACTTATGTACCTATAAAAGGTTTTGTCCCCTCTACCCACTGATTTTGCAATATGTTCTTCTGTCTGAGCTTTGGCTTCCCTTACTGACCTCCCTGCCTCCCTTGCTTCTCCTGGTACTTCTCCCTATCCCCTTCTGCCTGTGTCTTTTGTATTGCCTGAATGCAATCTTTTGGCTTTCACTTTCTTTGCTACCTCTTGGAAAACCATAATGGACTCTCTTCCTTTTCCTCTGGCTAACCTGCTTAATGCATAATTCTGTTGTTCTTGTAATCCCCATTTTAAATACTGCCCACTGTTCCTCAACCCCTGATTCCTGTCCCATTCCCCTTAATGTCTCTTTCAAGTATCTCCCCATTTTCCCAAAGTCTGCCCCCCTAAAATCTAGGATACATGTTTTTGCGTGATTTGGTTCTGCTCTTTCTGTGATTTCAAACCACAATGACTGGTGGTCACTGTTCCCCAGGTGCTCCCCCACTGTTACACCCATCACACTGTCCCTGTTTGTGAGCACAAGGTCCAGTATTGCCTTCCGCTGAGTTGGTTCCATGACCAGTTGCTTGAGGAAGGCACCCTGAAGGGAGTCCAGGATAAATCTGCTCCTAGTTGATGCTGCTGCTGCTGGGATGCTCCAGTCCACGTCTGGAGTATTGAAGTCTCCAACCAATACTACCTCACCCTTGTCTGCCATCCTTTGGATGGCTAGCATCAGCTCCCTATCTGTTTCTTCATCCTGGGCTGATGGTCTATAGATCACACCTGTGCGGATGGCTGTCCCCATTTTCCTTTCCAGCTTAACCTACAGTATCTCTCCCCCATTTTGTTCCTCCTGGATCTCTGTGGCCCTTATGTCATTTTTCACATACAGTGCCACTCCTCCTCCCTTCCTGACTGCTCTGTCTCTTCTGAATATGTTGTAGCCAGGTATGGCCATCTCCCAGTCGTGGTTATCATTGCACCAGGTTTCAGTGATGGCCACAATGTCCAGGTCTGACTGTACCATGACAGCCTCCAGATCTTCCATCTTGTTGCTAAGGCTCCTGGCATTTGCACACATGGCTTTCCATGATTTGATCTCCCTAGACTGGTTTACTGTTCTACTCCAGCTCCTTCCTTGGTTGTCCTTTATCCCTGGTTCTCCTTGCTGTCTGTCCTTCTGCTGAATTTTGCCCCTTTTCTGCCTATCCACCTCTTGGGCACTAATCTCCATCTTTTGCACACTGCTTTGCAGAGATAGCCACTCCTCTGGTTCACTGTTTCCACTGCTAGCTGTGGGGGGTACCCTCCTTGCTGGTCTGCCACCCCCCTTTGCTAGTTTAAATGCTTGTCAATGTAGCATTTAAACTTATCATTGAGTGCTTGGATTCCCCTCCAGGATGGATGAAGGCCGTCAGGCTTGAACAAACCTCCATCCCTCCAGGTGGGTCCCCAGTCACCAATGAATCCAAACCCTTCCTCACAGCACCAGTTCTTCAACCATGAGTTAAAGTTCCTGGTGCATGCACTCCTATGCTCTTCCTTGCCTCTCGCAGGAAGTACTTCTGAGAAAGTGACAGAAGTAGCTACTTGCTTGAGACCCCTCCCCAATTTCCTAAACTCTTCCTGAACTTCCTTTTGCTCCCCATTTGCCAGGTCATTAGTACCTAGGTGGATAATGACATCCAGCTCACCCTCCCATCTTGCCTTCCCAGTGATCCCCATTATCTTCCATCCCTCCATGCCGTGGCACCTGGTATGCACCTCACCTCCCTGTCCTCCCCCTCCTGTGTTCCTAGCTGGATCCCTCTTATGATGGAGTCCCCCACCAGGATTCGCTTCCTCCTCCTCTGGGGTCCACTGCTTTCCCTGCTGAGGTCACCTCCTTGGCTAACCTCCACATCCTTTCCTTCCACTTCTCTGGGTACCTCTATTTGGTTGTCCTTGTTTGCCAGTGTGGCATATGAGTTCTTGAGTGGAATAGGATCTGGGATGTGCCTCTGCCTGACCGCTCTAACCCACCCTGAGCCCACTGTCATCCAAGTGCTCCTCGTTCTCAGCATCATGTAGCTGAGGTCAGAGGCCAGACAATTAACACCCCATATTCGAATTATACTCTGACAATCTCTTCATTGAAGCCCAAATGGCTTTGACAACCTCCAATTTGCTAATGATAGCAAAAACTGGAGCCTCTGATGAATGTGTATCTCTCCTAGCAAACAAGATACCTTGTTTGAAGCAATAAATGCAAAACTCTGCAATCACCAAATGATGTATAAGGTCAAGTAAATATTCATGATCTTTATAATCCTTCTTTTAAATGCCAGTGATTCCAAGTTCCATTTCCTTGCCATTTAGCAGTAATGTGTTCTTGTCCTCTAAGTCATTAATTCATTAGTGGTCCCATCACCAACATACTAAACCATTCACTCTGCTCAGGGTTTTTCCCTAGCACCTGGAAAACTGCCACCGTCAAACCACTGTTCAAGTCAGGATCAAGGAATGAAGTAGGGAATTATCAACCTATTTGCCTGATTGCTCCCCTCTCCAAAATCATTGAAAAAGTTGTTCATACCCAGCTCACCACCTTCCTCGACCATCATAACTTGCTCTCTGTTGCTCAGCATAGTTTCAGTTCTGGACATAGCACCAAAAGCACCCTGGTCAGGTTCACCAGTGATATCCTCAAGGCAAGCAATAAGGGCCTGTACACTGGCTCTGTCTTCATGGACCTAACCAAAGTGTTTGACCTGGTTGACCATTGCCTTCTCCTGGACACCCTAATGGGCTTGCACATATCTGAAAACGTCATCAAATGGGTTGGATGCTACCTCTCCAGCAGATCGCAGAAAACTAATATCAATGGCCATTTTTCTACTAAACGTCAGATTAAATATGGGGTATCCCAGGGCTCCATCCAAGGCCTGCTCCTGTTCTTGCTCTTCAGTAATAACCTCACTTCCATCTGCCAAACCACCCAACTAGTTCTTTACGTTGATGACATGGCCCTCTACTACAGTGAAACTAACCTTTATACAATGTTCACTAACTTGCAGGCTGACTTCAGCAAGCTACACACTTGGTTTTCTGCCAAAGGCATGGTTCTCAACTCCAAGAAGACCAGGTTTATGATCTTCTCTGGCCCAAGAAAAGCCCCAGTCATGGGATGATCTCTCTCAGACAATCTTGGTAACATCATAGAACAAGTCTACAAATTCAAATACCTTGGACTGTACTTAGACCCTCACCTGACCTACAATATCCATATTACCAAACTCATCAAGAAAATCCATGAGGCTAGGTCTCTTATACTGAATCAGAAAGTCCCTTATCCCTATCTCCAGAATACACCTTGCCAGCTCAGTTCTCCTGTCCCTCTTTAATTATGGCTGTATTGTCTATTTCCCCACCCCCAGCACATCCTCCCTGTTATCCAAACTCAGGACTACATACAATAAAATTACATGCTTCGTGACTGGCCTCCCCTGGCTGACCCATCACTGTACCCTCTATGCCACCCTCAAGTGACTCACCCTTGAAGGCAGGTTCCAACTTAAAATGCTCTCTTTCCTACACAAAGTTCACTGTGACCTACTGTCGATCAGCATTAACTCTCTTTTCCCCTTATCAGTTCCCAAGTGCAGTGCTAGAGGGGCCACCAGCCATATTTTTGACACCCCTTTTTACTGCACCAAGCTTGTGTAGAACTCCATCACATAAAATGGCCTTACATTTTACTATAAACTGCCCCTGAACTTCAGGCCTTTAGTTCATTTATTTTATTCATTTATTTATTCATTACAAATCGGGTTTACAACCTTTGAGTCAGAGACTCATTTACAAAGGCACCTCATCACTGGGGGGGCAGACATCAAGACAGTTATTACTGTGCAGATTCAAACAGAGGATATCATTACAGGTGCAGTAAAAGGAACATTACCATAGATACACTTAGGTTACATAATGTAGTAGTTTGTATGTTACTTAGGCTGCATAGTGTTACAAAATTGTGAGTTACACTCATGGATATAGTAGGTTCTCAGAGAAGACTGCGGGTTATATCCCTGTTTGGACCTAGTAGGGAAGGAGTGGGTCTGGGGAGGGAGAGGCTGTCCAGTGGACGTTGTGTTGTTCAATTGGCTCATTCATCTCCTCCCTGAAGGACCACCTCCTCCAATCCACCATCTGTGTCTGCCCCAGTAAGTAACCCCCCCTGAATGTCCACCAACCCTTGAGTTACCTTAGAGTTTATAAGTATCTGTATATTGGCTCTGTTGTTGTGTTTCTCTATTCTAGATGGCTCTGTCATATACATTGTTCCTATAGTAAATACCATCAAAATCTGCAAATATTGTTTTTACCTTTTTCTCTGTATTATCGAATTTTTGTACCACTGGACATTTTTGAAAATGGGCATTTTTGTTCACAAACCTTCCATTATAAAAACAAAATTGAAATGAATTGAAATCAGTATTCCTTTGTAGATTGATAGAAGACAGCTCACTGTGCAGGACCTCAACATTATTCTGAGGAAGTGGTTTTGTAATAGGTAGTTGATTTAGTTCCCTATTTTTACATTATTTTCTACATGCCTGAATCTGGAATCTTGAGTAAGCTGTAATGTGTTTTTCTATGGCTCTCCCTGATTATTCAGAGTCATATTCTCTTGGCCCTCATCACAGATTAACTCCTTTTCAATTTCTGACTTCCTTGATCTTCTTCTTTGACTTTTTTTTCCTTTTTTCCTTTTTCAGTTTTAACCTTATTTAAACTTTTTTATTTTACTGGGGTAATGGAAATTATCTCAGAGAATGATCTATTGGGGCTCCCCAAACATTGAAGTTTATTGAGAACCAAATTTAAAAAGTGTGATCTGCTGATCGAAATGATTTTTAATTTGAAAAATCTGTCTTTAAGATCATAACTATTTGAGAAATAATAGGAATCTGATTATCCATAGCATTTTCAGTAGCATCACTCATAATATCTATTGGAGATTCACTGCAATTAACAGTCGGATGTAAACTTTCTGAGATAATATGGCTATTAGCATTTCTACCTGTCTCACTCTCTATACACATGTTAAAAAAATCTTAAGAGGTCAAGTCCAGAGTTACTTAACTGACCTCGACACTGAGATTGCCTTATAGCTAGCTGCACATTTGAGCAGACTCAATAGATCATAAAGGCCTGCTTCTGCCGACATTTTCATATGTTCGTATAGCTACTAATAGTTCCTCAGACTGATTTAACTCTGTATTAAGGTCTGAGTTGATGCTACGAAGGCTAAAAAAATCCAATATTTTTTGTGTGTGTGTTATGAGTAGAGCCATTAGTATCAATAGCTGATGCTGATGAAGTTTAATTTAAATAAGCCACTTATTTTGTCAGGGTTTCCTGAGTGCATTTCTGCCTGAGTTATAACTGGCCCATTAGCAGCCATATATTTACTTTTGCAGAAATGTAGTACAGTAATGGGTTTTTCTAAGGGGTCAAGAACAAGCAACCTCTTTCTAGTTCTTATTTATTTTTTATCTGTCCATGAGGTGAGGAACTTAATATTATCCAAACTCCTAATCTCATCAGCCCCCTTCCTCTGCTCTTCATTGTTTAAATTCATCATTTCATTATGTACAGGGACAGAATCTCCATTAGTGACTGAGTCACCTAAAAAGAAGGCCAGTCCCTCTGTGGTTAGGTTTTCAGAACCTGTATGAACTAAAATATCCTCCATATTATTGTAGGAAACCGCTTCTTTCATAATTTGATAATTATTCATAGTCAGAGGTGTCTTAAAGGCTGGAGCAGATGCCTTATGTGACTACAGATTAACTTTATCCAATTTGTGTTTTTTATTTGTTTTCATCTGCTCAGAACCAGTAAGTTGATGACCACTTCTAGTATGCATTTCTATATTATACTATGGCAAGAAAGAATCCTGGCTTCTGATTAGTCAGTTGGCTGTCACAGCAGGGATATTATCCTGGCATAACATCCCTGCTGATTGTTTGTAGGATATGGAGACTGATGCTGAGCTCTTTTTTCTCTTAAGAAACAAAAATAGTTTTATACACTAACAAAACCATTCTTTAAAATGATTTTTTTAACTATAAAACAATAAGCCATTGCAAAATAGGAATATGCCCTCTAAGGTGGGTGTTATGCTGGGATAACATCCCTTCTCGGGTGTTGGATGCCCTCAACTAGTGGCCTCAGGCTCAACCACCCAAGGTGGGATGTTATCCCAGCATAACACCCAGCCTGGAAGACATTATTCTTTTATTAAGCACTGTTAAAGAAAACTATATTAAATTGGTAAAATATTTATGAATCTATAAAACTCACCCTGTACACACACCCAAATGGTATCCATGTTCAATGCAATGCTTTTCAACCAACACAAAACCTAACAAAACATGTCAATAAACATGCTCAATAAATCCCTGGTATAGTGAAGTCTTATTTCCCCCATCACTTTGCCTAGAGTTTCAGTGCTGTATAGCAAGAGTTTGTCTTTTTTTATCCATGTATTGTACATGCTTAGAGGTAAAACAACAACATATTTCCATATACAGTTTAAGGAAAAACTATGAAACTGAAGTTGGGTTTTAGTGTTACTGTAGGTATAGACACAGAAGTACTTGTTAATGAAAGTTCAGCCTCCATGCAACAAACTTGGAATACAAATAGGGTGTGAATACAGTAGCTCAAAAACATCACTGGGGTTTGCAGGATTATAGTTCCCTGTAACAGGTCTGACAGACTGGGACCTTAGCATAACATCACCACAAACAGGCACTCACTGTAACAGAGTTCCTTACAACATGTCTTCACTGTAGCATGATATTTTTTAAATGAGTGATGTCTTTCTAAAGACAACTTTATAACCCTTTCAAAATTAGGTCATACTGTTTCAGTAGTTAGCTTTTTTAAGTTGACTTAAAATGTCTCAAGTGACTGCTTTGCACAACTACAAAACTGTAAAAAGTCCATTGTGTCATTGTAATATTCTTTAAGGATATCCTCGGTTAGCCCAAGTGTATTTAAAATTTAATGGGGCTCTATCAGGCAGTTAGAAAGAAAGGAGTTCTGCAAGGTTATGCCCATACACCTCTCCTTAAAAGGGCAGCATAACCCAATTGGTAATTAATTATTGTGACACAAAAGAAGATCACAGCAAGATAGCTAAGGATTTATCTGCATTTTCTCCTTCACACAAGGTCAAACGCCAACAAATTAGGCTTTTACTGTCATTAGCCATTCTCAATCTGTCTTTGATTATCAGCTCATTTTGTTTACGCTGGAACTTGCTTCTTCACTCTTACAATACAAAGTAGTTTATGTAGCCTGCTGTGTGAATCTTTTATTTCATTAAGTCATTGTAAGACTTTCAGTTTATTTATCTGAGACAGACAGAACATAGGACAAGCCATACCTGTAAAGACTTACTTTTCAAATTTAGTTTGATTCTAGTGAAGCTCTCAAACAGTGCAGAGCTGGACTCTCAGGAAGGATTAGTTGAATGTGTTATGGCACATGTAGAGATGTTGTGAAGTAAAACTTTGTCAGAGAAGATATGGTAATTGGAAAATTTGCTCTTTATGAAGATCTGGAAAAATGCCTTCAGATTTGTCATTTTGCCCAAAACCTTCATGAAGGCAATGGGTTGAACTGTTTTCACTGGTAAAGTTTTACCAAATTCAATGGGCAATGGGGCGCATGCACATCAACAATATAGTGCAGATTGTTGCAGACATTGACACAAACAGAGAGGCCATATGCATTACTCTAACTTTTTCAGGTGGCCTTTGGACATGGTCAATGGGCCTGCAGAGGCAATCACAGAACCATTCCCTTTATTCTCATAGTACCCCATCCCCACCGTACATGATTCCAGTAAAAGAATATAATATTTCCCTTCCACAACCTACTTAGCTTCCCAAATCCACCCTCCTACCCCACAGTCCTAGATATATTCTGATACTTTAATGTCAGTTTTGTCAGTTTAAAATGATATCAGATTTCAGATATCGGATATCAGACTACCTATAGCTGACTACCTCATCACCACTTTCTCTGATCTAAGCTCTGTCCTCCCCAGCAGCTTTTTTGATCCAATCCCCTCCTCACTCCCCCCGCCCTGCATCACCCCCTTTCTACCTGTGCACCCTAATCCCCCATGAAGCCAGGCTACACCTGCTAAAAGCTCTTGGTAGTAATAACCCCAGCAGCGATCCCCTCAACTCCAGGATCCTCTGCCTGGTCCTGGATGTTGTCCTAGTCCTCCTGATGATCTACTTAACCAGTCCCTATGTCTTGGACAGTTTCCCAGTGCATAGAAAACTGCTGAAATTACTCCAATACACAAGATCAGTGATCAATCCTCCCCCAGAAACTATCGGCCAATCTATATCCTCCACCCACTCTCCAAAGTCCTCAGAAAAGTGGCTTTTATCCACCTATCTGAGTACTTGGCTAAGTATGACATTATGTACCCAGAGCAGCACAGCTTCTGCCCAGGACACAGTACAACCACTGCTCTCCTGGAGTTCTCCCAATACCTGCACTCTGCTCTTGACTCTGGCAGCCTGGCCGGTGCAGTGTTCATTGGCCTCTCCAAGGCCTTTGGTACTGTCTGTCACCCCCTCCTACTTGACTCTCTCCATGAACTCAGTGTCTCTGCTGGTCCCCTTGCCTTGTTTTCCAGTTACCTCTCTGCTAGATCCCAGGGTGTAAAAATCAATGGCTCCTTCTCCAACATTTGACCCGTTAGCTCCGGGTCCCACAGGGCTCATTCCTGGGTCCCATTCTCTTCAGTATCTACCTCAACACTCTCCCCAGCTTTTGCAGTAGCAAGATACTCCTCTATGCAGATGATACAGTTCTCTTTGCCTCACACCCAGATCCCTCCACTCTCCAATCATCCCTTCAACTCGCCTACAACCAAACAGAAAAGTGGTTTCTTGATCACAAACTAGTCATAAACCTTAAGAAAACCAAAGCAATGTTCTTCTCTCACCACCAAAATAAAGCTAGAAGTTCTCCCCTCCTGATTACCCCCAACTCTCAGCTCCCATTAGAGCAGGTGCCCACATACAAATACCTAGGTGTCACTTTCAATACTGCCCTCAACTTCCACACCCACATCAATGCTCTTTCCTCCACCATAAACTCTCAGATTGGTCTACTTTAGCACCATAGGGATTGCCTGCCTCATGCTGCCCTCCGGCTGCCCATCACCTCCTCCATCCTGTCCCTAGTGGAGTACAGCTTGTCCATCTATGCTGCAGATGATAACACTGCACTCTCTAAAATCCAGCTCTCCATCAATAAGGCCTGTAGGCTCCTAACCAGAGCCTCTAGCCACACCCACACCTGCCTGCTGTATTCCTCCACCAACCTGCTCAACTTCAAGGAATGTCTGCAGTATCAGACCTGCCTTCTTGCTAAGAAATCCCTGCTCAGACTATCCCCCCAAGGAGTCTCTGCCTCCCTACCACGGTCGTCCTCATCCATTTCCACCCACAGCTCTGTTAAAGTCACCTTCAAAGTGCCCAAAACCAAGACCTCCCTCACCCAGAGGTCCCTCTTTTATTGAGCCCCCACCTGATTTAACTCCCTTCCTGCATCATCAATACTGCCAAACTTGGTCCCTTCAAAACTTCTCTCTGGAACCATCTCTTTAATGTCTGCTGCTGTAGGTGCAACTAACCCTGCCCCCCAATCCTACTGCAGGACCTTTCCCTGCCTGGTCCCCCCTAATCTCTGCAAGGTCCCCTGGACTGCCGATCCATCTTTCCCTCTACCCTTTTTTACCTATCCTCTTAGGTTTATACAAGGATGTATTCCACTGCAACTCCAGAGAAATTGTACATTTTTAATTGTAAATCTGTATTTTATACCAACATGTAACTAAGTGTATTCTGTGTTCAGTGTTTGCACCTGTAATGTTGTCCAATGTTGTATCTGCACAATGTCCTATTGTCTTGCCCTCCCTGTGACGAGGTGCCTTTGTAAATGAGTTCCTGACTCAAAGGTTGTAAATCTGACTTGTTCAAATGAATAAATAAATAAAATACATTTTTATTTCATAGAATGTATAAAACCACCAGTTATCACATTTGTAAATATGTTAAAAATAACTAAGGAAGTTTAAGTACAATTAAATCCATGAAATACATGGCATAAAACACATAAATATTACATCCCTCACACATAACATAACAGCAGTTTCATCTACAGTTTTAATGTTCCAAATAGAGGAGTGATAATTCAATAAATAACATATAACTAAACATATATTTTTTATCACATATCTTACACTGCCTTAATTGCCATTTGGTGTTATACAGAAAACTAAGTGTGCAAAAGAAGCAACTCCAAATGTAACTTTTAGGGCCCGATTCTCAAAGCTCTGGGGGCAGCACAAAGGGCTTGCATCCCAACAAGTGGCACAAAGTGTCCCTTGTGCCACAGTATGCCCTGGGAGTGAGTCATAAAGGCAGCCTGTGTCTAACACAGGCTGTCTGCACCAAATCAGGGTGCTCTGCCTGTGTACCACAAAATGGGCTATGGCAAGTTACTAAGGGTGTGCAGCAGATGCAGGCTGCTAAAGCTCCTCAAACAGTATTCACAAAACTCAACCAAAGGGTAAATTTCTAAGCACCCTTAGGCTAGCCAGGGCTGTTCCAAGGGTACTTAGAAATTTACCCTCTGGAAGAGTTCAGCACTTAGATAATGTGCTGTAGTCCCCCCCCCAGCCCTGATGTTGGCCATATTTATATTTAAAAACCAAACAATCCTGGTGCTCTAGTGGCTCCCTCCTGATCCCCTATCCATCTATAGATAAAAAAATTCCCTCATCCGTGGTAGTCTAGTGGTCCCCCCTCCCATATCTATGTAGACATAAAAAAGCCTTATCCCAGGCAGTCTAGTGGACCCCACCCCACCCGGCAGGTAATGCCTACCACCCTGCTCCCCCCATCCTAAACCCTGAGCCGGCAACCAGCACAGCCGTCCTCTCACCATCATGGCTGACTGCTGACTGATCTGTCACTGAGTGCATACTGTATAATACCATACACGCTCATTGATTGACAGCTGTGTTTCAAAAAAGCATGAGCAGAGTGGTTGTAGTTTGTTTGTAAACGCAAATTGTGTACCATTTACTATATTCAATCTAAAGTGGCAATAAGCTTTTCTGTGTTGGAATTTATCACATATCAGAAGATAGCATTCCATCCCCTAACTGATTTTGAGGGCATTATACAGAATCGGGGAATTTAATGTTGTTAGTTTTGCCAAATTGTCTTGTAAAAGATGGTCAAGTATCCTCTGGAGTGCAACACTACTTTATGACTTAGGCTGGCACAATGCAAATGGTGTGTCTAATCCTTCTAGACCAAATTGTTTAAGTATACTGTTTAATTTTGAAAAACACCTAATATTTGCATGTCCCTTGATTGCCTCATGAAGGCACAGTTTTGTCAAATGAGAGTTTCCTATACAAACAATCTTGCACCAAAGGTTCAACATTCTTTTTATAATTACAAATGTAATACTTAACCACCTAGGTTCTCTTCTCACAACTGCCCCAGAAGTATCCTTTCGTAAGCCCAAAACCTTTCTTAAAAAGTTGTTCTGAACTGATTCTTGGGCAGTAGCTGAATCATGGTAGCCCCAAACCTCTGCAGCATACATCAATTATGCATTTGTTTTAGCCGTAAAATACTTCACCAGGGCACTAAAAGATTGTCTTGTAAGCAAAATGAAGAATGCCTTTTGTAGTTAGTTCAGCCTGTAATTTGATTGCCTTAGTGTGTTCTTTCCAAATTAAAAGCCTATTAATATTAGTACCAAAACAGTTATAAGAATATGTCTCTTCTATATACTGGTCTCCTACTGGCCATTTCTGATATACCCTTTTCTTTTTTGAGAATACCAATACTTTTGATTTACTGTAATTCAACTCTAAACTCAGTTTCAATAGTTGTTGGTAAATTTTGCCCAATCTCCTTGTTAAGCCCAAAGAGATAGAGGAAATCACCACCATGTCATCTGCATATAACAAAATTGGAATTGTACACCCAAATATAGAAGGGTCAGACATGTCAATTTTATATAGCTGTTTGACAACCGTGTCTATGTATAAATTAAACAGACACGGAGTCAACAGACATCCCTGTCTTGCATTAGTTTGAATATTAATTTTATTTGTCAAAGAGCCAGTATTATTCATTCTTACCATAGCGTTAGTTTCTCTATGTAGCATAATGATAATTTTCAGTAATTGATGGTCTATTCCTAGGTCATACAGAATTTGCCATAGGGTATTTCTATTTAAAAGGTTGAAAGCTGATTTTATATCCAGGAATGAGACATACAATTCTCTCTCTTTTTATTTTATTTTTTTTGGTGAATACCTACTTATGTATCAAATATTGTAAAGTGAAGATTTGGTCTACTATACCAAATCCTTTTCTACCCCTCCACCCCCCCGATTAAAGAAAAGAAATAGTTTTTCTTCTACCCATATTTCCAATAATCTTAGGATCCGACTAGTATACCTTTTTGAAGGTACACATAATAAGGAGATTGCTCTGTTACATGTGCAGGAATCTCTGTCTCCTTTTTGCAGCTGTGGGCAGAGCCTACAGCCATTTTTCTGTAGCTAGAAAAATGAGATACTGAAGCACAAATGCTATGGGACCAAATAACCCTCTATTTACATACAAATTAGATGGTAGAACATTAAATTCTACTACCAATGAAAAAGATCTTGGGATTATTATATCTGAGGATTTTCTTCCATCTACTCAGATAATTGAAGTCATACTCAAGGCCAATAGAGTTATTTGGTCAATAAGAAGAAATATAAAATCAAGGGACAGTAAAGGGATGATGCCTCTATATAGGGGATATGTTCGCCCCACCTCGAATATACCTCTCAGCTGTGGTGCTCCTTTAGGAACTCCAATATTAATTTACAGTGGCGTGAAAAAGTATTTGCCCCCTTCCTGATTTTCTCTATTATTGCATATTTGTCACACTGGATGTTTTCAGGTCTTTACAGAAAATGTAATATTAGATAAAGGGAACCTGAGTGAACAAATAACACTTGTTTTTTTTTACTTATTTCATTTATTTAATGAAAAAAGTTAACCAACACCAACTGGCACTCTGTGAAAAAGTAATTGCCCCCTTACACTTAATAACTGGTTATGCCACATTTAGCTGCAATGACTGCAACCAAACACTTCCTATAATTCAATATCAGTCTTTCACGTCGCTGTGGAGGAATTTTAACCCACTCTTCCTCACAGAACTGCTTTAATTCAGTAACATTTGGTAGGTTTTCGAGCATGAACTGCTCATTTCAGGTCCTGCCACAGCATCTCTATTGGGTTTAAGTCTGGACTTTGACTAAGCCACTCCAAAACTTTAATTTTACTTCTTTTAGCCATTCTGATGTGGACTTGCTTTTGTGTTTTGGATCATTGTCTTGCTGCATGACCCAACTCTGCGTCAGCTTCAGCTGACGGAAGGATGACTGGACATTCTCTTAAGAATTTTCTGGTACAGAGCAGAATTCATGGTTCCTTTAATTATGGCAAGTCATCCAGGTCCTTAGCAGCAAAGCATCTCCACACCATCACACTACCACCACCATGTTTGACTGTTGGTATGGTGTTCTTACTGTGGAATGCTGTGTTTGCTTCTGTGAGACATTATAGGATCCATGTTGTCCAAAGTTCCACTTTGGACTCATCTGTCCATAGAACATTTTCCCAAAACGCTTGTGGGTCATCCAGGTGCTTCTTGGCAAATGAGAGGCGAGCATTTATGTTCTTCTTAGTTGTAGTGGTTTCCATGTGCTACTCTCACATGAAGTCCATTTTTGCCCAGTCTCTTCTGATTGTGGAGTCATGAACACTGACCTTAGCTGAGGCAAGAGTAGCCTGCAGTTCTTTGGATGTTGTTTAGGATCCTTTGAGACTTCTTGGATGATTTTACACTCGCCCTTGGAGTAATTTTGGTAGGCCGCCCACTCCTGGGAAGGTTCACTACTGTTCAAGTGTTCTCCATTTAGAGTTATGGCTCTCACTGTGGTTCGATGGAGTCCCAGAGCCTTAGAAATAGCTTTTAACCCTTTCCAGACTGATGAGGGCAACAAATTTTTTCTGATCTTTTCAGGAACTTCCTTTGATCATGGCATAATGTGCTTGTTGAATCTTTGTGCTGGCAATGTGACTCTGATGGTAAGGGCCAAAATAAGTGAGGTTTATATTGAGCAGGGCTGGCTGTAATCAAGCCTGGCTGTGTTCAATCAGCTGACTCTAATTATCCCTTTAATTGGGTTGATTTAACTAGGGGCAATTACTTTTTCACACAGTGCCAGTTGGTGTTGGTTAACTTTTTTCATTAAATAAATGAAATAAGTAAAAAAAAAAGTGTTATTTGTTCACTCAGGTTCCCTTTATCTAATAATATATTTTGTCTAAAGACCTGAAAACATCCAGTGTGACAAATATGCAATAATAGAGAAAATCAGGAAGGGGGCAAATACTTTTTCACGCCACTGTATTAAAAAAAGTACAAAGGAGATACACCAAACAAATCAAGGGACTGCATAATTTATTTATTTATTTAGCTTTTGTTAACTAGGTAGGTACACTAGACAATACATTTGCCTATTTTCAGGTATGACCCAGGAGAGTACCGGCGATATGACATGGTACTACAGGATACATTTTAGGCAGTTACATAGAAAAGCAGCAATATGATGGTTACATTTTAGGCAGTACACAGAAAAAACAGTAACATAACATAGTCAGCAGGTACAGAGGTCATAACAAGTACATTGGAACACCAGAGCTACAAGCAGCAGCGCATTATATACTAGCCATTATACAGAGAAAGTCATTACATACAAAAACATAGACAGTCCCCAGGAGCACCATCATGGCCATGCCCCATACCCAGAGTGTGAAACTGAAACCATGCAAACAGGCAGAGCATAAGGAGGGATGCTCAGTGTAGGGGGCCAGGTGAGATTTCTGTGGCTTAGGACAGCCACACACAGTTAAGAGCTTCAGGTGTCTCCACAGGGAGGTTTGGAGGCAAGCCTGGGAGGGAGAGGCATGAACCTGGGCAGGAAGGGTGTTCCATAGTCTGAGGGCACACACAGTGAAATCTCTGTCCCCCATTTGAGTGTGTGTGGCAGGAATCCTTAGAGCTGCCGGGTCAAGGGATCTGAGGGAATACAATGGGGAGGCCACTGGTACAAGGTGCCCCACCAACCCAGGCTGGGTGCCAGTCCCAAGAACTTTGCCTGTGAAGCAACCCAGCATGAAATTTAAGTGACTGGATGGGGATAGCCAATTAAGCTTACTGTACAGGTCACAGTGGTTGGGTGAGTCGAGGGGCAGCAAGCACAAATCGGCGGATGTTGTTGTAAGTGACTGTCTACCTAGCAAGGTGGGATTTGGATGTGCGGGCAAACAGGAGAAGCCCATAACATAGTGAGGGTAGAAACACCTCTAGCCAATGTGAGGCAGGTGGCGGGAGTAAGATTACTCTTTGTCTGACAGGCCAGAACAAGTTTGCAGTTAACGGTTCTGCAGACATTAAGGATATGGAGTCCTAGATCGAGCTGAGGGTCCAGTGTAACTCCAAGGTATTTGATGTAGTCGGTGATGAGAACCGGGACACCATCAAGACCAGTGATGTACAGGGGGTCAAGAGAGGCCTTAATCTTGGCTGGGACCCAAAGATCATGACCTGAGTTTTTATGAGGTTGAGGGTCAGATTGTGTGATGTTACCCAAGATTGGACACTCCTGAAGTCTACACTCAGCTGGTGGTTTATGATCCCTATATCTCAGGAGTGGGTTAGGATGACCAGATCGTCAGTGTATAGGATGGACCTGGAGTAGGAGGAGGTAGTGGGTAAGATGTTCATAAAGATGGAAAAAAAAAGCAGGGGCCCCAGGACTGAGCCTTGGGGAACACCTGGGAACACAGAAGTGGTGTCCGAGAGCACCTTGCTGTATTTGATCAGCTGTCACCTGCTCTGCAAGTAGTTGGAGAACCAGCAGAGAACAGGGGGTGACAGGCCGAACTATCTAAGCTGGGTGCAGAGCAGCGCATGATCGACTAGGTCGAAGGCTTTGGATAGATCGATGAAAATGGCTCCCGAAAGTATACCCTGGTCCATAGCTGTTCTGATCCCAGAAGCAACAGTGACAAGGGCCGAGAAGATGCTGTGGCCTTTACAAAAGCCATGCTGTTCAGGAGACAGCAGCTCATGAGACTGGATATACTCTGTGAGTTGCCCCCTCCACAACTTTCTCTAGGAGTTTACTGATTGCAGACAGTATGGCTATCGGACGGTAGTTGTCCAGAATCTTATGGTTGCCCTGCCTAAATATGGGGACAACCCTTGCTACTTTCCATATGTCAGAGATGACCCCCAAGGTGAGAGATAGGTTAAATATATGTGCCACCAGGGAGGCAATATGAAAGACCCCAAGATGGAGGAGCTTGGATTCCATGCCATCATGGCCAGCACTGGAGAAGGGTTGGAGACCAGAGATCAATCTCTGCATCTCTTGTGCCATCACAGCCTTGAAATAGAATAACAGTCAGGAAATGAGGGTCAGTTGTGTAGCTGAGTTCAGGTCACAGCTTTCACCTCCACTGGGGGAGCAGAGGGAGGTGAAGAAGAAGAAGAAGAAGAAGAAGAAGAAGAAGAAGAAGAAGAAGAAGAAGAATCAGCATTTATATAGCACTTTTCATACATCCAAAGTGCCTTACAAGCAATGCTAGACTGGTAATGAAGTGACTGAATGTGTGGTGGCAGCCAAATCACACATCATCACCCACACACAGCCTGTATAATTGCATGAACCGGTTTATGGGAAGGGAATGTTGGCCAGGACACAGGGAATGTTCCCTACTCTTTGCGAAGAGGGCCCTGGGTTCTTTTACTTCCATCTGGACAACACCAGAATGGGCAGAAGGGACCTCGGTTTAACATCTTATCCAAAGGATGGCACACCCCAGCAGTACAGAACCCCCCAATACTGCACTCAGATGCCAGCGATTTTTAGGTGCAAGTCCAATCCTGGTGTGGGACGAGAACCACGGCCTTCTGGTCCAAAGGTGGATGTGCTACCAACTGAGCCACGCTGACACCTGTGTCAGGTGAGGGCAGACAGATCCAAGAAGTGAGCGTTAAAAGCGTTGGCGATGGTCAGTGGATTGTTACAACTGGTACCATTAATGAGCATATCAGTAGCCTTCCCTTGGAGGAACCATTTACTATGTTTTTTATGTTCCTCCAGAAGGTCCTATGGTCTTTTGCTGAATTCAGCAGTGCTGCTTTGCAGAATTCACTTTTTGCCACCCTGATCCTCATTCTGGAGCCTTCTGTACTGCTGAAGTATGGTCTGAACTATTGAGACCTTGAAATTGGCCAAGCACTTATTCCTAGTCCTCAAGAGGATAAGGAGGCTCCCATGCAACCATTTGGTAGCGGACTCCCTTACCCTCCATCTAATGAGAGGGACGTGCTTGTCCTGGAGCGTCCCTAAGATACTAAGAAACTGACTGACTGCAGAGGCTGGGTCATGAGCATTCCAGACTGCAGACCAGTCAATGTGCTGAAAATCATCATGGAAAGACCCCAAGTCAAACAGTGAGAAGTCCCAAATTTGGATGACTTTATGTGGGATTTTCAGGGCAGGGACCTTCCATACACAGAACAAAGGGGAGTGGTCGGAGGTGGAGTCAGAAAGTGTTCCTGAAGAGCAAATCCTTTCTGGTCCATTGGAAAGGACCCAGTCAAGGAGAGAGCCTGAGCCACCAGTGGGTGACCACCTGGTGAGTTCCTTGATGAGTTGGGACAATGAGAGCCCAGCCCTGAGAGGTTTGTACATCTTAGCATTGTCGCTGAGCCAGTTTAGGTTGAGATCACCCAGTATCAACAGCTCATTGTTCCCAGCCAGTGACCCAACCGTGTCAAGGAGGGAGGACAGCCCCAATATTCCCCCCATGGGGAGGTTGTAGGTACAGGCAATGTGGAGCTTTTTTTGCATTCCCGGGTAGCAGAACTGCATGCAGCAGTTCACAGGGCAACAATAAAGACTGTTGTCCAGTCAGCACTGTAAGATTAAGGCGACTTCTGCAATAGACCAGGATACCGCCCCCCCACACTTTTTACCTGGTTGGTCCTGCCTAACAAGGTCAAAGCCAGGTAGCGCACATGCCGAGTTAGGGGTTGATGGCTTCAGCCAGGTTTCCGTTATACTCAGGATGTCAGGCTTATGGAGGGTGACCCACACATGGAGTTCAGCCAGGTTAGGCAGGAGGTTATGGATACTGAGATGGGCTATTTTTAACCCTTTGCCACTAGACCAGCCCATAGATGGGGAGAAGGGTTGTTGGGGGCCAGGATTGGGTTCAATATCCCCTGAGAGGGCTAGAGTCACCAATAAAAGCCAAAGGAGATGCCTCAGAGGGGGAAGGCCATCTCTGCCACATGGCCAATGCTCCAGCCCATTATAAGAGGGTACCAAAGTCTACTAAGATCAAGACAGCAGATAGGCCAGGGCGACTGCCTGTCACAGGCAATTAGCTTTGAGTATGTGAAGTCAGTCATATCAGGCTGAACAGGCATGCTCCAGGGACTCCCCACAGGAGGGGCATTATCAGCACATGGCAGGAGGAGGCATAGCACAGTGAGCAGTCCAAGGGCAAAGGAACTGGTCAGGAGCTTAGAACCCCCCCATGTCATATGACTATATCCAACCACAGTAACCAAAGTGGTGGGTATACTGGGTGCAGGACAGACAGCAGGGGCACCTGCAGAGATAGACTCAGGGATGCTGGCACGTCAGTCCCCACAGGGCTCCACAGGTATTAGCCTGAGTGCTCTACCAAATTGGCCCCTTCAGTTGAGCACGTACCAGGTGTCTACAGCCCATGTTCATTGAGCGAACAGGGTCGATATGTAGCTGTGAGATAGACCAGAAGGGATAGGGTAAAAAGTGTCAGACAGATCCACTTATACTTGAGATAAGATACAGGGGCTGAAACAAATTGTGTCCCCATCAGCACAAGGAAAGAGATCCAGGGTCAGAGGCACAAGTAGTTATGTCCACCTCTGCCACACCATTGAGAATACAAGAGACTGACACTAACACTTCAATTCAGGTTAGTACTAGACTATGACAATGAAACTCAGCAACAGGTTCATACTTATACACCTCGGAAAAGACACATGACACTACCACAGTCGTATACAGGTGCAACTTGTTTATTTTAACAGTTCCAAATCTAGACTATGCAGGGCAGACACAACTATGATGATATAGGATTAGATGATTAGTATGGCATGGGGAGGGGGAGTGACCAATAAGCATTTGACAGGAGGAGGGAATGGGGTGGGAGGGAGGAAAGTTTACCCCAACTTCTCCACTCCAACTGGCCGACTTACCAGTTTCCAGCGCTCAGACTGGTTATGGTCCCACTCGCCGCCCTGTCAGTTACGACACCCGCAGGTAAGCAACTCAATTTAAAGTCCAGAGCTCCTGCTCAGAAGCAGGAGAAATATTCTTGTGCAGTATCAGCCAGAGAAATTACTAGAGAGGTCTGCCAGGCCACAGACTGAAAGCTGGCACCTCAACCCTGCCAGAGTTTGCATGTCCTTGGTGCATGTGAGGGCACCAGCTTGTAGAGGGGTAACCCTCACCTCCCCTGCGATGCTGTTCCAAGCTGAGTTGTGTGCCTCAGGGCTAGATGAACTGCCTTTTTAGCTGTCTGGGAGATGGCATAACAAGCCTGAGGGGTCCAAGCAGGTGCAGGTGAGAGGAAGTTCGAATTTGGCACTCAAACTAGGAAAGTTCTGTAGAGGGGTCCCAGAGCTCAAGAATAGTCCAAGGATTCCCAAAAAATTGTATTATCCCCAACTTCTCCACTCCCACTGGCCACCTTACCAGTTTCCATCACTCAGAGTGGTTACGTCCCACTCACTGCCCTGCCAGTTATGACACCCACAGGTAAGCAACTCAATTTAAAGTCCAGTGCTCCTGCTCAGGAGCAGGGGAAATATTCTTGTGCAGTATCAGCCAGAGAAATTACTAGAGAGGTCCTCCAGGCCACAGGCTGTAAGCCGGTGCCTCAACCCCGCCAGAGTTTGCAAGTCCTTGGTGCGCAGGGGGGCACCCGCTTGTAGAGGAATAGCCCTCACCTCCCCTGTAATGCAGTTCCATGCTGAGTTGTGAGCCTCAGAGCTCAATGAACTGCCTTTTTAGCTGTCTGGGAAATGGTGTAACAAGTCTAAGGGGTCCAATCAGGCAGAAAGGTCTTATGAATCAAAAATTAAATCTCTGAATCTTATGTCCTTAACCTTCTGGCATCTCAGAGGTGATCTTTTGTTTATGTATGACATTATTCATGATCCCTATCTACTAGGTACATTAGGGTGTGAATTTAAGAACTATAAATGTAACACCAGAGGTCATCCTCTACTGATGTATGACAGAAAATTTAGACTGATGCCACTCAAATACTTCTTTGCCTTGAGAATAGTGAACCCCTGGAATAAATTACCAATGGAAGTTATTACTAGTGAATCAAAAGAAGTTTTCAAGCATCGTCTTAATAAATATATCCTTTCAGGAGTTAATATTTGTTATTATTAACACATAGGAGCATCCATGGGGCCTCATAGCCTTCCAGCTCCTTCATCTCCTTAGTATAATCCTTAGCATGAAATATTAGGAGATTTCAGTGTATCCTTCCACAACTGCAACTTACTACACCAGTAGAATGAAATACTCCCTTCTCTCTGTTGAGTACAACAGTTCCAACACTATTTTTCAGCTTGTTTGTCTCTCTCATCATGCCTGCCTTAAATGACCTGACAGCTATCATCTAGGAGTAAGCACAAAGGCAAGCAACTTACACCACTTGTTTCAAGTAGTTTAGCTGTCAGCAACAGTGTAATTAGAAACTCTGGACTCTTATGTCTCTGAGCATTCTGAGTAATTTTGGGAGCATATAGGATAAATAGTTTTTTGCATAGTACTAACTGTAGTGATTTCTTTTTTAATTTAACATATTTTATTTAGTTTGTACAGTTGGACTTAGAAGGCCATGTTACTACATGACATGATTACAAAAAGCAAAACAGAACAATATAATACAAACATCCTAAATAAGCCACGCCCTCCCTGAACCCACCCCACCCATGATATCAGGAATGTTACGGTGAAGTCAGCTATAGGAGATACACTCTTAAGCATTCACAATGCTTATTAACGGGAGAATAAAGTTTGCAGTTTACTCCAAAATCACTCAAACTTGGGCATCCTGTTGTGTAGACTAGTGATTGCCTTCTCCACCAAGAGATTTCAGAAGAGTTTCTGAAACCACTGAGCATAAGATATAGTATCAATGTCTAGCCAGTGTCTGAGTACTAACTTTTTAACCGACATTGCTATCATTGCTAGATGATATTTCCTTTCAGTAAAACCTATATGGGAGTAGTCACCCACCAGGCATGTTCCCAGTTCTATATACTCTGCAATACTCAATAGAGGATCTACTCTCTGTTTTATAAGGGCCCATAAGGGTGCCACTTTGGGGCATTCCCGGAAAATGTTGTGTAAGGAGCCTATGTCCTGCATACAGCCCTGCAATTTAGGGAGAGGGACTTATAATAATAATAATAATAATAATAATAACAAAACTTTATTTATACTGCACCTTTTTCAAATTCAAGGCACCTTACAATAATTATATATAAAACAAATAAAACATCAATCTGACATCAATCTGAGCTCATAACATCACATCACATTAGTCAATTAAAATAGATCTTAGACCATAAATAGGTCTTCAAGGCCTTTTTAAATTCCTCCATGGATGCACACTGATGAAACGGACAGGGTAGACAATTCCAGGGGGTAAGGGCAGCATACATAAAAGCACGAGCTCCTGAAGATTTTAAGGAAACCCTCAGAATCTCTAGCAACCCCTCGTCCGCTGAGCGGAGAGATTGCTTAGGGCAGTAGGGAACCAGAAGCTCTTTCTAGTAGTCCTGGCCCTGTTCATGTAGGGCTTTGTAAGTCAAAAGACCAACTTTAAAGGTGACCCACCACTGTATTAGCAGCCAATGCAGATCACGCAGAACCAAAGAAATATGACAGGCACCAGACATACCCATCAATAATAGGGCTGCAGCATTCTGTACCAGCTGCAAATGGTGGATATCAACCCCAGGATGCCCTAGATAAAGGGAGTTGTAATAATCAAAACGGGAGGTCACAAAAGTGTGGATCAGTGTAGGCAGATCACTGGGCGGAACAAAGTGCTTAATCTTGGCAATGTTCCTAAGAGGATAAAAGGAAATTTTGACAACTGCCGACATCTGGGAATGCAGTGTCCGCTCATTGTCAAAAACCACCCCCAAGTTTCTCACCTGTTCGGAGGTAGGGAGCTGGACACCCCCTGAAATAAACATGATGGTAAACCAGTTCCTGTCCCCTCTACCCTGTGACCCGAGTCCACAACCATTACCTCAGTGTTCTCCAAATTCAACTTCAGCCAGCATGAATTCATCTAGCACTGAATTTCAGTGAGGTAGCTATTAAAATCCAAGAGAGCTCTATCCTAGTCAGGTGCAAAAGATAGGTAAGGCTGGGTATCATCTGCATAGCAGTGAAACCTCAGCCCATACCTTCTTACAATGTCTCCGAGGGGCAGCATATACACTGTGAACAACATTGGGGACAGCACCGAGCCCAGGGGAACCCCACATGACAGAGAGACTGGGTGAGAAGAATGAATCCCCGACATCAATCTATGGGTTCTGTCAGTGAGGAAAGATCTAAACCAACTGAGGACTGTACCTGACAGGCCACAGATGAACTCCAGGTGCTTGAGAAGTACCCCATGGTCCACAGTGTCAAAGGCTGAAGAAAGATCAAGAAGAACTAAGCTAGAATAGCTCTTCTGATCTCTAGCCATCAGGAGATCATTGAGCACCCCGAACCAGTGCTGTATCGGTACTATGCCTCTTTCAAAAACCAGATTGGAGTGGTTCATAGATGTCATGGATGGTTAAATGGTTTTCCAATTGTATGGCCACTACTTTCTCAATAATATTCCCAACAAAGGGAAGATTAGAGAGCGGCCTGTAGTTAGCATGGCAGTCAGGGTCCAAGGAAGCTTTCTTCAGGAGGGGAGTCACCACTGCCTCTTTCAGGGAGCTAGGAAACTCACCCATATCCAAGGAGCACCAGACTATCCATGCTAGGACTGGGCCAATAATATCATGTTAACCCTATTTCAGGGGAAGTCGGGCCCTGGTCCAAACTACAGCATGTAGAGCGCATACTCTGGACAATCCTCATGACATCAATGAACTCAGGCCAGTCAAAGGAATTCCAGGAGAGACTAGAGGCTGCAGCCAAATGCTTATCTATAGCTTCTCCCATAGAGGGTGCAGGCTGGAGTACTGCCCTGATGTTGGCCACCTTAGCAGCAAAGAAGTGAGCAAGCTTGTGACACTCCATTTGTGAAAAAGCTTTCTGAACCTGCAGACAGGCTGGGTTGCACAGTCTGTCAACAGTTCAAAAAAGCTGAGCTGTTCAGTTCTGAGTAGCCGCCATCTCCCCAGACAAGAACTCTGCCTTCTTACGGGATATTGCGGAATGATAGCATTGATAATGTTCCATCAATCTAAGATGGTCAGCATCAAGGGCAGTTCTCCACCAACAACACTCTAATCTTTGCCTTGTCACCACATCTCCCTCAAAGTCCCATCAAACCATGGAGACCAAGCTCGAAGAGGGGGGGATGAATGCAGACAGGCGCAATTAGATCCAGAACTGAGAAGATGGCCCTGTTATATGCCAGCACCAAGGCATTGGGATCATTGCTCACTCCAGAGAACTCTGATAGGTTAAGCACTGCTGCCAGGCCTCCAGATCTAACGTCACGTAAAGAGCAGTACCTGACCATCTCCACAGGGGTAGACCTACTGGGGGGGTGCAAAAACTGAACCCCACAGTGTAGTGATCAGACCAACTGACAGGTTCCACCCCAAGTCGAAGGCTTCAATCCCCAGGAGGAAGACTAAGTTCAGGGAGTGACCACTCTTATGAGTGGCAGAAGTAACCACTCGTGTAAGGCCCAAATATGTCATTAATTGGAGGAAGTGTTGTCCAAACTATGAGAGTTCATCATTGACCCAGGCATTAAACTCACCCAGGACCATCAGCCTGGGTGACTCAAATGCCATGACTATGATGAAGTCTGCTACTTCCTGCAGAAAATGCTTCTCATCACCTGTTGGACAATAGATGAGAGCAATTCTGCAACCCACACCTGCCACTACAGTACACTCAAAGAACTCAGCTCCCTCTACTGGTACACTTGTGAGGCCTAGTTTGGTCTTGAAACAGACCACAGCCCCCCCACTGTGGTCCAATCTCAGGCGGTGTAACACCGAGTACCCAGCTGGAACTGCTGCCTCCAAAATTGGACCAGCATTTTCATCCAGCCAGGACTCAGTAATGCATGCTAGATCCACAGATTCAACAAGATCTGCAATAACTGCAGTCTTGTTTCTTATGGATCTGGCATAGCACAACACCGCCCAGGTTGGACGGGCCTCTGGAGCTGCAAAGACCACTTGCCCAACATCATTGGTGATGCCCTTGGGCATGGAAACCAGACAACAGTGACCTTGTTCCAGAGTCCATTTCACCCCAGGGCATCTTCTGGTTTCCAGTACCCCAATACGGTGTCCCCGCTCGTTTGACCTCGACTGTTTGCACCCCCCCAAAAACCCTCTTCCCCATCACACAATACCCAGTGCTCTACAGTGCTAGTATGTTGACAACTGTAATGGTAAGGGGAGAAAGAGTGGAGGGCACGAAGAGTGGAGGACGAATAGTGTACGACCATGGGGGCAGGCCTTCTACACTTGTTAAAATTAATCACTTAAAACCCTTATAGTTTCTATTAGAATCCCCACACACTCACACCAGGGGAGACTCAACAAAACAAAAATATAAACCACCTCAAACTAAAACTATATTAAAATAAAATACAAAAAAAATAAATTTAAATCAAAACAAAAGAATAATAACACAAATATCCAAATATATAATGTCCAAAGTTCAGTAAGTATTTTACGAAAGAGAGGCTCTCACCCTCTCTCAATTCTAGAAAACAAAGTCAAATATTGAAAGTCCCACGATCATAACAATAAGTCAACGTCCAAATATAAAGAGTACCCTGGGAGTTCAAATAAGATATTTTTTTTTTAAAATGGGAGGGGCTCTCACCCTCTCCCAATCCAGACACCAAATATTTCCTCCAAATGAACGGACCAATTCTGCCTTCCTTCTTCTCTAATACCTACTCAACAAAAACACTCAGAGACTCAGGCCAAGACACCAAATTCAGGGCTAAACTAAAAGGTTGTGATCAAAGAATACAGGTCCCTGAGGAGCAAGCAATAGCTCCCCCACAGAGAGCATTAAGAACCCCCAGAGGGACTCACCATCATCCACTAATGCCCCTCTGAGTTCCCTCTAAGTCGCAAACCAGTTCCAGCCACAAATTCCTATTTTGGTGCCATGGTCCTAAAGGCAAGTAGCAACCTTCCCCTTTCTGGAGTTACAGACCTACAATAGTTAAAAGGCTATTTTAGGAGGGGAATCTGAGACCTCAGCCACCCACCAGCCGCATGAGTCCCCTTCACCTACAACCACAGAGAAAAAAAACTCAAGTCAAACCCCAACAGTTCCTCCCTAAACAACCCAGAACCCTGCCAGTCATCCACTCCAGGAGGAAAAGAGCACCCACCTAAAAATCCAAAGGGAGAAAGAGAAGCTTCGATTGCTCTTTTCATCCTCTGCACACTAAAGTAGAATGTGCTCTCACCACATAAGGGTCGGCTCCA
Source organism: Neoceratodus forsteri (assembly GCA_016271365.2). Lineage (NCBI taxonomy): Eukaryota > Metazoa > Chordata > Ceratodontiformes > Ceratodontidae > Neoceratodus > Neoceratodus forsteri. Next base: position 1,317,418,052 of record CM057452.1, read on the forward strand.
GGAGAAAAATGATTGCTTCTCACTGTTCCTCCATATGCTGCACCTGTAACCATGGGTGCTCTCATTGTTCTGATGTTAGTCCCACAAGCATACAGCATGAGAATAAAACTCGCAAACCAGCGTAAGGACTTAGTGCACTCCAACTGCACTACACCAACACTGATTCAGACAGTGCAGACAGAGAAATTTCACCCACAGTCCCACTAAATATATTCAAATCACTTTGAGAGATGCAAAGGCTTCCAAAACTAAAAACTCTCCTCTAATTTCGAGCCCCAGAGTAACACTCCAAAACTGGGCTGCAGTTTGTACAGTCTCGTTGGAGGAAGCTAACTTGGTTTTAATTTGCCAATCACAACACAAAAAACACTAAACAAACATCACAGCTATAGTGTTTGCCCAATACGTAGAATTTATTGGATTTTAAGGTCACTGACAGTTCAAGTAAAACTTTAAACTGTAGGACCACGCTAATCTAATTACTGAAAAATATGCATCGAATCTAGATAAATCACTTGGATGCCCTAACTGGCAAAACAACTTAGAAAAATAAACGGCAATAAATAAAATCTAAAACGAGCTAAAAATGAAATTTTTAGCTCAAGAAACTAAAACAGCTCAGGCAGCTCACACACTGCCATCCACACTTATTCATTCTAAACTCCACTTCTTTTAACAAATATGTGTTTTATAAAAGCAAGGACTGTTTTATAAAGAAATCTGCTCTTGAAGAAAGTGTAGCATGAAACAGAACTGCCCAATAAAGTGCAAATTTGCTTTTCTTTTTTTTATTGCTTCCATCCCCACTGCCCTCAAATTACCTTGCACCACATGTTGAGACTTAACCTTAATTATCATGGTAATTACTCCTCAGCCTTCTTGTGTGCTTTTTAAATGGATACAGAAGTTGATATTTGATTTAGCTACCTGTGTCCAATCCCTCACTGTAACATATTAATTTAATGTAGGTCCATCATGTCCAATCCCTCACTGTTTAACAAGAGGTACTTTAAATCTCAGGAGGTATCTGCATTCCAAAAGAGACTTGTTATTTTATTTTAATTCACTTAAAAAAAGTTAATCCCTCCTAGTACTGGGAAATGAGTGGATTAAAATAAAAAAAAAAACAGACCCACATTTCAGCTAGGGTTTGAGCAGTCTCAGCTTGATGCAGGGACTGTTGACTGGGCTTGAACTCTCCAGGAGTCCAGGGCATGCCACTTTCATTGAGAGGGCTGTGTGTGGGCACAGGAAATGGTGAGGGGAAAACACAGTTGAAGGTCTGTGGCAGCCATGTTGGTTAAGGAATAGGAATGGGAGGGGCTTTGTGACACAAGCACAGAGCAGTCAGAGGCATATAAATCTTGCTTCTGTTTGAAAACCTGAAGCTGTCACTATTAATATAGCTAAGTGTTCACCAGGAGCCAACCCCCAGTGCCTCTCCTTCCCAACACTGGGTGCCCAATTCCAGGATTGGATGGTAAACTAAAATGAAAAGTAACAAGCCACTTTCCTCCCAACCCTGCTGCCACCAAACTCCCCCCATTCTGACACCAAGTTCCCAATCCTGGAGTCAGACAGTAAATAAAAACAGTAGCAGACCATGACAGTCGAACCACGGTACTGCTGTCTCACCATTCTGACACCAGGTGCCCTGCCCCATGTCCAAGAGTCAATGAAAAAAGTAAGCAGACACTGGGAGCCCAACTCCAGTGATGTTTTAGAAAGAAATGTTCATATTTTGTTTTTTGCACTTCTCGATTGTAGCATTGCTCCCTGCTAGTCATTATACTATTGCATTTTTCTGTATTTGCCACTTGTACATCAAATAAGAAGCAGCATTATACCATAGCCAGCACTAAAACTTTAACCAGCTTCATTAAAGAAGCACATGTGGATTCATAGGATGAATACTCAAACAACAAAAGTGCAGTAGTGCAATGAATAGCAGGAGCAATGCTATGCCAGAATGGGGCAACAACAACTAATGTTTCACTCCAGAAGCAGAGCTTCATTGGAGTTAATAACTTAATGCAGAAATACCCTTATATTATACACCACTAGTAATGTGTGCAAACTAAAACTTTAAAACAATGAATGTAACACATCCTCAGGATATGAGTAGGCACTTAACAAAATTAAAACCGGTAATTAGGGTAATGAAAAGTATAATATCAAACCTGGTATAACCTACTCACAAGGCATATTTTCACAGTTGGTTAGTGCATGTAATTAGGAAAAAAGTTTTACATATAAACTACAATATCAGGAAATATAAATTTATATAGAAGTCCATTTAGTGGATATTGGGGTGAAGCACTGAGGATATAAAATGTACAGGTATTCATTTATATAGCCATTCTCTTGAGAGACATTTTCTTTATGACTGTGAAACCAATTAACTCTTCAGTACAATGATTCCAAATGTCAAGAATATATTCTAAAAAAATAGATAAAAAGCAGGACATTATTATATCAGATGCTCAGATATAATGGATCTATAATTTGGGTGGCTCGCTATAGCTCAGGTGTGAAAGATTGCTTTGAACTTGTGCACTTTCTGAAATATTTCTATAGACAATCTTTATTTCCAGTACATAAAGATGGCATACTTTGCAATAGAAGTGTTTCTTTATTGTTTTATGACTAAGTGAACATCTGATATAATAATGTCCTGCTTTTCAATGTTTTTTTTTAGAATACATGCCTGTCATTTCTATTTTGTATTTCAGAGTTCATTGGCTACAGAATGCTAAAGAAATGTTCTCAAGAGAAGGAATATATATGAATACAAACCAGAACATTTTATATCCTCAGTGCTTTACCCCAACATGTGAACAATGTACTTTTATGTAAATTTGTATTTCCTGATATTGACATTTATATGTAGACGGTTTTTTTAATAATTACATATTCTAACCAACTGTTGAAAATATGCCTTGTGGTAGATAACACCAGGTTTTATGTCATACTTTTCAATACTTTTATTGCCATTTGTAACCTTATGAGCCTCCACGGCAGACAGCATAGGAGGAGAAAAAGATTTGTTTTATTTTTTTTTTCACTAAAAAAAAATTTAAAACTTTGCATAATAGCAAAGAAAATATAATAAAGCACTGACTAGAGATGAGACTGTGTGTGTTGAGGAAGGGGCAGAGGCCAGAATGCTTATAGTCTGCAGATTTGCAGAAGAAAATCAGAGTTTGAGAAAAATAATGATTATGAAAGCAAAAGAATAAAGAAAAAGAAAAGAGAGACTGTTACAGAAACTGTATAATGGGAGCACTCACTTTCTAGCATGCAGAAAAGTACGAACAGAAGAGTATTTAAAGAAGAACATTTAAAAGTAAAAAAAATTGTGGAAAAGCAAGAGGAGGTGGGGGTGACTGCTTGGACTACATGCTGTGTTGTCAGTGTACACAAGGGTGCAGCACAAAGAGTAGTACTGTATTTTCTTTACAATGAACAACAGCAGTGCACAACTGCAGAAAATAAAATTAGAAAAATAATGTTTTTTTAACAAAAAATGGTTATGGAAAGTAAGAAAAGGCTTTAAACAAGAAAAGAAAATAGATTGTACCATTTTACAGAAAAAGACCTAAGAAAAAAGTTTACTTTTTGTTTTACAACAGAGAGTGTGTGTGTGTGTGTGTGTGTGTGTGGTGAATCCTATTTTGGGAGAAGGAACAACCCTTTGGCAGTTGCACTGTAGCCCCTGTCTGCAGCATCGCTAGCCATTTCCCACGTATGCAGTCATTTTTGTTTTGTGTAGTCCAATAAAAAAACAAGCATTTGTCAATGCCGAATGTTTGCTTGCTGGCATTGTCATTGGTAGTGTAGGAGTTATAGAGCTGCATAATAGGAATGGCAGTGAAGTAGTGAACTGAAGCCAGCCCCACCATCACCCTGCAGATACTGACAGGCATTGGGGTGTGCCTTTGGGTCATCAGGCTTAATGGCCTCGCCATTTCACTACACCCTACCCTGCAGACCCTGACAAGTGTCACAGTGTGCCTTGGGGTCTTTGGCCCTTATGTTCACCCCATTCCATCAGGAAATATGGTGAGATGGGTGCTGTATAGGAGAATGGGGTGAACTTTGGGGCCGAAGAGTCCAAGACACACCTCGATGCCTCTCACTGGCTGCAGGGTGTGGGTGGGGGTGGGATGGTATGAGCATTGCAGGCAACAATCCCAAGTCACAACCCTGATGCCTGTCATTCTGTACAGGGTGGGGCATTATGGTCAGAAACCCTAACGCCTCAGGCATTCATTGGTATTTTCACTCCAAATTTTCAAAAATGTTTTGTGTGACCCCCACCTCATGGACAGTGGCAATATCAGTTTGTTAGCCAAAAGCTGCTTTTGCACAGTGACTACGCCATTTACCACCACAGGTGCGAAAACACATTTCGAACAGGATGTGAAAAATGAAAGCAGTACTGTTCATGGGGAAGTGTAAAAAATGGCAATGTTGAAAATCTGCAGTGAAAATATTTAAAAACCTGGTGAAGTCACGAGCGTGTGTAGAAAGTGTGCAACGCACACCCGTAATGTAATTAATTTGGGGATTTTTTACAGCAGATTGTCAACACAGGCATTTTGGGATCTCCGCTCATGAACAGTGCCACTGTGATTTTCTTAATCTGTCCCGAACAGTGATTTCCCACAGCGACCATTCATTTCTGTGCTGGAAGTGCGAAAACACATTTCAGCCATGGTGTGAAAAATGACAGCTGTACTGTTCATAAGGAAGTGTGGAAAAATGCCAGTGGTGAAAATCTAGACTGAAAATATTACAAATTCATGAATTACAGTGCGTGGAAACTGTTCAATGCTCGCTCATAACGACAGTCATTTATGGACTTTTGTCACCAAATTGTTAACATAGCCATTTAAGACCTCTGCTCATGAACAGTGTCACTGTGATTTTCTTAATCTGTTCCATAGAACATAGAAACATAGACTTTGACGGCAGATAAGGACCATTTGGCCCACCAGTCTGCCCATTCTCCTACCTACCAGATAAGCTGCAGATTCTAGTTAACCAACAGCCTGTTTCCTGCAACCCCCACTATAATTGCTTTGTGTCTGTCCCATGCATGTTTGAATTCCCCACTGTTTTAGACCCAACAACCTCCTCAGGAAGGCTGTTCCATGTATCCACACTCTCTCTGTGAAAAAGAATTTTTCACATTACCCCTAAGCTGTCCCCTCTATCTTTAAACTGTGCCCCTTGTTCTTACACATCTCTTTTTCTGAAAGATGCTACCCTCCTGGACTTTGTTGATTCCCTTGAGGTACTTGAACGTTTCAATCATGTCCCTCCTGTCCCTCCTTTCATCAAGGGTATACATATTAAGCTCTCTCAGTCTCTCCTCATATGGTTTCTGATGTAGACCCTGCACCATTATAGTTGCCCTCCTCTGGACTGCTTCCATCCTGTCTATGTCCTTGCGTAGATGAGGTCTCCAAAACTGCACACAGTACTCCAGATGGGGTCTCACCAACTGTCTGTACAGAGGGATAACCACTTCCCTTTTTCTACTTATGATGCCCCTTCCTGTGCATCCCAGTATCCCCCTGGCTCTCCTTACTGACTTTTCACATTGCTTACCCACCTTAGGTCATCTGATATGACTACCCCCAGGTCCCTTTCCATTTTTGTTGTTGTTAGTACCTCCCTGCTAATGTGTACTCTTCTCCTGGGTTTTGTTTCCCAGGTGCATTACTTGCACTTCTTTGCATTGAATGTAAGTTGCCATATGTCTGACCATTCCTCCAACCTTGCCAAGTCCTTCTCATCTTTTCTACCCCTCTTGTGTATCAACTCTGTTACAGATCTTTGTGTCATCCATAAAGAGGGCATACCTTTCCTCAGACCCTCTGCAATGTCACTTATAAAGATGTTAAAAAAGTTGGACCCAGTACTGAGCCTTGAGGTATTCCACTAGTAACCCCCCTTTCTTCAGAATGTGTTCCATTCACTATTACCTTCTGTGTCCTGTTGTACAGCCAGTTCACTACCCAGACTACCACCCTGGGACCCACTCCCAGGCTGGCTAACTTGATTATTAATCTTTTGTGTGGGACTGTGTCAAATGCCTTGCTAAAGTCTAGGTAGGCCATATCCACAGCCCCTCCCTGGTCTATTACTTTGGTCACCCAGTCAAAGAAATCAATTAGATTAGTCTGACATGACCTTCCTGCTGTAAATCCATGCTGCTTTGGGTCCTGTGCCCCGCTGGCCTCTAGGTACTCAACAATTCTTTCTTTCAGAAGTGATTCCATCATTTTCCCTACCACTGAGGTCAAACTTACAGGTCTGTAGTTTCCTGCTTCTGCCTTGCTTCCACTTTTGTAAAGGGGAATCACATCTGCCCTCCTCCAGTCCTCAGGTACCACCCCATCCTGCCATGATTTGTTAAAAAGTGTGGTCAGTGGTGTCACTAGGTCCCCCCTTAGTTCTTTTAGGATTCTGGGGTGAATCCCGTCAGGCCCCATTGCTTTGTCCACCTTGAGTTTTAGGAGTTCTTTCAGTACTCTTTCTTCTGTGAATGGACTTGTGTCAACACCCCTACCCAGAGTGCTTCTATTGTCTGGTTTAGGTAACTGCTCCTCATCTTCTTTGGTGAATACTGAGCAAAAGTATTCATTTAGTATCTCTGCCTTTTCACTGTCTCCCTCAGCCGACCTCCCCTCTCCTTTATTAATCTTCACTATCCCTCCCTTAACCTTTCTATGCTCACTAATGTACCTATAAAAGGTTTTATCCCCCTTTTTGACCAAGTTGGCTATTTTTTCCTCGGTTTGTGCCTTTGCTATTCTGACTGCTTTTCCTACTTCTTTCTGCTTTAATTGATACAGTTCTCTGTCATGTTCCTTCTGTGATTCCTTATACTTTTTGAATGCAGCCTTTTTCTCCTTAACCTTCCCTGCCACCTCTTTTGAGAACCATAGTGGTTTTTTCCTCTGCTTTGTTTTCTTTATTTGTTTTACCCAAAGACTTGTTACCTCTATGATGGCAGTTTTGATTTTTCTCCATTGCTCTTCCACCCCTCCTATTTGGCCATTTGCTAGTGCATTCTTCAGGTGTTCACCCATTTTGCCAAAGTCAGCTCTTCTAAAGTCCAGTATCCATGTTTTTGTATGGCTTATCTCCATGGTTGTGCTCATTGTGAAGCACACTGTGCAGTGGTGCTTGTTCCCAGATGTCTACCGACTTCTAAATTTGTGATCCTCTCTCCATTTGACAGTATCAGGTCTAGTATTGCTCCCTCCCTCCCGAGTGGGTTCCAGCACTAGCTGTCTAAGGTCTGCCCCCTGCAGGGCATCGAGAATGACCCTGCTCTTGGATGTGGCTGCAGTACATGTCCTCCAGTTAACATCTGGCATATTCAGGTCCCCCATCAACAGTATCTCCTCTTTTTCAGCCATTTTGAGAATGTCCTCTATCATTCTCTTGTCTATTTCCTCCCCTTGATACGGGGGTCTGTATACAACCCCTGTGCAGATTGTGATGCTATTCCCCATCTCCAAGGTGACCCAAAGTGCCTCTTGTCCTCCCCCTTTACTTTTTAGTTCTGTAGCTTTGTTCCAAACATTGATTTCGCACACTGACTACGATACTGTGCACTACATGCGTGGAAACACATTTTGGGCAAGATGTAAATATTAGAGCTGTACTGTTCATAAGGAGGTGTTTTAAAATGGCAATGTTGAAACTGTGGAGTGAAAATATTAAAAATTAGTGAACTTACAAGCGTGCGTAGGAACTGCGCAACGCACACTCCTAAATCAGTCATTTTTGGGAATTTTTCCACCAAATTTTCAACATAGGGTTTTTGGGGGCCTACCTCATGAACTGTGACACTGTCATTTCATAAATTGGTCCTGAAAGGTAGTTCCACAGTGACCGCAAAATCACCTTTTGGGGCCAATTAACACCATGACAGTGCCAGAATTCATGAGGAGGGGTCCCAAAAACCCAATGTTGAAAATTAGATGCCAAAATTCCAAAAAATGCCTGAGATATGCATCAAAGTTGAAAAAACCCTATTTATTCCATTATACAGCTTACCGACATTTCTTCAGTTCATGGTCGGCTTCGAAGAGTGCAGACATGTTCTCGGTCCACTGAAGATCATCTCGACAGCCTCCGGAGGTAAGTATGGGGATGTGAGGAGGTGCATACGCAGAGGGTGGGCATGGGTTGGGGCAAGACAATCCATGAGGGACCTTTTTTCTTTTCAGGTGTTTCTTTTTCTTTTTAGGAGAATGACACAGGACTTGTGCCATGCTGGGGTGGGCTCCCAGCATGGCAGCTGGATGATTTTTTGGGGGGCAGTGGAACCAAGGATGATGAATCAGGAATCATGCCATGCTGGGGTGGGCTCCCAGTGTGGCAACTGGAAGATTTTGGGGGAAGGGGCCGTGGAGCCCACGGGTGATTGGATACCCCCATCAGCCATACAGATGTGTGCCACATTGGGGTAGGCTCCCAGCATGGCAACTAGAAGTCTGTTTCTTTTGGGGGGGTTTAATTGAGTCTACAGGGATTGGGCACCAATGAAGAAAAAGAAAGGAAGAGAAAGCAGAGACGTATACAAGTAGGATTGCCGGCAATATGCTAATCAACACTATCTTATCACTGCTCACTGAAGCTGAGCTCTCCCTTTCAACTGTATGGCACTGCATTTTCAACTGCTCTCATAGACAGCTGCAGCATTCATTGGTGAACTGTGGTCATGCCTGCAAACACACTGACTGAATAGGAAGACTGGGTGCCACACCTACAAAAACTCGGATGATGGCACTATGTTTCTTGCACATGCGTGCAAGCAAATATAATAAATACAAAAGCAGAGCCCATAAAGACTTGCATTATATGTGAAGCCTTTTTGGAGAGGGATATCCCTTTGGCAGTTGCATAGTAGCCCCATCTTTAGCATCACCAGCCATTTCCGACAGAAATACTGGATCATTTTTGTTGGTGTACTCAAACAAACAAACATTCTGTGAAAGCAGAGCCGGTAAAGGATTATTTCAAGTGAAACCTTTTTGGAGATAGGGACAGCCCTTTGGCAGTTGCATAGTAGTCCTTGTCTTCAGCATCATCAGTCATTTGCCACACAAGCACAGGACCATTTATGTTTTGTGCAGTCAATAAAAACAAACTGTGAAAGCAGAGCCAGTAAAGGTTTGTGTCACATGTGGACCCATTTTGAAGGGAGGGGGAAGCCCTTTGGCATTTGCATAGTAGCTTCCTGCCTACAGTGTAACCAGCCTTTTCCTATGCAACTACAAAGCCATTTTTGTTTTGTGTTGTCCAATAAAAAATAATAAATTGTGAAAGCAGAGCAGGTTAAGGCTTGCATCACAGATGAAGCCTTTTTGGGGTGGCAGTTGTGTAGTAGCCCCAACTTGTAGTCTTGCTATTGTTAGCCAGTTGTTATCTTGTCTTAAGATGTGTTCATTATTGGCACCTATTTGCCCAAGGTGACTGAGGAATAGGGATGGAAGAACCTCAAAATTTTCTGAGGTTCTAAAAGTTTCTATAAGCAAACAAAGGTTTAGATCCTTATCTGGAACGTATCAAAAATTTTATAGTGACTATATGTTAAAAATCATTTTAAACTGCTTTTAATCAACATATCTCTAGAAGAAAACAATCAAACCACTGTTTAGTAGTAATAAACAACTTGATTAGTGAAATGAGATGAGAAGGAGTGAACGATGTAACTGTGGATGAGCTTACTGGAAGTGCCAGTGCTGTAATATGTATAACTGTCACCAACCTCTAAGATGATGATGAAGATGATGATTTTGCCCAAAGGCAGGTGAGTCACAGAACTCTGACCAGCCCTTATAGCTTAGTAGTTAAAGCACCAGTGTGAACCATGAAACTCTGACAGCTACCCTCCACATACTATGTGTGGGATAGTTTTCTCAAAAGGCAGGTAACTCCCAGAATGCTCTCTAATCACTCTTCTCTTTCTGACATTTAAGAAAGTATTACTAATCCTGTGTATAACTTATTAAGAGTAGTGATTTCTATTTCTCAGCAGACACAGGCACCCCTGATACTGTCTTTTAGTTAAGTAATAAAGAAGAAGCCAGGAACACAAAAACAGCACCATGCCAGAGAAGAGAACAACCAGTCAGAGAGCCAGTCAGCCAGATACCACGTCAAGACTGCTACTATCCCCACCTACTACAATCAGGGGAAACCAGAAGTAGTCTGGTAGCACTGAAAGCAATAGGGTTGTGGCACATTTACCAAACATTGCTGCTTAGAAAAGTATGAGAAAGTGACTCTTATGATGAGCAAGTTCTAGACCAGATCTTTAGCTTGTTAAAAGTCTCCTCCTGAGTCTGATTTTTATGGCTGCGTGGGCCAAGCTCCACAGATGTTATGCCATCATCAGAGTCGTATAACAGCACTGTGGAAGCACGTGACTGTACTACAGTCTGGTGTGCTGCCACAGTGCTCTGGCATACTTTCCTATGATTCTGTTGCAGTCCTTCCCCACTGTGGGCCTCTTAAACACATACCTTCCCAGCGAACTACTTTTCCTTTCCACAATTGCAGAAGTCACAGCTGCATGTGCAACATCAGCACTGACTTAACCTGTACATGCTGCAATATTGCACATAAATACTGCAGTCATTCCAGTGCTACCATGTTGTGCATGGCTGACTCCAGGGCAAACTGCGCATGCAGAGTATCATGCATTGCACAGTACTAAATCACTGCAGTATTAGTTATGGCTGGCGCTGGTGGGCAAGAGCACCACATATTCTTTTCAATGCTCTTGCCACTGCTTAAGCTCTCCACAGCCATATTGGCTCTGACCAGAGTTTGCTTAAATAGGACACAATAATGCCTGTTTTCTGTATTTCAGGCATTCTGAAAGAGGAGTTTATTTCAGTAAACAATTTGGTCAAAATTTCATCCCACCATTGGCTAAAATCATAAAATTGTGAAAATCTGTGAACTTACAGAGACTGTTGAGGAGCTAATCTGTTGGTCTTTATTTGTTTTATCTGCTTTATTTTAAGCTTGCTGGCCGTGTTTAACTACATTTATTTTAAACACCATATTGACACACTGTAGTAGTAGTTTTAGATTGCTCTCACTATTACTATTACTACTACTAATATACACATATGTTTAATTGCATTTTAGTGGAAAGAGTCAGAAATAAAGACATCTTGTGCTGTGATTGGTTGTAGAGAGGCAAGAATGAGTGTGAATGCTTACTAAAACATGTGGGTGTGCAAGGAGACTTAGGGCTTCATAAAGACATATAAAGCAGGAAAAGCTTGGTTCTTGTGTACGAGTTTTATTTTTAAAGATAACTGATTAAAATAAAATTAAGATTTCAGCATTCCTGGTTGCGATCTGATAGAGCAGTGATTAAGGGATGGCAGTCAGCTGATGCCTGCTTGATAAAGGGCATATGCTAGCAGATTAATTCAGATTGCCAGTCGAGAAGTAGATGTGGAGTCAGAGGAAGCAGAAGAAAGTGGATGCGAGAAGCGTAAATCAAAGAAAGTAGGAGATGGAGATTTGAATTGCTCAGCAATTTACTTCTTCTCTCACATCTTCAATCAAGTATTTGACCTTGTAGTGCGCTACTGTTTACCGCATTAGCTTATTTCTCTTTTTTCATTGAGGGGCACTTGTACTTGTATTCATTCATTATACTGTATAAGTGAAAGACAGAACATTTTTACTGAATGGGAAGATGAAATTGGGGAAACTACATTAACTATGAGCCCAAATGAAATGGTGACCCCACACCACATTGGATATTCTAACCAGAGAATGAGTAAATGCTCTGAGGGACCAATTATTGCTAATGCAGTGATATATGAGCACTTGTTAATGTTTAAAAGGAATTGTCATTCTTAAAGGAATTAGAATAGAATAAAACAACATAGAAAAAATCATAAATTGGATCTATAAAGAAATACATTTCCTAATCCTAAGGAAGGAAATTCTCAGGAGTGCTCATTGGAAGAGCCAGAGACATCTTTCTTCACACCTTCATGTTGTAGAGATCAGAAAAAGGAAATCTAATAAATTGGAATTATGGACAAGTAATATAGAGGAAGATCTGGAATCGGTGATGCTACCAGAAAACTATACTGGACAGAATATTGTCATCATAGAAATGAGAGCAAAGCACCCAAGTTTGTGGGAGAAAAGAATTGAACAAAAATTAAAATAAAGAAGAAAAAAGTAAACCAGATAATAAAGTACGAGGACAGTAGTGGAAAGGAAAATAACCACCTCATAATGAAAGGATTAGTAACATGAGGAAAGTAGAAGAGGAAGTGGGGGTAAGAAAGTGGATTTGTATACTATGGAATATAGTTTAGAAGATGAACAAGGAAAGGAGGAAAGGAGTCAGGCATTTAGGGAATGTAAAGAAAAAAGAAAGTAACAAATATAGAACATATGCTTTTAACAATGCAATTGGAAATTGATCGGGCAGGAATGAAGAATAAGTAAGAAAGGTGTACTAATAAGGAAGGAAAGAAATAAGTATTGAAAAACAACAAAAAATGTGGGGAGGAGAAATTGATAAAAGGAAAAAGAAAGTCAAAACCAAATAATAAAAAGTATTTGAGAAATCTGCGAAAGGAGTTGAACAATAGAGAGCAAGAAAGGATATCAAGAAGAAGATAAAAAGAAACTTAATAAAGGAAAGGGGGAAGATGGAGGATCATGCTCAGATACAAAAAAAAGTAAGACGAAATGGATGTGACATTAGAAACATCAAAAGGGAATGGGAGGAGAATAATATAAACACAGAGGCAGGGATATTTAAAGCAGTTACACATGGTGCAACTGGGTTGCACTGGCACAAATGTAGACATGTGCCAAGGACGAAATTCAGCAGGAGCCATTGCACAGTGCAAAACCACATTGCAATGCACAATTCTAATGAATGCAGGTGCAAGAGCAAGGGCGTGCTCTACGAATATCCAGCGCAGTGCAATATTCAACCATGGAACCAAGGCACAAGTGCAGAGCAAAACCTGGATGCACCAAGCAGACTTTAGCCTATAAATACAGGGTGCAAGCACACAGACAGCACTTGCACCAGGTGAGAGGAAGAGAGAGAGAGAGAGAGAGAGAGTGGCAAAACACAGCAAGAAGGAAGGACAGACAGACAGAAAGACAGACCAAGGGAGACAGAGTGAGTGAGTGAGAGACAGAGAGGCTGTCACAGGCAGCCACAGGGGGAGAGGGACAGAGGTGGCAGTGGAGAGGGAGCCAGGGGTAGAGAGAGAGAGAGAGGGATAGGCAGGCACAGTGCAAGGCAATGTACCAGAGTGGCACACAGCCAGCAGCAGCTGACTGCCCATGGGGAGACAGGACATCAGGGACCAAGGATAGCACACCCTTCCTGATGGAGGCTGTAATGAGGGGTGTGAGGGGTAGGAGGAACAGCGATGTGACCCTGGAAGGGCCCGCCGGTGGTATGCCCAGAACTGGTGGTACCATGCCTGCACCACCTTCGAGAACTATACTGACACGGAGATTGTGGGACAGTACCACCTGAACAGGGCCATTCTGAGGCAGTTCTGTGAGCTGTGCAGTGATGAGATGCAGGTACCAACAAGATGGAGCCATGCAATGTCTGTGGAGACAAAAGTGACAGCTGTCATGTGCCTGCTCACCATGGGCACCTTCCAGAGACCAACGGGGACACCACAGGCATAACCCAATTGGACATGTCATGCCACCTCACACAGTTCCTCAAAACTTTGCAGCCATGTGCTTCAGAATGCATCCATTTCCCCAGCACACAGGTGGAGTTTACAGCAACCATACAGGACTTCCACAGAGTAGCACATATGCCTGGCATGCTTGGGACCATTGACTGCACCCATGTGGGCATCTGCATACCACCTGACCCTGAAGGTGTGGCCTATATCAATAGGAAAGGATTCCTGAGCATGAACTGCCAGGTGGTGTGCGATGCCAGGGGGTGCATCAACAATGTCTGTGCCACGCACCCTGAGAGTGAACATGATGCATTCATCTGGTACAGCTCTACGCTGTGCCACAGGTTTGAGCATGGGACATCCCCATGGGCCACCTAGTGGGTGAGCATGGGATGGGCAGGGGCCGGGCAGAGCAGGCCATGGGATGGGGAGGGCAGGGTGGGTGTGCTGATGAGGGCATGAAGGACAGGCAAGGGACACAGCAAAGGATATCACAGGGCTGACCATGTCATTATCCACACAGGAGACAGTGCCTATGCACTGAGGCCCTGGCTCCTTACCCCCTATCTGTGCCTGTCATCCCCAGCAGAGGAACTCAACAATGAGGCACACGCCAGCATGTGAAATATCATTGAGCGTGTATTCGGCATGCTGAAGGCATGGTTCCATTGCCTGGACAGGTCACACAAAAGATTAATATACAAGTGAAAGGGATCGAGGGGAGTACGAGCTGATGGCTAGAAGGGCCACTAGAGTGGTGTGAGGCGGCTAAGGCAAGGAAGGAGCAGAACCTGGCCAGGAAATTAGGAGAGGGGAAAAGGGTTCTTTAGATACATTGGGGAAAGACGAAAGGTGAAGGGCAGATTAACAGGATTAAATCAGGGAGAGATGGGCACAAGACCGGGGAGCAGGCTGAGGTACTAAATGAGTACTTCACCTCAGTTTCACCAGGAAAATGGGGTGCTGCATCATACATGGGAGAGACAGAGATAATGAGATGGGGGACCCTTACTGATCGGCAGGTCTGGGGACAGGGAGGCATCACTGGCAGGTGGGGGAGGCTAAGCAGGGAGAAGAGGTACCAGAAGTGAAAATCACAGCAGAGAGAGTGAGGAAGCCCTCAGCTCCTTAAGATGGAGAAAGCACCGGGGCGGATAAATTACATCCTAGAGTGCTGAAGGAACTTGCAGATGTCCTGGCGAAACCCCTGGCAGAGCTTTTCACCATCTCTCTGAGGACAGGGTGGGTGCCCCAAAGACTGGAAGGTGGCACATGTAGTGCCTATCACACAGGGGATCAAGGGAGGTGAGAGAACTTCCAGGCCTGTCAGCCTGACATCGGTGGTGGGCAAGGTGATGGAGGGCATTGTCAAGGAGAAGATGGGGGACCTGGATAAGTCAGGGTGCCTGGACGATAGACAGCATGGATTCATACAAGAAATGTGTCAGACAAACCTGGTGGAGTTCTATGACTGGGTGACAAGTGCCTTGAACCTGGGTAGACCAGTGGATGTCCTCTTTCTAGACTTCAGCAAGACATTTGACTCTGTTCCTCATGTGGGCCTGTTAGATAAGCTAGAGAAATGGAGGTGGGAAACCAGATGATCAGATGGATAGGCAATTGGCTCCAGGACCGGACCCAGAGGGTCGTAGTTAGTGGGATAGTCTCATCCCCAAGGAGGGTCATTAGTGGGGTCCCACAGGGATCAGTCCTTGGGCCCCTTCTGTTCAACGCCTACGTATCTGACATAAGGACAGGAATCAGGAGTGAGATGAGTCTCTTTGCAGATGACTCGAAACTGGGGGCGGTGGTGGATGGGGAGGAGGGGAGGGTGGCCTGCAGGGGACCTGGAGGCTCTAGAAAGATGGTCTAGAAAGTGGAAGCTGAGGTTCAATGCAGGGAAATGCAGGTACTCCACCTGGGTGCCAGAACCCAGGCCAAGTGCACACCCTGGGGGAATACTACAAGTCTCGATGGCTGAGAGGGACCTGGGGGTGGTGGTGGATGTCAAGATGAACAACTCTGAGACTTGTAGGAGGCAGCAGCCAAGGCCAACAGGATGCTGGGATGCATCGCTGGGGATCACCTCCAGAAAGAGGAAGTGATACTCCCTCTGTATAACTGCTTGGTGAGGCCGCACCTGGAGTACTGCGTGCAGTTTTGAGGCCACACTTAAAGAGGACATTAACCTCCTGGAAGGGTCCAGATGAGGCAACAAAATGATTTGGGGCTTGGGGACAGGACCTATGAGGAGAGGCTCGAAGAGCTAAATATGTACACATTGGAAGAGAGAAGGGACGGGGGACATGATAGAGGTCTTCAGGTACATGAAGAGGGTAAATAGGGAGGAACAGTCAGGGTGCTTGAAGGAAGGAGGAAGGGGCCACTAGAGGGCATGGGTGGAAGCTGGAGGGAAGATTCAGGGAGAAAGGAGGAGGTGCTACTTCACTGAGAGGGTGGTGGAGCCATGGAATGCACTACCTAGGGGCTGGTGGAGGCAGAGACAGTGGAGGGGTTCAAGAGGGGTGGGACAGGTACAAGGGAAGGGTTCTGGAAGCAAAATCCAATTCAGCAAGAATATCCAGAACTGGGAAGGGAGAAGCCAGAGAAGGTGAGGGGGACAGCAAGGTCAGCATCCAGGGTGGGGGCTGACCAAACGAGCAGACAGGAAAGACCGTTAGGCCTATTCTGCTGGCATGTTAGTATGTTAGTAAGTTAGCCAGCCTGGGAATGGGTACCAAGATAGTAGCCTAGGTAAAGAATTGGCTGGAGAATAGGACACAGAGGGTAATAGTAAATGGAGTCCACTCTGAAGAAAGGGGGGTTACTAGTGGGGTACCACAGGGTTCAGTATTAGGACCAGTCCTCTTCAATGTCTTTATAAGCAACATTGCAGAGGACTGGAAGAAAAGTATGTCTCTTTGCAGATGACACAAAGATCTGCAACAGAGTTGATACTGAAGGTGGGGTGGAAAGGACGAGAGGGACTTGCAAGGTTCATGGAATGGTCAAATGTATGGCAGCTTAGATTCAATGCTAATAAGTACAAGGTAATGCACCTGGGAAACATAAACCCAGGGAGAGTACACTATCGGGAGTGAGATACTAACAACAACAAAAATGGAAGGGGACCTGGGGTAGTCATATCAGATGACTTAATGGTGGGCAAGCAATGTGAGAGGGCAGTAAGGAGGGCTGGAGGGATACTGGGATGCATAGGGAGAGGCATCACCAGTAGAAAACAGGAAGTTGTTATCCCTCTGTACAGATGGCTGATGTGACCCCATCTGGAGTACTGCATGCAGTTCTGGAGACCCATTCTCCACATGGACATAGACAAGATGGAAGCTGTCCAGAGGAAGGGCAACTAAAATGGTGCAGGGTCTGCACTGGAAGACATATGAAGAGAGACTAAAGGAGCTTAATATGTATAACCTCGAGGACAGGAAGGAGAGGGGGGACATGATAGAAACTTTCAAGTACTTCAAGGGAATCAACACAGTCCAAGAGGGTAGCATCTTTCAAAAAAAGAGGTGTGCAAGAACAAGGGGACACAATTTGAAGATGTGGAGGTGGCTCAGAAGTAATGCAAGGAAGTATTTTTTCACAGAGAGGGTTGTGGATGCATGGGGCAGCCTTCCAGTGGAGGTTGTGGAGTCAAAAACAGTGGTTAAATTCAAGCATGCATGGGACAGTCATAAGACAATTCTAGGGGGGTGGGGGTAGAAAGAGGCAGGCTGCTGGTTAACTAGGATCTGCAGCTTATCCATTAGGTAGGGAAATGGGCAGACTGGGTGGGCCAAGCGGTCCTTATCTGCCATCAAATTCTATGTTTCTATGTTTCTATGTCTGTCGGTGCTCTACAGTACAGAACCTCGAAAGCCTGTGGCCTATTCCTGGCCTGCTGCATAATGCACAACATGGCCATCGACCATGGGATACCTGCCAAGGCTGATGAGGGTGACTGTGTGGGGATGACGGAGGCAATAGGCCAGAGGGTGGTGGACAGCCCCCCCAGGGTGGAAGGATCCCCAGCTGGAAAGGATGGTGCTGCAGCATTGAGACACCATTGCACAGGAGCACTGTTTTGCACGCAGGTTGGAGGCACCAAACCCATGCAAAGGCCACACACACAGGTACAGCACTCAGGCAGGGCCATGCATGGCAATGGGCATGCACACACAGAGGTGTGGTGCAGGGGTAGGGGAGTCAGTGGCACACATCCACACACAATTGCACACAGCAATGCATAGCAACACACACACGCACCTATGCACCCAGGTGCTGGCAAGTGGTGGGATCAGATGCATTGCACCGGTGCACAGGTGCAACTGGTGCAGAACTGCCCTCATCACGCCCACACCATGTGGGCCATCAGCCAGGCAGGTGCACACACACAGGCAGCATGCAGCATGACACACAGGCACCACACCAGTGATATGCACACACACACACCACCCACGCATGCACAGGGCAGCAGCTGCAGACTGCAGTCAGGGCAGCACGCACATCAGGGCTGCTGCATGGAACCATGGCCACCGCAGCCATGGAGAGGCCATGCTGGTGCCAATCTGCAGCCACAGGCTGCTCATCAGCCACAAGGAATGTTTGCAACAGCCCCCAGGGTTTGAACTGTGGGACTGAGACCGGGTCTGCTCAGGGATGTGTTGGCACCCAAACAGACCCACCCCAGGTGTGCCTGGGACACCATAGCAGAGCCCGGCATTGATAGTGAGGTGTCACCTGACACTGGGATCATGGAGTGGACGGTGCACTGCGTGGGGTCTGTGGTGGCCAGCCATGCCCTGTGGCAGCCAGCAGTGCCGCCATCCATGATCGCATTGGCAATGTGATCCTCGGATGTGGTTGTGTCCTGCCGCAAGTGCTGTATAGCTGCCAGGAGCTCACAGTGCCCCTCTCATGCTGCTTGGCTGATTGCTCTGGAGCAAGTCACAGCACAATGCACACATATGCACACTTGCATACGGCTGCAGTGTGCATGCACTGCTTGGTGTGCTGCTGCCTAGTGTGCACTGTGCACCCACTGTGTAATAGGGACTGTGGCATACAGTGAGCCATGCCTGCTATTGCGCATGTGCACACTGTATGGCAGCCCAACCCCTGATCCCTGCTGTGACCTCTGCCCTGGGTGACCCCATGCCCGTGACCCCACCTAGCCACGCCCATGTTGCACATCTCCATGACTGCGCAATGGGCAGACATAGCTCGTCTCCCTTGGCCCATGCATCCAGCACATTCAGTGGCCACATGCACCTCCACCACCATTTTGCTCTGCAGATCAAACAGTGAAATGGCGCAGCAGAGACAGGGCCAAGCAGTGAACTGGATGCAGGTAGAGCTGGCCAACCTCACGGCCTGTGTCCAGCCACACACACCCCAGCTGTTTGGGCAGGCACCATTGCAGCAGCCCCGGGAGGCTGTGTGGCAGGTGATTGCTGCCTCCCTTACCCAACACACAGGGGTGTCCAGAACTGGATAGCAGTGTCACCACAGGTATGGGGACCTGGTGCAGAGGGACCCGGAGTGCCTCAGGAGGCTGGAGGCATGCACCAGGTGTGGGGCTGTGCCACAGCCAGGTGAGTAGGCTCATCATGTATGTGTGCCCTGGTGCTGTACTGTGGTGTTGGCTTGACTGCCTGGTGTGTCCTGCAGGGTGGAGAACTGCCATCATATGCACTGCGGGGAAGCATCGCCCTCTGTCACTTGCATTGTGCTGCCACTCTATGGGATGTGCAAGGCAGGGTCTTTACCCTGTGCACAGGGGTGGGGGTGGTGGGCAACTGCAGTAGCTGGTTACTGATGTGTACCTGTTTCTGTTCCATTCCCAGGACCTGAGGGCAGACATTGGGCAGCTCTGTCTGGATGCAAGAATGCAGCAGTCCAGGGAGGAGGAGCTGCTCCAGCACTAGTGGGGCCACAGAGGGCAGGTAGGCACTGACATAGTTCAGAGTACCATCATTGGGGGGTGTTGGGGGCATGGGTGTGGGCATGGCCACCTGTGTCATGTGCCATGGCAGCTGTCTGTGTTGCACTGTATATGGTGCCCGCAACTGTGGCACATCCATTGGTCACATGTGCCAGCTGCTGGTGGGGTGGGTGTGCACACGGCTGCCACTGATGTTGCTGTGGTGTAGCCGGCATACTGTGCCATGTGACTGCCACGGTGCAGTCAGATGGCCACTGTCCAGTGAGGACCACCACTGCGCTACTGTGACATGCTGCCTTGCCAGCAGGCATTGATCCACGCCCCTGTGGGCAGCCTGTATGGGCCCTCTGGTGGGGGGGTTCCCCCTGTCCGGTACGTGCTATGGCTGGGCCATGTTCCTTGGGACATTGCACTGATCATCTGTCCTGTCCCTTGTCCTAGGTGTCTTCTGATGGCGTAGGAGGCCCCTGTACTGCAGACTCCTGAGGCAGCTCATCCTTATCTCCTCAATGACTATGGGGGCTGAATTCTAGATCTGGAGACTGCTCCTGGCAGTCAGGAGGCACAGACTCCAGCAGGGAGTGGCAGGACATGGCTGCTGCTATCCCACCTTTGTGTTCCCCTGTTTCCATCCCATCTCCCCTCCAGTCCCTTGTCCCACTGTACAGTCCCTGTTCCCTGTCCCCTTCCCTTGCTATCCTACCCTTTCCCACCCCCTTGTTACTGTATATAGTTTTTTGAATATATATCTATTTTGACTTACCTGCCCGTGTCTGTGTCTGCTTTGCAGGTGTCGTGAGGAGCCATGTTGCACTGGCCCAGTGCCTGTCCATGTGGTGTGCATGTGTTGGGGCATGTGTTTTGCTTCTGTGGATCACTGTTATGTGCTGCTGTGTGTTCCATGGTGGTGGTGTCCCTTCCCTTGGTTTATGGCTTTGCTTTGGGGTACCCTTGGGGAAGCTGTCAGGGTTGTGTGATGGGTTTGTCTGCTTGGCTGCATGGTCCTGGGTGTAGCCTGGCCTGGTCTGGATGTGCAGGGGGGCACAGCCTGCTGCCTGTAGGGGTCCCCTTGATGGCCCTTCATCCCCCATTGGCAACCCCTGTTGCCTCCTGTCTGTGCCATTGTTGTGTTCTGGGATGGGGGTCTGAGTACCTGTGTGCACCCTGCTGTGCCCTGCTGGTGGTGGCCTCCTGTGGCTTGTCACTTTGTTTCTGTGGCTCTGTCCCTGGGTCTCCTCTCTGTGCAGTGCCCCCCTCAGTTGCTCTGGTGCTCTGCTCCCATGGTTGCCCTGGGGCTTCTGTGTCTGTCCATGGCACACCTATGGTTGTGCCATGGTGCACCTGTGGTTGCACCATGGTGCAATTGTGCCATATTCAGCCATGTTGCACTGGCACTGTGGTGCCAGCACAACCTCTGAATATGGCTCCTGTTGCACCATGGCACATCAGCTTTGCACTGCGCTGGACATGCACTGGCCTTTGGAGCATTTCTGAATATCTGGCCCAGATTCTTTAGAGCAAGAAATATTAAAGAAAAAAAGGAGGAAGAAGTAAATGATTTGAGGAAGGTGTTGCAAAGGACTTTGGAGACTGATTTTGCACTCCCAATGTATAACATAAATGTGTTACCTGAAGAGACTGAAGAAAAACTGAACTTACATTTAAAACAGTTTTTGACATCTATAGTAGATGGAAATAAGAGTCGGGATTGCATGCTGCATAATTTAAATGTCATCAGGCCATTTGAAAATTTGGGGATGGTAGTATTAATTTCTGATCAATACTTCATACTAAAGGCAATAGAAAATAAGAAAGAGGAATTGAGAGCCTTAGGTTTCCAGATGGAAAGTGTTGTAAGCATGAACTCCCTATTCCCAGATTACTATCATAAAGAAGGGAAAACAGAAATTAAAAAGTTAGAGGAGTATGTGATTTCATGATATGGGCAAGGAAATTTTATAAATGAGACTAAGTCAAATATCAGAGGTACTGTTTTGGACCTCCTTCAAAACCTATTGAAAGTTAATCACTTAAATAAAATAATTACAAAGGTTAGAAGATAAGAAAAGGATGGACAAGTATCAGTATGGGTAAAAAACGAAGAGCAGTACTTGTGGATTTTGTGATTTGTACAGAATCTGGATAAACTGGAAATATACTGTATATGGTAGAAGAAGATCCAAGACAGCAAGAAGAGGAAGAAATTATTTATAGCAACAATTGGATAAGTTTGATAAAAACGGCAAACAGATATCAAGTTTTATAAGATATTGAGGAGGATTGACATAATATAAGAATAAATACACAAGGATTGGAGGAACAAATAAAGTTAGGATCTGAAGTTAAAATATTATCCTAGACTATAACAGGTTTAAAGGAAAGATTACCTGATCCTACTTTCTTAGAATATGTAACCAAATTTGATTACATTTGCTTACAGGAAACTTCAGTAAACACAGAAATTAATATAAATGGTTATAGATCATTCAGTAAGAAGGCAAGAAGCACTAAGACATTTGGTAGACTTTCAGGTGGAATAATAACGTGTTGTAAAATAAAAGAGAACACAGAATACTCAGAAGAGAATATTGAAGCAGAATATATTCTGGTGGTCAGAATAAAACAGAAGGATAAGATCCTGTATATTATTAACATATACCTTCCTCGAAAGGATCAAATTATATTGGAAAAATGAAATAAATGTTATAGCTGGTTTGATGGAACACTATGTCAATAATAACCTGGATTGTGGTAGAATTTTATTGGGTGATATGAATGTTAGGGTGGGTCACAGCCTGGAGCCCTCTGAGGAATTAACTTGGGCCTGTGCAACTCATGATCATGCATTATAAATAGAGAGAGACATAGTAGATAAAAAAGTATGTGAAAGAGGGAAAAAGGTTATAAAAATAATGAATAATTAAAAAAATGTTACTAATTAATGGAAGAACCAAAGGAGACTCATTGGGGGCATTTATATACATAGATTCCAGGGATCATCTGTAATAGACCTATGTTGTTGTACTGACCCCAGATCAAAGATTTAAAAATAGGTTGTAGAAGGAAAGTGAACATTGCCCATAGGAAATTATGATTGAATATGTTATACCTACCTCAAATAAAAAAAGGATAGATTGGAAATAACAATAGTAAAAAAGGGTGTGAAGTGGGATTTAATAGAAAATTATAGGTCTATACAGATGTTGAATGATGTAGGTGCAAGACAAGAACTGTTAGATTTGATTCAAAATAAGGAAAAAGAACAGTATATTGACATATTTGAGGGTATAATGAATGTTCATCTCATATAATCTGGTGAAGGTTACAATTAGTAAACATAAAATGGGTAAAAGATAGTATGATAAAGAATGAAACTACTATAAAAGCAGAATAAACAAATTTGTTAAATATTTACAAAAAAACAGATCAAGAGGGGAAGAAATTATTAAACAAACTATATAAAGATTATAAAAGGATAATGGAGGGAAAAAAAAGAAAAATTATAGAGTACAATTATGGAGGGAATTTGAAAGTACAGTAATGGAGAATAATAATATAGAATTCTGGAAAATGGTAAACAAAGGATGGGATAACTACAATAATGAGATAAAAAATTATTTGATCCCAGAAATATGGAAATCATACTATAGAAATTTATTTTATAATCAAGACTTAAGCTGTGAACATAGTTGGATACCTGTGACAATTTTTTCATTCTTAATAAAAGAAATTTTAGAGGTCATGCAAGTATTAAAACACAATAAGGCTCCTGGGCCAGATGGGGTTCCCCAAGATATTATGAAGGATAACCCAGAATTATGGTCCAATGTATTAAATGGATGTTTAAAATTGTTTTGGAGAAAGGTATTATACCACAAACATGGAAAACTAATATAATAATCCCAATATATAAAAAGGGGGATAAATCTGATCTGGGGAATTATAGGCCCATAAGTCTCCTAGATACTGCACAGAAAAGTTTTACTAAATTACTTCAACAAAAAATAATGAATGGATAATTGAATATGATTTAACAGATGAGGGACAGGTTGGTTTATGCTAAACCATTCTACTATTGATCAATATTTCACACTAACATCCAATTCATAAATATATATATATATATATATATATATATATATATATATATATATATATATAAAAACACAAACTATACTGCTATTACGTAGATCTAAAGGCAGCTTTTGACAAAGTTTCAAGAACAAAATTATAGGAAGCTTTGGGAATTATGGATGAGATAAAGAGGTGATTAATATTCTAAAATACTATACAAGGATAATTATACAACAGTAAGATACAATAAAGAAGGGATTGCACTAAGAAATTTGGATCCAATGTAGGTTTAAGGCAAGGATGTATTCTCTCTCTGATTTTATTTAATGCATTTTTAAATATGGTATTAAAAGATATGTATGATCCTAAGCTGCACATGCCTAAGTTGGGCTCTAGGCCGTGCCCATACCTGGTATATGTAGATGACATAGTGTTGATGAGCGATGTCAAATAATAAGCTGCCTCCCCTCCAATCAACTCCCTACCCACTTTACTATTTCACTGACTGTACCCAGACCGCCCTTCGTCTTCAGCACCCATAGTTGTAGCACTGAGTCGAAAGCCATGCTGAAGGTGAAGTAATGTAAGTCTACTGTGTGCAGCTTGTCAACTACCCTAGTTACCCAGTCAAAGAATACTACCAGGTTGGTCTGACATATAAGCATACAAAATTGCCAGCAGATAAAGTCCTTATGGTCTATCAAGTGTGCTCGATTGTGCAGCTAGCAGTCCTTATATTGCAGCAGTCCTTCCCTGCCCTCCCCCCTCCTGTGACCCTTCCCTTACCCTGTTCCATCCCCTTTTGAAGCAGCCCCTTGTTCTTCAGGATAGTACTTCTGCAGGCAATGCATTCCACTCAGCCACCATCCTCTCCGTAAAAAGTGTTTTCTCATTTCCCGTCTGAACCTACTCCCCTCTAATCTCAGATTGTGGCCTTGATTGCCCCCCCATCAAGCTGAAAAGCCCCTCTGTTCCTGTCTTGTTTATTCCTTTCATGTACTGAATGTTTCAATCATATCTCCCTATCTCTCTTCTCCTCCAGGGAGTACATGTCAACTTCCACATCCTGCTTTCATGGGGTAAGTCCCCAGCCCTGGACCATCTTTTTGCCCTGCACCCTCCAGTAACCTAATGTCCTTTTTCAGGTATCGGCACCAGAACTACATGCAGTACTCCAGGAGTGGCCTAACCAGTGACCTTTACAGTGGCAGGATCACCTCCCCCCTCTTGGAGGACATACCCCAGCAATACAACCCAGCATCATGTTGGCCTTTGCAGCGGCCTGCCAACATTGTGGTGAGTTATTCATTTAGCCCATTATGATCACCCCCAGATACTTTTCTTCTTCTGTCATAGTTAGCTGACCTACCCCCACAGCTGGTAACTCCTTCTTGGGTTTTTAGCTCTGAAATGTAGCACATTACACTTTTTGGCATTGAACCCCAGCTGCCAAATGTCTGACCAGGTCTCCAATTTTGACAGACTATCCTGCAACCCCTGCCACCCTCCTACATCATGCACTATTGCTCCCTTCTTGGTGTCATCTGCAAACAGAATGATCTTGCTCTTGATGCCTATTGAGATGTCTGCTATGAATATCCCATACAACACCTTCCCCAGCACAGAGCCCTGTGGCACTCTGCTTGTCACCGTCCTTGGAGATGAGAGCTCCCCTCCCACCACTACCCTCTGTAATCTCCCATGCAGCCAGTTCACTACTGCAAGCAGACACAGTTTGCTGACCTCATTGTCATTAACCTGTACTGCTTACAATCCTGAAGCCCATTGTTCCTGACATTCCACTATTTCATATTTGACTAGTTTCTCCAGCAGTTTCCCTACTACTGAGTTAAGGCTGATGGGTTTATAGTTTTCTGGCAGCTCCTTGTTGCCTCACTTTTATAGCAGAACTACATATGCCATTCTCTAGTCATTGGGAACCACCCCTTGCTGGAAAGAGCTATTGAATAGCCCAAGCAGGGGGTTGGCTAACACTGATGCTAGTTCCCTCAGTATGCTTAGATTCATCCTATCCAGCCCTAGGGCTCTATTTCCCTTCAGGGCTGCTACCCTCTTCCTGACACTTGTGCTAGTATACTTCTGCAGCCTCTTCTGGACCCCTCTATCACCTGCTTTTATGTTTATGCTGCTATCTGGCAAGGTCCTGCTGTTCTCCAGAGTGAATACCAAGTAGAAGTAGTCATTCAGCATTTCTTCCTTTCTGCATTACCCTGCCCCTCCTTTAGCCATACAATCCCTCCTCACAGTCAGTCACTTGTCTAAAGAGTTGTGCACCAGTAATGGTAAACAACACTGTGACATTATAGGAATATGAAAATTACCAACCTCCCAAACCTGCCCTCATAGATGGACCTCTATCTCTACCAGATACAGGTGAGGACAATGGTGATGGGGTTGATGACACTGACACCAATGCACATTCTGTTTTCAGTGCTGTCACCTATGACATTTTCAAAGGTGGGTATCTACAGTGGCACCAGCTGGGATACAACACAATATCTTACAGTATTATGGCAGAGTGCTGCCATATGCTGCAGGGAACAATGTAATTAAGTGGCAGTTAAATTGTTTCGTAATGCAGTATTCTGTGATATTTTATTGCAAGGTAATGTACTGCATCCTGGCTGCCACCATCATATGCACAGAATGTACAAGTTCTGAAGCAACACTAATATAGGCAGTGCATAGCCCAAATGCAGAAGTTTTGCATGTACTGAGAAGGGAGCATGCCATTGAGGCACCACTGCTGCAGAATGCTGTAGAAGGTGACAGTAGCAATGCACAGCTCAGGGCTCCACATAAACATAACAATATGCAACATGTACAGTAGGTACTGTAGATGTGGTTTTGTTCAGTGCATGTGAATGTAGTAGTTGACATAGAGGTCTTGCAAATGGAAGAATCCTATTTTATAAAACATGGGCTGGGTGGGGGGACACAAGCGATAAGGTAATGGATATAGTTTTTAACTAACAAAAAATATAGACACTTTGTTTCTCCTGGATATGCAGCTCTATGGTCCACACATCATGGCTATTGCTGTCCATCTGTTAAACAAAACACATTCATGAATCATCACAGGTGGCATGTGTATAGATTATGTTTCCACATGCTGTGTTACACATTAATTACATACAACGGTAGAGGTGTGAAACGACTTTCAAAATCTCAAACAATTGCCTGTGTGTGGCCGTAGACATTGGTGTACTGGTTCCCATGAGGGGTGA
Organism: Neoceratodus forsteri; assembly: GCA_016271365.2. Taxonomy (NCBI): domain Eukaryota; kingdom Metazoa; phylum Chordata; order Ceratodontiformes; family Ceratodontidae; genus Neoceratodus; species Neoceratodus forsteri. Next base: position 1,317,445,063 of record CM057452.1, read on the forward strand.
TGTTCGGAAAAAGCAGGAAGGCTGTCACTTTCTCCTCTTCAGGGTGGGATGCACTGGCATGGCATTGCCCCAGACTATCCCACCCTCAAGTCAATCATGAGGATCATATTCTCATAGTCTTATTTATAGCAAGAGTGGAAGATGGCATGGTCAGTCACTGGCACTGTGATGACATCACTGATCACCATCATTACCATAATTGTAACAGGAAATGCATGTACATTGTAAAACATTGTTTTCCAATCAGTTGGGGAGTAAATGGAGTACATCTAACAGTCATGGGGTCTGTAATGGATGAGGGTGTAGTGGAGCGGGTCTTGGAGCAGCTGTCAGCCATAGTTGCAACTACAATGGCCCAGATATTCAGAAGGGTTCGCGCTGGCACAACACTGCGCCGCATCAACCCCTGTCTTAGCCCGCATGATATTCAAACAGGGATTGAGCCTGGCACAAATCCTGGATGCACGGGCGCGTAGTAATGTATGCAGAGCAGGTAGGGGTGTGTGTCCATGCATACTCCTCACATCCCGATATTCAGCCTGGGATGTGCTGAGCCCATGCATATGCAGCCATAATTGTGCTGCACAAGGTGAGCAAAAAAAAAAGGAGCAACAGCTGGCCACCCACAGGTGAGCTGCCATAGTGCAGAGTGCAACACGGCAGCTGCCACCTGTGGGTGGCCACCCGAGCTCCTGCTGCACCTTCTGGTGGTGCCCCCCAAGCCCGATCGCGGGCATACTTATACAAATTATCGTCCAATATCCCTGGTGGTCAGTGGACGCTTGCAGCCCGATCATGGTCATATATTTGAAATTCATAATCGTCAATATCCTGGTGGTCCAGTGGATCACTTCACGTCAATCACGGGCTTAAGTATAGAATTAATTGTCAAAAGCCCTGGTGGTCCAGTGGACCACTCTCAACCAATCATGGGCGTCATTGAAAATAATGCCACCCCAAAACAACCCTGGTAGACTAGCGGTACCCTCCTCCCCACCCGCCCACTGGGCACACACCTCCTCCTCCCGGTCAGTGGTGGCGGCAGCTCCCTACTTGCCACCCCGCACACCGATTGACACCGTCTGGTGGGGCTGTATGCCCATTCATCCACAAGCGTGAGCCAATGGGCATGCAGCTCGTACCATACTACAAAGTCAGATATACTGGTAGTAAAGTGACGGCTACACACCCATTGGTTCACGCTGTGGACCAATGGGCATCTTACCCCCGTATGATGTCAGTCGGTGGGCGGTGGCGGCAAGCATGCTGACTGGGGAGCAGGGCGGTGGGGCTCCAGTGGGCGGGTGGGGAGGGGGTACAGCTAGTCCACCAGGGTTGTTTTGGGGTGGCATTATTTTCTATTGATGCCCATGATCGGGCTGCGAGCAGTCCACTGGACCACCAGGGATATTGGACAATTAATTTCTATACTGAAGCCCGTGATCGGGTGTGAAGCGGTCCACTGGACCACCAAGGATATTGGATGTTTACGATATTCTACATATGCTCACGATGGGGATGGGGCACTTTTCCGCAATGTGCAAGAGGCATCGGCCCCCAAGGCTGAAGCCTGGCAGGTTGCCAGGCACAAGTCGCTGGGAATCAGCGCACCTGCATGCAAATGGGGCCATAATGACATGCAAATGGCCCCATTTGCACCTTGCATGCATTATGGCACCATTTTCATGTGCACTTTTGAATATCACGGTTGTTGCGCCTAGCGCAACGGAACTTATGCTAGTGCATCCCCCTGCTCCACTCTGGCCACTTGCGCTGGTGCAGTGCCACTGCACCATGCGCACTGCAGGTAGCCAGGATGTGATATTCAGCGATTCTGTGCCATGCTGCAGCTCCGTTGAATATCACCCTGTCAATGCCCCTGCGCAGAAAGTTGCTCTGTGCCCAGGCTTGTGCCATAGTCTGGTGCAGTCTGAATATCCGGGCCCTTGTGTTTTATCCTCACTTTATGTACTGTGTGGGTGTGGGTGTGGGGTTGTAGCAAATATTGCAACAGCTGGGTGTGACTTGTTACCCCATACCTGGGGCCTTAGTCAAACCCTAGATAGTCTTATTAATCAGTGTATTATACTGATCACACAATGGCAACTGGTACAAGAGACAAAAGTGGTTGTTTTGGTGGACCTGACCAAGAGAACAATGATGTGGGGGCCACATCAGGGAGAAGTGTTGAGCCCCAGTTTTCATCCTGACTGTGCTACAGTATGTCAAATACTGTCTCACTGAGGATGGTGAAGTGGGCATATGGAAGGTGACTATGCCAGTGGAAGTCATTACAGCACATGGGCAATCCTTGTATGTGTCATTACCTTTGTGTCAGTATGAATATCTACAGTGCAGCATCTACTATAGTTATGTCTCTGCAGCATTTTGCTGCTCAGCTGACTTTGTTGGCCCTGGAATTAAAGGCAGGGAACCAGGATAGTTGCATGACAACAGACAGCTGTTATGTCTCCTCTGTTTGCTTAAGATGTCTGTAGGGGCTGTGGATGAATATGCCATCACCTGGAACAGTATGTGGTTGAGCCATCACAGGTTATTCGGGGGCAAGAAATGGTGGGATGGCTGAGGTCAGTGCTGGCACTGTGTTCAGTACTTTTAATATATAGATACATAGGCACTGTCGGCAGATAAGGGCCTACGGACAACCCAGTCTGCCTATTTGAGATTGTAAGTTCACTCTATGTTTTCCTAGAAGTCTGTTGCCCCTTACCCCTGACTTCCAGAATTCCCTTATGTCTATTCCATACAATCTTAAATCCCATGATTGTTTCAGCCCCCACCACTTCCTCTGGCAGGTGTTCCACTTGTCCACCACCCTTTCTGTGAAGAAATTCTTCCTCACATTTCCTCTGAGTCACCCTCCCTCCAACTTCACCCCACGACCGCTAGTCCTGGAACATCTTTTTCACTGGAAAATAGTGTATTCCTGCACCCTGTTCCTCCCTGTAAGGTGCTTGTATGTCTCTATCATCTAACCTCTCTCCCTCCTCTTCTCCAGGAAGTACATATTCAAGTCCTTCAACCTGTTCTCATAGGACTTGTGATACCATCATTGTACCATCTTTGTTGCCTTCCTCTGAACCTTCTCTTCCCTGCCTACGTCTTTACATAGGTAAGATCTCCAGAACTGTACACTGTACTCCAGGTGGGGACTCACTAGTGTCTTGTATAGCGGAATTATGACCTCCCTGTTCCTGCTGGTGATGCCCCTGCCTATGCATCCCAGCATCCTATTTGCTTTACCTGCTGCCTTGTCACACTGTTTCCCTACCTTGAGGTCATCAGAGATGATAACCCCAAGGTCCCTTACCTGCTTGGAGCATGCTATATCCTCACCCCAACTGATATGTTGTTCCATGGTTTTATGCCCCATATGTATTATCTTGCACATCTTTGCATTGAATTTTAACTGCCAAACCCGTGACCATTCTTCAAGCTTCTGCAGGCCCCTCCTCATTCTGTCTACACCCTCTGGCATATCCACTCTGTTACTGAGCTTCATGTCATCAGCGGCCTTTTGGGTCATAATGTAAAATCGTTTAATAGCGTCTGACGTATAGTAAACCGGACCTGTGTGCTCTCCTAGTTAGACCCCGAGTTGGAATCTTTAGTAGGGGTGGTCCGTGGGGCACAGACCCCTGTAATGGAGGGTGTGGGGGGTGGAGCAGAACAATAAATAACAAGAAATCGTGCAATGCGATTGTGCTGCATGGCATTCTGCTGTGTGACATAATGACCCCGTGCCCATCAGCGAACAAGGAAATTCTGCCTTCTATGTCCTGCACAATGTCACTAATGAAGACGTTGAATAGGACCTGTCCCAGCACTGATCCCCCTGGTATCACACTGGTCACTCTTCCATCAGTGGAGTGACAGCCATTTACCAACACCCTCTGTGTCCTGCCACCCAGCCAGTTACCTATCCACCACACTACTGTCCTGCCCACTCCCATATTCCCAAGTCTATTTAATAGCCTTCTATGTGGCACAGCATCAAAGGCCTTGCTGAAGTCCAGATAGGCAATGTCCACTACCCTCCCTTGATCCACCTCCCTTGTCATCCAATCAAAAAATTAAATGAGGTAGGTCTGGCATGACCCCTTCCCAAGTGAAACCATGCCACCTTGGGTCCTGTAGTCTGTTGCAACCAGAAGTTCCACCAATCTCTCCTTCAGTAGTGCTTCCATCATCTTCCCCATTATTGAGGTCAGGCTGACTGGTCTGTAGTTCCCCTCTTCCTCTTTGTTCCTGCTTTTCTATAAAGGGACTACATCTGCTGTCCTCCAGTCTTTGGGAACCTCCCTGTTTCCAGTGATCAGTTAAACAGGATTACCAGAAGTTTATCCACTACCTCTCTTAGTTCCTTTAGGAATCTGGGGTGCACCCCATCTGGCCCCATTGCTTTATCAAATCTTATTCCTTCCAGTTACTTTAGGACCCTTTCCTGTGTAAAGGGACTTGTGTCCATTTCTGTGATGTTCCTACCTCTTGTACTCCCTTCAGGCCCATTTTCCTCCTCTTCCTCAGTAAAGACTGAACAGAAATACCTGTTCAGTATGTCAGCTTTACTGTTGTCATCCTCTATGTATTCCCCATCCTCCCCATTCAGTCTCACTATTCCTCCCTTTGCCTTTCTTTTTTCACTTACGGTATGTACCTGTAAAAGGGTTTGTCCCCTCTACCCACTGATATGGTGATGCGCTCTTCTGTCTTAGCTTTGGCTTCCCTTACTGATCTCCCTGCCTCCCTTTGCTTCTCCTGGTACTTCTCCCTATGCCCTTTTGCCTGCTTCTTTTGTATTTCCTGAATGCAAACTTTTTGGCTTTCACTTTCTCCACTAGCTCATTTGAAAACCATAATGGCATCCTCTTTCTACTGTCATATTTCTTCCTAGAAATCATGGTGACCTGAAAGGGTGGCACTAAACACCAGGGGCCATTGTTGGACTAGTCAGTGATGAATCCTAATTAATGGGCTTTGATGGCCTTCTCTTTCAAAGAACTAACCAAAACTCATTGTGTCAACATACAGTGACAATGTTCCCTTCAAACAGCTTGTAAAAAGTATATATTTTTCTAATCCATATTGCAATCCATTCTTCATAAGATTATTGCCTGACTGGTTACCTTCAGTTTTAACATTTTCTGCAACCATATCATCATTTTGTCAATGGCTTGGCCTTCCCTTACAGAAATATAGGTGTGATTTTACATGCAGAATGCATGCCACATGCTTAATTGTGCAATGTTTGCATGCAGTTCACATACACTAAGTGAACATATGTGAACCAGGTCTAAAAGGCAAATCAGGTTCACATGCTGCAAGCATGACATATGCACAGCAGGTAAGCTGGTGTGAACATCTTCTGAAAAGTATGTCAGGTCTGCATACTGCATGGTTGACATGAGTGCAGCAGTTAAGCTAGTGTGAACATCATTTAAACATCACATCAGGTTCACATGCCGCATGTTTGCCATGTGTGCAGCAGCTAAGCTGGTGCAAATCTCATCTAAAAAAAACACATCAGTTTCTATTTCTTACACTACTGCTAGCAAATAGTCATTACAATACATTTTTATTTGAATTCCCATAAAAATTAGGTAAACTTATTAATTCTGATTCTTTTGCAAGTTGTTTAATGGCTTTTGATTTTTGTCATTAAATCACTATTAATCTGTAAAGTATTGTTTGCTTATTACATTAAATGCCTAGGATATAGTCAGTCAACATCCCCCATTCCAGATGTACGAAGAGGGGCCTCTGTGTTGTAAAGACTATCCTTTTTGTTTTGGACCATGCAAACCCCTTATGCATATTTAGTGCTAAAAATGTGTTTCTCCATAACTGTTTTAACTCACTTACTTTCTCTTTGTCATTCTACATTGAGCATATACATTATGGCCATGCTCAGCACTCTTTGTGCTGAGCAGGGTCTTGCAAGCATGCACCATACCTCACATTTTGTCACTGAAATGAGGGACATGGACACTCAAAATGAGGGACAATGAGGGACACTAACCCACTTGATAATCAGGACACATCATGAAACATCAAGATATGGTACCGCAGAACACAATGGAAACCATTGTATTAGCACCTGAGCATGAATTTCTACCATTAAGCAGGGATGTCATTTAGGTAGGGCAGAGGGGCGCAGTTGCCCCTCCCCCCCAATATTTGCACCAAGGTTGTTCTTATAGTGTGACAATAATGGCATTAAACTTGGATTTAATCTTTTGCACAATAAGTGCCCACCTGGCCTTCGTGTGCTCACATTGCAGGTACTCTCCAGACCTGACTGTGTCTGTACTGTGTTGTCCACTGTCTCCACCTTTTAACGGTGGCACATTCACAAGTGATGTGGATGAGCTCCAACCAAGAAAGAGTGCATGAGCCTTGCAAGTGTGACACTGTCTTTCCAACCACAGAGTAGACAGGGTAAATACTACACCTTGGAGGAGTCAGTGAGCTCTGAACTCTCAATAGCAGTGTTGTGGCAGCATAAGTTTGTTGTTCTAATCTTAGTGAGTCTCTATCTACACAGGTGGCTGAAAAGGCAAAGGGTGAGCTAGAAGCTAAGTCAAGACTAGACTACCTACTTACTCAGTTAGGCTTGCTTTACAAAAATAAACAGCACAGACCCCCACGGCAGCAAGCTAGGCTTAGCAGCAGTGGTGACAGTGGTGTTGGTGGCCTTCATAGGCCTTGATCAGTGTAGTGTGGAAGCAGCCACAGCAGCAACCAGACAAGAAGGAAGAAACCCAGGCTGAGTAGATACATTTGGAGAGGTGATTTGGTCAAGGACCACACTGGGGGCCTGTGATGGTCGGTTCTAGCATCCATCTTCTGGAGAAGGAGAGAGGAGAGAGGAGAGAGGAGGAACAGACTAAAAACTGGGCTGGCGGCACACTATGCCAGGCTGTAGTTTCTAGCCATATGGCCGGGTAAGTAAAAGTAAAAATTTTTTACAGGAGGATTGGGGAAGGAGGAAGGACTGAAATATTGATGTATTTTTCATGTTTCTTCACCTTTGGGTGGCTTCAGGATCCAACAGGGATAGGTATTAAATGGAATGGAGCCAGGAGAAAAATCGGGACAATGGTCTTTTCCTTGGGGGCTCCGAACTTCAGCCAGGAAAAAATTAGTAACTGGGTGGGTTTAAGCCCAAATCTGATGCACTGCTCTGGGGTATATATAGATGAATCTTATACATTTTAATTTTTCCTGATTTGCAAATAATGTTTCAGTCAAACCAAATAAGTTGTTCCTTTTAGAGATGTTACAGATATTCTAGAGCTGTCCCTTGCATTCACTACAGTTGAGTGGTATGGTATGCACAGACTATTGGAGCCCCACTATAGTCAGGCTTATGTCCCCCAGTGAAGCAGACCTCCACATCCCCACACTCAGGCACATTATGACAAAGGACAAAGAAGACTGCAGGGGTGTGCACCATTGAAATGAATGGGGATACTTTTTAATATCTATTTTATACTTTATTGATGGAGCGTTGGAGATTAATGAAGGCTACTGCTCGACTAACAAGGGCCTTGTTAATAGAACAGTTGCCTTCATTATTCTCCAACTCACTATCATAACATGTAAAATAGTAATAGAAAATAATGCCATTCATTTCAAGCGGGTACACCCAAGCACATTCACCCATGGACATCATCTCTTAAAGACTCCTGACTCTGGCTCCCTAGTACTCAAGTAAGAGACTTTTTACTTATATCTATACTTAGTGAGTTGTCTGCAGCAGCATAACTATACCCACTACAGTGTGTGTGCATGGGTGGGGGACTGGCCATGTGGGTGGGTGGGTGTGGGTGTCAAGTTATTGCTACATTTGTGGTTGCACCTGAAAGTCTGTTTGTTTGTAAGCATTCAAAACTATAGAGAAAAGAACATAGGAGTACAGGCTAGACAGAAGTAATTAAGTGGTTTTGTGGGTAAGTTTGCATACAGGGGGTGTGAAAAACATGTGTTTCCATTGGTATGAGTGCTACAGTACAAATGTGAAATTAGATGAGGGAGAGAAGAAAACTGAAAAGCATTCACTGGCTACAAGCATGCTGCATGCATGCAGATGTATTTAGTTACAGTATGTATTGAAGTACAAGCAAGACATATGTGTGCAGACAGCATGGCTTAGTGGTTAAAGGCAATGAACTGTAAGCTAAAAGACTTGGAGGCATAAAGACATTGGTTTGAATCTCATTAACTCCCACTTGTGCACGGTGTGATCCTGAGCAAGACAGTCAGCTTTTACATGTGCAGTTATCAGTGACCACTTGCTTTTTCCACGCATGCCACATGCATGCAGTCTTTCCCAATTTAACATAAAAATCATGGTTTCCATATTTGCTTGCTGCACGCATGCCATATGCATGCAATTGGTTCCAATTTAACATTTAAATCATACTTGCAACATGCATATCACTTGAGTAGTTTTATGTGTGCAGCATGAAAATATTTCATACAATTATTTCTGTAAGGGTTTTGATATCACACAAATTAGACCCAAAGATCCCTCTGCGGTTTCCTCACACTTTGGCATCCTTAATAAAGGTGACCAACTGATTTAAATTGAATATTATTAGTGTAAGTTGACATATACTCCTGATGAAGCAATAGTAATTGCAAAACATTGATGTACGGCTGTTAACACACTGATAGAATCATGTTCATGTAATAAAATATTTATTGTAGAAGATGATAACATTCTTGTGAGCAGTGTTTATTTCCCCAAGACATTTTTGGGTTAGTTCATTGAAAGAAAAGGCCATTTAAGCCCATTCACCAAAGTCCATCCTTGGCTGGTTTGGAAGAGGCCCACAGTGTTAACCAGGAGTGGCATACTAAGTTGAAAACTTGTTTACAGGTGTGACCTGGGAGCACAGGGAAGGTAAGTGACTTGCTCAGGGTCACACAGTATGTAAGTGGGGACTGTGAGATTCAAACCCAGGTCTCCATATTTGCAGCTCAGAGCCTTAAACCGCTGTGCTATACTGCCTCCCAAAGGCCCTTGGTCTTCAATGCCACCTTTTCAGGGCACCATTACTGCTGGGAAGAAATATAACAACAACAAAAAATTACTGAATACTGTGTCAGCACTCATGGCCCCACCACATTCTGTGTCAAGTGAGGCCATATTTCAGACCACCAGATGTTGCTGGAGCCTGCACAGGGGTTAAGAGGGATTTCTGCTGCTACATGTGCCCAGCCCTCCAACAGCCTCACTCAGACTACAGTGGAATGCAGGCACCCCCCTGAAGCTGTGCCTCCTATTGGTTACCTCAGCCAATTGGGAACCACCCTGCATGGATGGGGGAAGTGCTATCCAACCAATCAAATTCAAACAAAGAACCTGCAGCATTTTAATCGATCCAGACCACCAGACATCACCAGAATCTACAAAGAGGTCAAGAGTTATCTCTGCTGCCACAAGAGCCCACCCCCAGCCACTGATTGCCTTGCATAGACTACATTGGACTGTGGGTACCCCCATGAAGCCACAGCTTCTCCTGATCTATCTAGCCATATGGAAATGGGTCTGCATGGACATGGGTGGAACTATCTTGCCCACCAAATTCAGATAAATAACCCACTCCACTTTTACATAGAAATATAGAAACATAGAAACTGTTGATAGAAAAAGACCTTCCTGCCCACCCAGTCTGCCCTAAGGTCCATACCAACTGAGCTACTGTAGATCCTTACTGATCTCCGGCCTTACCCCCAGCCCTGTTTCCAAGGTCCTTTTGTGTCTATCCACGCATGTCTGAGACCTGTTACCATTTCGGTACTCACCACCTCTGCTGTGAGGCTGTTCTAGATGTCCACCACCCTTTACTTAAAGAAGTGTTTCCTCATATCCCTCTAAGTCTTCCGCCTTCCAGCTTTATACTGTGCCCACTTGTCACTGAGATCTCTGTCTGTGCTCCTCAACAAACCTGATCTCCCAAACATGGATCCTACAGCACAGCCCCTGATGTCCCTCCTCAGTTGTGGAAACATTATTAAACCCAAACTTTGGATACCTCAGTCTCTATCCTCATTACTGCATTTTCAGGCAAGACAGGATTACAGCAGGGCTGGGCTGTGCCATCTATCTTATGGCACCTCATGAGTCACATCATCCCACCCCAGCCTGAGCAACCTCTCAGGTCTCACAATCAAAATCTTCCTTGGTGCACATAACAAGACTCACTGTCATCTCAGTTTACCCACCCCCAGAGACAGGCTGTTGGCTTCCATAGCACCATGGAATATCAGGGTCCAGCAACATATTCAGAAACCATAATCATGGGTAATTTAACATTAATGGCTCTCCTGAGGCCACTACCTAGGGGGATGCAGCTATGTGCATCACCACTCAACTGGTCAATGCCCCACTAAGTGTAACTATATAGGACAAACCCTTATGCTTCTAGACTGGATTCTATCTAACCACCACGCAGTTCAATGTTTCTGTACTCCCCGATAATAAGTGACCACTCACCTGTCATCTGCTTCTGGTCAAACAAATACCCACAGCCCCTCCCAAGCTTATTATGCCAGGTTATCAAACAAGGGGACCTCCAGTTGTTAAACCCATCCTACCAGGCTGAACTGGAGTGTGACTCCCCAATGACACCAACAGCTCTGGACCTATTGTAAATATTTCAATGAAGCCTATGACATCTGCAATGAAAAAGATGAAGGTCAAAGGACAGACCAACCCTCGTTACTACTGACTCGAACTCTTTCTCAAGCACAGAGAGACCACCCTTGGCATTGTGCTCAGGTAACCCAATGCAAGTAAATATACAATTATACAAAGAAAGCCAGAAATGATTGACCAAAATACAGAAGTTAAATGTCATATTATAAAGAGGTTTGACCAACTCTAGGGCCAGAAATAAATTCTGGAACATGAAAGAACTCAGGCAAGGATCCTAAAGCACCAAATCTACTATGCTCAACCTTCCTTCATGGCAGCAATTCTACACTCGACCTAGGTAACATCACCACTTCAATAATGCATTTACAAACCCGATGGTGTCCTTCAACAAATTTTTCGATGACTCCCCAGTTCCTCCCGTTACCCCAACCAGACATACAACCCAAAGTTAAGGAGGTCCCACCACAAGTAGCTAGAAATACATTCAAAGCCTACGGCAAACAAGGGTACAGTGACTCCGTGAACTGCTGGCAACAAGTCCTCAATTCAGGAACCATCACTTCATAAAGATCTTTAACTTGCTTAGATTGGGCCATTTCCTCTCTCTCTGGAAGAAAGCTAATTGTCACATCAAGTTACAAAAGGAGACAGGACACTGCAAACCACAGACCTATATCCACCTTCCCCCACTATCAGCGCTGAGCCAATAGTGTCGACCAATAGTTGAATTCCGGATAAGTACAAAGTACAGTGCCCAGAGACATGGCTTCAAAAGGCACAGCACCACCACTACACTGGAATTTACAACCTTCATCCATGCCACGCCCGACAAAGGGAATTGGAGGGGCAGTATTATAACCCAACAAGGCATTCGACACAAACAACCAACCCCCTGCTCAAGCAACTGTCTCCATTGGGATCTCCAGCGAGCCCTTATGGTTCACCTTACCTGATAATCAGATGCAACGTAAGCATTGCAGGATCTCTTTGGATGAGAACTGTCTGCTCGGAGTCCCCGGAATATTCTGGGCCCTACTCTCTCCTCTTCATCAACAATCTCCCAGTGCCTGCCACCAAAAAATACTATATCACAGATGATGCCTGATTTCCACCACGATGATTACAGTCCTTGAATCAGCTACAGCTCAACTAAACAATAAAGAAGTTCAGTTCTATAAACTGTCCTGAACCCAGCAAACTAAAGCCATGTCCTTCTGTAACCGACAGAGCAGGCACAACTCTCTGTCCTCACCATCAGAACCACTCAAACCCACTCGAAATGTCAGGTTCAAGTACTTGGTAACACCCCGGATAGTACCCTCTTCTACACTCGGCATATTGACACTGTTGCCAAGACCACCAATATACCGATTGATATACAAACACAAACACTGTATGCCCATGGTGCCCTTAAACTAACCATCTGTCTGCCACCTCTGTCATTGACTACAGCCTTGCCAACAATGGCTCTGCCTCAACATGCCTCCACAGGATCTCAGCGGTCAAACAAAGCCTGTAGACTACTGATGGTGCAGCCCAAAACTCACACCCAGACCTCTATGCACAGGCCAGTGGCCACCAGCCAGAATACAACAACAGACCTGCTTACTTGCAAAGATTCTCCATGGTCTCATACCACCTGGTAGCTCACTCACTACAGTGGCACTCCAACAAACACATAGTGCCCAATCTCTAACTTTCAGGTCCCAGATGCGTACCTCCATAACAGTGGTCCTTATCTATAGAGCTGCTCAACGGTTCAATCTCAATAAAAGCACCTCTCTACTACATGGACCTTCAAAGGAATCTCAAACACTACCTCACCTCTGCCACCAATAATATGATCACTGAACAGGATCTCTAACCTCAAGCTCACTCATCTCCACAGCCGCCTTTCCCAGTCCATTCCTCTGGCACTGGGCCTAACATGACCCTTCCTGCTTCACATTCCACTGGCACAAGACATTTCACCACCATCGGACAGTGGCATTAACATAAACTCTCCCCAGTCGCACCCTGCAATACTAACTGCCCATGGTGCCCTATATCTTATTGTTGGCCTATGACTGCCCACTGAGCTGCGTTATAGTATTATTCAAAGTATGTTATAACTGGTATCTTATTTTTCTTTAGTTGTTTTGGTTGTTTAGTGTGCATTCCTTTACTACCTCTGTATTGACCCTCAGCCTGACATGGAACTCTAGCAAATGAGCAGTTTCTGCTCAAAGCATTTATAATCTGATTTAATAAATAAAAACAAATAAATAAATAAATATACAGTATAAATGATCACTAATAACCATCTAGGGAATGTGGCACCCAGCCACACACCCTGTTCCACACTACAACTTAGAAGATTAGGTAACAGACTATTAACATAACCACTGATAATGGCTTTATTCTTTTGAAACATAAAAGTCCAATTTCAAAATTATGGGCAGAACAGCTACCCCACCATGACATATGACAGTTAAGTACTTGGCTGTGCATCCATTGTCACGAGCACGAACAAGGTCCACACCATATGTTAGCACATAGACATATTTGCATTTATCAATTCACATCTTTCCAGTCTGTTTAACAATATGCTGCACAACTGGCTCATGCCTGTTATTGTGACACAGCCTACCAATCGGTCAACACACAGCAGAGCAGCAGGTGGGTGCTTTACTACTGATTCTCACATCAGAGGGGTCAAGCACGACACCAGTGTACCGGCTGTCAAGCAATGTTTCCACCGACCACACTTAGCAGTTACCTTATTGTGCTTTGCTTCAGAATGACCCTACAAATAAACTTGAGTAACCGGTGTAACAGGTGGTTAATATGAACTCTGAGTGTGAGCAGTCATACACCTCCAGAACAACAAGTTAGTAGAATGTTTATTTATAGCCTATGATCAGCAAGCTGTTGTACAATGAACACCAGGACATATAGAAACCAATGCACAAAATGCACATGAAACGACAGAAAGCACCTACCATACTAACAATGTTTTATTAATCAGCAGTGGATGTAATATGTACTATGGAATAGGCAATTCCCATGGCTGAGGTGGACCAACGGCATACACTTACAAAGTGTCAGCAATGGATCAGTGAGACCTGTTACCACTGGCCGCACAGGTAGGAGTAGTGGGGTGCTCAGGCCCAGTGGGAGCTCCAGGGTTACCATTGGCTCCCACAGGGATTGCCATTTCTTTTCCACAAATACCCATGGTCAGCCAAATAGCAGTCCAGTACAAACACCACAACATTAGACAAAGTTTTTTGCAATAACTGGACTCAATGTAACAGTGTCACACTGAACCTCCAGAGAAATTGTATTCTAGATTTATTTTAGATGTCCAAGGGGAAATAGTATTACACAGGACCACCAGATACTAACAGAACATCAAATATTTCCTGCAATGAATGTGATGCTGGAGTGACATCAGTCCCAACATCTGTTGTCTCGCACAAGGCAGGTTCAACCATCAGAAAATGGTAACTGCATGCAATGTGGAGATAACATACAAATGGACATATGTGCACCTTTCATGCATCATAGCCCCATTAGCATGTTATTTTCTCAGTTTGCTAGCAATGGCAAATGTTATTAGCAGGCCTCAATAACCCCATGCTTCTGCCCCCTGTCCACTTTACACTAGAGGAAGCTCACCCATGCACAGGAGGGGGCAGGCGCGTTGCTGTTCTAACACCTGCTCAGCCTGCGTCAGAGTTCCATTGAATATAACCCATTACACAACCCTGTTGTTAGAGTGTTGCACCTGCTGCCACAGCTTGCCACAGTTTAAATATCTAAAACAGTTGCTTACAGTGCCTGTGTATTTCTTTGTTGGGCTCAACTGTACTAAGGACGTGAGGTATAACAGATACTGTAGCCTGACAAGAAATTGCCACTTCTGTCATGACATTGTCTCTTTGCTAGCCAATGTAAAAAATAGTGCCACAGAAAAGTCAGTGGACACCCATAGACAGCAGACAAGGTAGCAAAGAAGACTTGGTAGAAGGAATGAGGTGAAACCGTTATAGCAGTGTGTGTGTGTGTGTGTGTGTGTGCACACGCCAACGTGTCTGTATCTAGTCCGTCACTTGCATATAAGAGAACATATTAATTAATAAAACAGCATCTGTTTGACCAAGATCTGATACCTAATCACACAATAGACACAGACTCATTGTTAACTGGTCTCTATTACAAATGGCAGACAGCTGTTTGTTTGTCTACTCAATCACCTAAACAATGTTTGCAACCCATTTCTAAATACAAATAATACATAATGGTTCAAGTAATACTTACCACTAAATAAGTTTCCAAAAAATAATGCCCTATCGCAGTAGGTCACATATTGCATGATATCCTCATAGCACACCAATGACATAGTACAATTATTTCTATCAGCATCCACCATCGACTTGATGACAATGACACGTCTGTGTCGATTGACCACCTCCACAGCTCCATGCCGCAGTACTACCTCGTAGCAGGAGTCTCGTAGCCTGTCATAAAGAAAACAAAAGTATCAGTAAGTCTGAATGGTACTACATCACATGTTTGAAACAGTTGCTAAAATAATAAAACATGCTTTGTATAGGTAATATTGCTCATTAGAAACACCATGCACTGCCCTATTAAAATTATGCTGTTAATAGCATATATAATGCTTGAAAAGCAGAGAGAACCTAAATGAAGACAGTGGATTTCCACAAAATGTGTAACATTTCAACAACAACAAGTCGAGACATCTACAATCCCCATTAAGGGTCATTATACATCTAAACATATTTCAGATCAGAAACTCCAAACATAATTTTAATGCGTGAAAAACTTCTATTATCATTCCATGTCACAACACTGCAAAACACATACATTTTCTTGAACTGCACCAGTATTATAAATTTTGCATCACAAAGTTGCATGATCATACAACAGGTACCAAATACACACCAGAGATACAGATAGAAAAATTATTGAACACAGCCTAAACTCACTGATTCACAACACAATAGCTATAAACCTTAAATAATTAAAATATTGTCTATTCAATGGATATATAATCACCCCACTATCATTACCGGATTCTGCTGTTATTGACTCACTCACCAAAACCTCAGAACCAAACTATAGCACGTATATAAAATGAACCTATTCATAGTGTATTAAATTCTGAAACCTCATTATCAAAACAGATTGAATGACTGTAAAAAACAAGTACATTATTACAAGTTGGTATACTATTAAACTAAATAAACACTTTAATATTGTATTATAGACATACCATAGGAACTGGTATATGGATGGATTTACTATTTCTGGTGTGGCTATACTCGCCTCTGCCTCGCGACTGAACAAAACCAGACGAATAAACACACAATTCATCCACGCCTTGTCATGGAAGTATCTCACATATAATATTACATAGCACTGTACAATTTCTATCAAAAACTTTATAAAGGCATTACGAAACTGTTGAGGACTTACAGTGAGTAAGGCGCCCCCGCAACTGTTGCCACAGCCCTACAGTCGTAAGCGAGGTAATTGTGCATGTATCATTGTCCGTATCTCCTCACATATTTAAGCATAAAAGCGCTACACAACAGCTTCACTTCTGTTCAACCGCATTGTCTGTTCATAACTTAAGACAACATGGAAGCTGTTTATGCGCATTCACAGATCCGCTTAGGTTCGTGTCTTCATTAAAACGCAGCATTTCCCTCACTTGACTGCCTCAAGCAGTGCACACTCTTACAAGGTCTGCCTCCTTGATTCTGTATCAGAAATAGAAGCATAAAAACATTACCATGTCATCTCCATACTTAATGACTGTTTTTTATTTACAAATAGTACTTGGGAAAGAGAACCATTTAGCTAAACTCACAACCACTACACACTAATGTAACAAACAAATACGTAACAATGGCACTAAACAGGACCGCGAAACAATCAACACCCATTGTAATGAATGAAGCGCAAATCACACAGGGATTGTTTATATCCATGCAGGAAGTGTCCATGCATGGTAAAAAAAGGACAGAAGTTAAAAGTAAAATCTGTGCTCAAGAACGCTGGCAAAAATTTACTATTGCTGCTTTCTGGCCAGCACCCTCCTGCTCACTCTACCACTTCACTGCAGTCTCACGGTCTGAGCAGACCTCAGCTCTGTCAGCAGAACTGGTCACTGGGGAGTTGGGTGGCTTCACGATAGCCAGTCGTCCCCAACATCCCCTAAACTTCCCTAGGGCTATGAACCAATCACATCACTGTGATGGGCAGGACATGTCATAAATCCACAAACAAATGTATTTTCAATAAAACATTACTTTCTAATTGTTAAAATGTTACTAAGAAAGACCATTTATTAGGCAATAATACACTGCAGGTGTGTGCATGAAACAGATTTCACCGCATGCCAGTGGCAAGTCACATGCCAAGCTCATGCCTTATTACACCCCCCAAGCAGATAAATGTTCCCAGACACCCTGTCATATCTACAGCTTACATAGGCACAGAACTGTATTACCACATTTTATTTTTTTCGATAAAACCACTTTTCAAATATTTTGACAACTGATGCGAAAAAACAATAGTATTACTAATGTGATACTGACTAATGTAACTGGGGGGTTGAAGTTCATCAGTCAGAAGACAGCCTAAGTCAGCCAATACAAGCAACAACACAGCAATCCACAGGATACCTGTATACCAATAATGTCTTCCAACATGGAAAATCATTGCTATGTATAAGCATACAACATGGCCCATTGCACAAATAGTACTAAATAAAGCTAAACATAACCTGCCACCACGCGTTTCAGTGTTGTAACACTCTACCATCCATATCACCAACAATAGTGTAATGCCACAGTAAATGTTAAATTAACCTACAGACTGAAACAATATAAAATGCAAACATAATAGCATCATGAAATTGTGCTAAGAACAACATACGCATCTATGCAAGCTCCATGTTGTTACACAGCATGGAACAATCTGAATGTTCCCAACCTATGTTACATGTGTGTGACTGATGGCTGATCTATTTTTGACGACATTTATAGGGTTCTGAGAAGAACCTTGAGTACACTGTAATATTTGATCAAACAGTTGCCAATCTTAGAGGACTTTGAGGATTGCATCCGAGTCTCCCAGGAAATGAACTACAAGCATGCGAGAAATGTACACCATCTGGCACTAATAGTGTAGTTGCAATACAATTTCTGGTGACGTATAGTATACATTCCATGAACGCGAGAAAAGCAGATATTGTATGTTCTTTCCACAAGCTCTGGCAATCAGATACATATGGTGTCCTGCTTGCCAGACCTACACCTGTAATATCCAAAATATGATTATACAGGCAGGCAACATACTAAACAGAAGCAAGGTCCAATTTGCCTCTGTTATAAATCTTCCCAGCGCTTCATGACCAAATCATTGCCTCCAAGATGTATTAGCAGTATGTCAGGATGAGGCTGAGTACTCAAATGTCAGGCATGGTAGGCATGAGGTGCCCACCTCATTCCAACCCCACAAAACCATTTCACATAGCAATCTGGGAGCTGCAGTCCTCCAAAAATCATTATGATAGCAGCCTCAGATGCAGTCATGATACTGTCAACCATCCAAAGTCCTTTGAAATTCTCGCCATTCTCAGTTTTACATTCAGAACTGACGAGTGCTACCAAAAAGTCAGTGTTCACCCTGCAGTGGCTAGTCAGTAGTGAAACTAAATGATATTTTCCTCTTACTTCAGCAACTGCTGTCCGATTAATAAAACACAAATAAAAATCATTGGCTAGTGCTCTGGCTTCATTAACCAATGTAGACCATACACACACTATTACTAGACTTCCGCTCCAGCTAAATGTGCAAACTTTAAGAGGTTGAGACATGCAACGTTTTGTAGGCAGTTTTAACAATTACAAACACAGAAGCATGTCTGATTGGTTACCTTCATATGGGTCCACGGCAGCTCTATCACTGTCTATTTGCAGCTGTATTCTGTACAAGTTAGTACTCAACTACTATCTGACTTAAACACTTTTATCTAAATAATACAGCAAGTTAGCTAATTTCAAGTAACATTATCAAATATAGCACTAAAAACATTTTAATTAATAGTATTAAAATGTTGCGACACTTTTATCATACTAGAAAAATGCTTTATAAAATAACACTGTACTTAGGTTTGAAATGCTGCTTTCCATCTGGCTAATAAGATGGCTGCTGCTGACTTTTCTTCAGTGTTGTCCATCTCTGATTGGTTGTCTCAGATGGCCTGACAAATCTTGCATTACATTAGTAGAACAAGCTGTCAGTCAAACACCAATCAGATTCTGATTTGACCAATGAATGCATTTGCCACTCCCAACTGTTAAATCGGCAACACTTTGAACGCATCGAAGTTAATTTTATGCACAATGTCGGAATCACATAACAAAGTACTTTTTGCAATACTTTTCGACAGATGAAAGTAACTTTTTAGAGACACTTTTGAACTTCAACATTACTTTTCATCATACTAGTCGAACTCACAAAAGTAACATTTGTGACACTGTCGAATGCACGACACTACATTTGTGACAGTTTCATGCATTCGACGGTATTTTTCCCAAATGTCTATTTTGCCACAATTTAATGCTTTATGGCAAAATAGCCAAATTTTCAATACTAAACACAGGTAAACTGCATTGCCACTGTCACAACTGGAGATGCATAATATTGTAGCTTGTAAAACACCACAAAAGGAGAAATCTGCAACCCAGACAACAGCGTGCAACTGACTTTAGTAATGCAAACTTTGTCTGTAATCAACAACACAAACAGTCATTTAAATGCAGCATTGGCACAAAATTTTCAACTAAGTCATTTGAGACATAAATGCAAAAAGTATAAGCAAGCTACATTGCAATACTGCAAAAACATCACCTGCCAATATGTGTCATGAAGCTCATATGCACACTCACATAAGAGTCATAGTACAGAATATCATTGCAAATTTTGGACATACTAATTTCACACCTCTGCTCATAAGGTGTGACTATCAGTAGCATAATGTGCTTTGAACAGTAGTTTCACACAATACCTGTAGCAGTGGTAATGGTAACTACATACAAAACAGCTCAGCAACCATGCGAAGAATGACTGCTGTGTAATATAAAATAGGTTGTAGTAAAATGGCAACAATGAAAAATGTAACACTTTAATATTCATAATGCAGTAACTTGAGTTAAGTGTACAAAGCTGACTTATTAATGTGTCAGTAATTAACAGAACGATCATCAATAAAGTTATTGTGTTACAGAACTGTGCCAGCATAAGCTATATAAAAGTTTCTTAATAATACTAATTATTAATAACTGAACATGGAAATCATACAAAACAAAATGTAGATTCTATAGTGATAATGACATGCAAGACAATGTGACAGAAATGAAGTACAATTGTACCTATGTAAATAACTTATGTGATAAAAGATTCAAACATTTGATTTTTAAATTGATGTGATACTTAAATCAGATGTCTCAATGCACAGCGTTAGAAGATATGTACAGAGGCATATAGTAACATTGTCTTTTCTCTGTCTTTCATACAGGTGCCTGACAGTTCTGAGATTGCTGACTGCCACTGTGAACCATTATATCAAAACATGCAAACTAAATACAGACATAGATGTATAGGGAAATGAGACAGGTATCATAGTACTGCACTGTTGTATAACGGCAATAAACAAAACACAAATGTCACATCACAAAATGAACAGAGACAGACCTCTATTGCAACAGTGAGCCATACAGCAACTCACTGCACAGCAAAAGCAAATACTTCCTCAAGAGCAATAAAAAATGCTTACCTCTACAACAGTTTTGCAGATCTCTCAGGACGAAACACAACTATTGTGACTGCAACCATCAACAAACCTCCCAAACAACGCCGTAGACTCACACCTAGGTGATTTGCAACTGAGAAAACAAAAGTATTTCTGATCACTAGCAAGTAAAGCTAAGATTGACAGACTTATCGCTGCTGTGATGAGACATGCATGCAAAAAGACAGTCATCTGTCTTTGATGAGATTACATCTCAAAGTGCGCACTTTTTGTCAACAGAGCAGGTTTGTGCTTCAGCGCTTGTGGCATAAGATGTCTCATTGCTTGAACAATTCAGGAAGGTTGTGTATGGCATTAAAAAGGCCAGGACAGTATCCTTCTTTGACAGTCCACAAATTCTGTGATGTTTTCAACAGGTCACTGGATGCACACACAGCACTCAAAGGCATATTTCTGGGAAGAATCTTATTATTCCCACAAAAGAACACAAGTTCACCATTGATGAGTATGCCAGACTAGTAAATGCCCTCAGTATCTGTGATGACAATGCAATGGATACAGATGATGACTGTGATTCAACCACAGTCTCCACTAAACGGCACTGTCTGGCATGGGCATGTGATGATATCTGCAACGTGAGACAATCATCATTTGAAAAAGTAGAACAGTTTGTCAATCTATTTGTGATAACATCGCAAAGACAGATATAAACTGTTTAACACAATTACCATTGTGAAATTTGTACACATACTGGACTCATGGGTCACTCACTAGCATGCCTCGATAGTGGTGTTTGTGATAGTATTTTCACAACATGCAGATGCTGGAGTGCATCAAACAGGCATGCAAAACTTTGTATACAGAGTATATGAAGCTGTACATCAGTACACATGTTTAAATGACTTATTGCAGTCAGGTGACATGCGGGGTGCCAATCACATTTCCCAAACAACTGCAACATGTAACCTGTACCAGACACAACAATTTCTCAGTTTAACACTTCTGCAGAAATGTCTGTTTCAGTCTTAGAAACTGACATACTGAGACAACACGGCAAAGGAATAGTTAAGTTTGAGCTGGCAAAGTCTCAAGTTTGACTCTGTAGTGTGTGTCATGTGACCATTTATGCTACACAAAACAAACAGTCACAGTCAACCTAGAAACCTTGTCTTCTCTCAACATTTTGCTGCTGAAATCTGGACTTTCACTTAGAAAACACCATTCTGCTATGCAAACACTGTTTCTCCAAACTGAAGTCTAACATTTTGCCACCAAGGTCACTGCTGAATAATATGGAGGCAGATGTTATACTAACTGAGATTTCAACATTGAATATGTTTGATCACATTCTAATTCAGACTATTAAACCATTCCAAACCATTCTACATCTGAACACAAAGACACAGAACATTCCACAGAAAGAGCTTGTTAGACCTCTAAAGGGTTCTGTGATGTATCCACCACTTCCTCTACAGGAAAATGCAAGCAATCTCAACAGAAAACAGTTTGGTGATTCTAGTAATGGTGTTCCATCAAAGGCCAAGGTCATCTGCTAAGATGTTGTCAATGTTAAAGGTAAAGCTTGCTCTTGCTTATTTAAAAAGAAACAGTCCTTTTATACAGACCTTGACATAGATCAGATGACCATCTCTCAGTCAACATGATCTATTAGAAAAGCTAAACCGATTATTGAAAGGTCAGTGGACAGACAAGTAACAATGTATATGAACAGTACACAATTCACCACTACATGGTAGAGATCAGTAGGAGACAACATTGATCTCTATCAAATAAAGCAAGTGGAAGGTGAGCCTGTCCGCATTTGGGAGGCAACACTAGAAGCATGCGTTTCCCAGATCTATTTCAAAAGGGTCAGCGGACACCTAGATGAAAGAGAAGTGCATGTACTGGTGCTGACTAACGACTAAGCCATGTGCTAAGTAAAGATGGAAAATTCAGACATAACATACAGTACTTGTTTCATCTCCTCTGGGAGAGTGAACATAGCATTCTGTTTGTGTCCATTGCACATACTAGTCATCTCACAAGTCCACTAGATGGAATTACAGCTGCTCAATTCCTGAGAGATTAAAGCAGAAAGATGAAAATGTGCAGTAAATCTATCTTCTATACTTTCAAGTCTTGAGATACCAAAGAATACTGGTATACTTGAACACTCTGAAGTGATGACAATGCTACATGAGTATGGTGCAGCCACATGGTTTGTCACACTTAGTTGTGCTGAATATTCTGGGACAATCTCACTGAACTTTTGAAGTGGGCAAATTCTAATGTTGATGGCATCTCATCAATGACTATTAGAGAAATGTACACTTGATCCTGTGTCTGTCTGAAGACATTTACAAGCAGTTCCATGACATTCTGACTTTCATCTTGTCAAAGGACAATATACCTCTTGGTATTGTGGAACATACTTATGGAGGATGGAATGTCAAGCACAGGATGCCTCTCATATCCATATATTATTGTAGATCAAGGATGCACCACACATAGGTGAACATGAAGCAGCAGAAAGAGCTAGCATTCATCAAGAAATATCACTTGTCACATTCCAGACAAGTAAGGAAAGTCCTACACTATGGAAGTTGGTCAAAAGTTCCAGTGACATATTTGTGCAAAATACTGCCAGGTGAGTAGTAAGAACAAATCTAATTGTACACACAATGTCACTTTGGTTTCCTAGAAGAAGTTTGTCAGGGTGGTGCCATGAATGACCTTTTCTCAGCAATGAGACCTTGAAGGCAAAATCAACCAAGATGGTATACCAAGTTACCCAGAGATGAGTAAGAGGTGTATAAATGACTACAACCCAACTCTTCTAATGTGGCAAGCAAACATAGATGTATGTTTGTGGCTGATAACTTATTGGCCCTGGTGTGCTATGTCACTTTGCACATAACCAAACATGAGCAGACTAGCTTACAAGATCTTTGGGACGATATTGCCAGTTCAAGCGGAAGCCTGACATCTCAACTCTGGTCATTGGGCTTGAAAACTCTTTCACACAGAGGATGTGGAGCTTATGAAGCCAGTGACCGTTTAATGGGTACATCTGTACAGGAAATCTGACACTGTCCAGTTTCTCGAGTGTAAACTACTGATGAAAGCAAATGTGTACTGATTCTCCATGCCGAAATTGAGGGCTGCTGCCAATAAACCTTCTTCAAAACATATCTTGAAGAATAACCTGATAGACACATACTACCCCTGTAGACATGATGAGATGGATGATATGTGTCTTTTCAGGTGGCTAATAGGTATCACTACAAGGCAGAGATATCACCTGACTCAACATGCCATATTTGCAAAGATTAATGGGTGGATGTCTGTCTCATAAAGAGACACAAACCATGGCTCATAGACCACTGTAAATTGCATCTAGGCACATTGGACAGCAGAGAACACTACTACTTTGCTCTCCTATTCCTATTTAGACCCTGGAGGACTGAGGATAAAGGGAGACAGTGATACATGCAAGGAAGAATTCAATTACAGTTACAAGACTTTCAAAGTGAATACTCAGAGACATACATACAGAGACTACAGGGTGAGAAAGAACAGCTTGAGAAGGCAGAGAAGCAAGCTTCAGGAAGACACTCCTGTTAGTTCACAAAACAACCTTGATCCAGAAGGACAAGCGGTTCTAGGTGAACCTCTGCCCTTAAATGCCCCAAAAGTGTTAATTTCAGAAATTGAGACAGCTATGGAACATGACACACTCCACTGTCAACCCAGCTGACTTGAAAAAGACTAAATCAGCAGCAGCATGCAGTTCACTCTCAAGTAGTTGGCGCTGTCCGACATGGTCTACAACATGAAACTAAAAATGTAACTGTCGTGACTATAAACCACTACTGATCTTTGTTAGTGGTTCAGCTGACACAGGAAAGAGTTTCCTATTGAATCCATCACTGCTGAAATAAGGAGCCTGACAGGGTCATCAATGTCTGTTACTGTTACTGCTCCCAGGACTAGCCACATACAACATTGGTGGAGTTACATTACACCATCTCTTTATGTTGCCAGTGGAACATGGCAAAACTGGAGAGTATCATAAACTATCATTTGACCTTCATCTCAGCTCCATTCCATGTTCACAAAGATGAAGTTACTGATCATTGATGAAATCAGCATGGTCTCAAATGTCATGCTTGCCTGTATTCATCTACATCTACAGGAGATCTTAGGTACTGACGATGGAGTGCCATTTAGTGGCAAAAGTATTGTTGTGTTAGGAGAACTTTAACAGCTTTGCACCAGTCAATGCAGAGCATGTATTTACAACTCTAACTGCCAAGCAAGCTAAGAATATCATTGGCTGCATTGCGAGGCTATAACATTGGAAATTATTTACCTATGTTGACTCATCTGAGAATATGTGCCAAAGTGGTGATCTGGCTTACAAATCACTTTTAGATGAAGCTCGGACAGGTTCTCTATCACCAGAACATGTTTGTATGTTAAACAATCGAAGAATCACAGTAGATACTACATCCATAGAAGCAGCATGTAATGTCTTCAGTGATGTGTGCTCTACAGGGACACACACAGAATGTCTTGTGCCACGACTAAAAATGCACTGAGTTCAACAATCTAATGCTGCAGAGAAATCCAAGAGATTCTAACTCTGCATGCTGTCGATACAGTTGATGGTGTCATTCTTAGTCGCAACCTAGTAGCAAAGATGACTGAATGACTCAGTGAACTCAAGTCAGATGTGTCACGCACAGCTGGCCTAGAAGCTGTTCTCACACCTTTGTAAGAATGCACTGATCATGCTGCTATGTAATCTAGATGTAGAATGAGGCATGGTAAGTGGTGCCATGGAAACATCACTGACTTTGTCTACAATGTTCAGAAGACATATATCGAGACACTTGTAGTTCACTTTGACGACATGGAACAGTCTTTACACATAGAATGGACCTCTGTAAAATTTCAGGTATTTAGGATATCTATGTAAACATGAAACAGTTTCCATTATGTGTTGCATATGCTGTATCCATTCACAAATCCCAGGGTTTGAGTTTGGATTCATCAATGGTGGACATAGGTACAGACATTTTCAAGGATGGCATGAGCTACGTGGCACTTTCACGTGTCCACAGCCTTTCTGGGTTGCACATTATAACTCTAGCACCTCAGAAAATATAAGCAGATAAGCTATGTATTCTTGAGTACAACAGATTACGTACTCTACATCAGCCAGAAATGTCTTTAATACCACTGCCTACATATCTGTCTGTCTCACATCATTCAGTCACATCTAAGGTATCAACAAACAGCCACAAGCTTCCAGAAGTGATTCAACTCAAAAGAGTTCAACAAAGGTCACAACTTCAAGTAAACATTCACGACCAGCAATTCATCAGAAATCAGTTGGTGTATTTGCTGTACCAGTCTTTGACAACAGCACTAGAGTGAACTGCTATGCTAACTCAGCTATGCAAGTCTTTCAACACCACACTTAGTGCAGGCAATATCTGCTCTAAAGACAATACCCTATCAAACACTTTGAAGCAGATTGTCAAATTATTTCTGACCACTCTAACAATGTACAGTCACTAACACCATACAACAGGTGTTAGGTACATATTACGGATGTAATACATTTGCTGCTGACATAGAGGCAAGACACTAGTGAGTTTATGATGGCTGTCATAAACAACCTGGATGAAGACAGCATCCCAATGTGACACTACTTCACAGTATCATATGTAGCCAAATATGTATGTCTTTCATGTGGCCATTCACAGCGTGAAACCACAGAAGACATGCTGTGGATTACTCTTTTGTATCTCAAACCAAAAGTGTCAAATTTCAACAGCTATTCACCAATGCTCAATGTGGTCACACCTGTGAAAAGGTGTGGAGCAGAGAGCACTCGAGTCCATACATCTCAGGGTTCATCTCAATATCTGTTGCTTATGCTGCACAGGTTTGACTCAAAGGGCTTAGAGTTGATACTCTATCACAGATTACACAGCTAGTAGAATAGTCTTCAACCAATCAGTGTTTGACACTCACAGTATAATATATCACCATGGCCAATCCGTATTCTGGCCATTACACCTGTTTACTAAGCTACAGAAGTGGATGGGTAGGGTGTGAAGACACTACAAGCAGTTTTAAACAGAGACTGCCACAACACTTAAAAATGCATATCTTCTACTATTGAAGATTATATGAACTTCATATTTCAGAAGAATGGGACAGAACATGTTGTATTTTTAAAATGACTACTTTGTGACAGAAACAATCATAGATCAATAAAATTGTTTCCAATCTATGACTATGAATAAACCATAGCATTTCAACAAAATGCTATACTGCGAACACATTTCATTCACTATGACATCTAAGATCTTGTGTGGATCAGTGGCAACATGGAAATTGTTGTAGTGGCTTCAGTCAGTGCCAACAGTATTCACAGTCACTAGAGAAACCATAACACATGTCTATCAAGATTGTACATCTCAAAATAGAGTCTTACTGCTCTTCTCTTCTGTACATATCTTTTATTGTTACTAAGGAAACCCATACATAGCAAGAACTTTCTACCAGTTTTAAACTAGTTACTCTCTGCAGCTAAGAAAGTTCTCGGTCATCATCATAAATTACTGAGCAACACTTGTCCCATTCACCAAACAGTGCTCTCTGTCACAAGTTGTCTATCACAGCTTGTTTTTCTCTATTGATCTTGACATGTAGAGAACATCATTTGTTCACCATGCGACAGTGTAGAACTATCAACCTTTATTTCTAATACTGATACTGTACATATGTAAAAATAACAGCCTTTATTGATAGTGCAAGAAGTTTAATAAACAACTGTAAATACCAAACAATGGCATCATATTATTAATTGACTCTGCATGACTTTGTGATTACTTGTACATAATATTTACATTCTTATTCACCTTACGATTGTTACTAGCAACTTTCATAGTTCAACTAAAAGTATTAGTATAAGAGTAAAGTACAAATGAATGTTTAACATACACTACAGCACTATACTGATTACGTTACATTAACCATATCTTTGATAAAACAGCATGCCATACGCATTCTTTTAATGTACTAGTGAAGGAGTTAACATAGAAGCCAATGTGAGTTGAAAAAATGTTTTTGTTCCTGTAAGAATATTAAATTTTTTGTACTTGTCATATAAGTAATTCTAACGTATGTTAACAATGTTCACAATTGTAAATCAGACACTGTTACTGATCTAGCAGCACTTCATACCTGTTCCTGACAATATTTATGATCACCTCTATTGAGGGTTGGTTGAGAATTTTCCATATGTGCCTAGTCAGTGACATATCATTAAATGTATGTAATCAAATGTCACTGAAATCAGATTTTTAATATTCTATTACTTAAACACTTACCATATGGTTTTCGCCCACCCAGGAACATCCCATTATCAGTCACACAATAACAACTAAACACGTCTGTATCATGTGTGTGATCACTGTTTAGAAGCTACTGACATACCTTTATTAGCATAGCACACAGTAATGGACTACACATAATTAGGACATGCAACTACTTTAAAAATACTTAATATTCTTAACCAAAGTTTCTTCAACTTCAGTAGCAAATATATAATGAAGAGCCACAGGTTCAGCTTGAGTATCACAAGTTCAAGAAGAATGTCAGAAAGCACTTCTTAACACAAAGAATAGGGAACACTTTTAACATCACTGTAAACACAGAACACATAATTAAAGACAGTGACCACCTACTAAAGAACAAGAGATATACATAGAAGGCAGATAACAACCCTGACAGCAAAAGATGGAGAACACTGCAGGGATAGCAAACACCTAACCCTAAGATGTGTACCATGTAAAACAATCACAATAAATAGAACAAATTACCTTCTTATGCTACCTTTTTCTGTACTTTATTATAATATCACATACTTGCTCCAATGCATATAATCCAGTTGCTATCAATGTGACACATTTACATATATTCCAAACAATGATTCACACATAAAAGGATGGTATTGTGACACTGATTTTGTAAAAAAAACAGTGTTAATTGGGCCTTTTTAGTTTAACAAATTGGCAATAAATCTTTTCAAATCAGAACCACCTGTGTCGATTCTTTACTTAAAGTACCATAACGACATTGAAACACAAGTGTTGTCTTTATTAACCATGCAAATCAACTGCAACAAATAGTGAAACAACTATAACTCCATGAATTTCTTTGGTTGCTATGCAGTCCACTCAGTATCACAACATAGACAACGATGTGGCACATTGCATGTCACACTTTCCATAATTCCTAAGGCGTAATAAAGTCAGCAATTTACTTCCTTTTCCTGTGCCAATACAGTCATCATGTAGTAATTACTGTACCAAGGTGCCACATCAGCACCCAATAGTACGCAGCTGTGACTATACACTTAGGATGCAGTCACTGCTATGTGTACTTCATTTCCTGTCTAGCTTCTGCAACTCCCAACTGTGGTAAGTTAACTATACCTAGAATTACCGAGGTGTGCCATAGATCTCCAGTCCCATATCGTTCCTATAGAAAACCAGTCATAATGCAGTACAAATATCGGGAGGCACAGCAGCTCTAGCTGCCTAAATCCATGCAAATCCTAACAAAGGTAACTATAGTTTCCTTGAATCAGTCATGTGTGGCACTGACATACAAATAGTCACCTGTGTTGTGTGTGTGCACTGACATGTACCTACCCTGACTTGTCATCTGTATCTCCAATTACAATTTACTACCTACTGTCACATTTGTACTCACATTGCCTGCCTGAATCCATTCAAATGGCAACTGTGCTAGCTGGACTATTCCTGTGACCAGAGAGCTATACAACTGATGTACATTCCCTATCATTTCCTGTGGCTGTTTACTTAGGATGCAGCAAATGCTATGAAAAAGCAGTCCCCCATCACACTGTTTACCTACGTTTTTTCCTATTCTGTATTGTCAACTCAGTGTATGATATGTGGACTAACTGTTCATTCATTTACTACAGATCTCCTGTAATTTCTAACTGAGTAAACTACCTTGTACCACACCTATATCTGCTGTCAGTCTACAGTCAGACTGCAGTACCTGGTAGTAAAGCTGTGTCACATTCTACCTAAGCACATACAGTTGTGAATGTACTGTCAGTATCAGTAACTGGTATGCATGTGTAAATTGTCTGTGTAAAGCCATATAAATCCTAACTGTGCTAAGTTGTATGTATCAACAATTACAGACCTGTACCATTGATGGTGCTTGTCTCATTCTTGCTGTGCATCGATACTCGTGATACAGTTCAAACTTTGGGGAAGGGTATTACTGTATCTGTGTTAGCCAACACAAACAGTATGTGCCCTAACTTGAGTGTACCTGAAATCACTAATGTCACGATTGATGTCCATAGCCTCAGTTCTTCTGTGGGTCTCTACTAAGGATCCAGTACCTGGTGTTGCAGTTTGAAGAGACATTACCAGACTGAAGGCATTCAAGTGACAACTATGCAAACTACACTTTACCTGTAATCAGGAACGTGTACAACTGATCTGCATCACCCTTCTTTACCTCAGTGTCTTTACTTAACATACAGCAAGTCTATAACTGTTCCTGTTACCATGGTTCTCCTCCCCCTTCCATCTGTGTCTGTCTCTGTGTGCAACTGTTGTTCAGGAGGAATATGTGCCACATGATGTTTTCACACATACTAACACAGTGGCACCAAACAGAAATGTAAATGTACATGGTAGCACAAATCAAAATAGAAAGATAAACAATTCTAAAATACTGAATCTAATAGAGTGACATTACTGTGGGTCCCTCGGCACCATGCACATCAACCACAAAACAGTAACATCAGCAGTACTGAAATATAGCAAACGTGAAACAGCAGTGAGAGCACGGGCCCTACCAACCACGCACTCCAACACCCAAAAACAAAATATACAGTACTGTAAAAACAAAATGTACTAGTAATAGGGCATGGGACCCTTTGGGCCCTGCGCTCCCCACCATGTAATGCTGCAGGCTGGGCTGGAGGACTGCAAAGGGGGTTGTACCTTAACATTGAATTCCCTCACTTTTATTTGCTGTGGTACCACTCCCACCATATAATAACCCTTCTTTTGAAAATAATTATGAGAAATAGAACACATAATGTGATAGTGGGACCAGCGGGAGCACTGGGCCCTACCAACCACACATTCCAACACACAAAAAAATATATATAGTACTGTAAAATACAAAATTTAATACTGATAGGACACAGCACTCCCACCATGTAATGCAGCAGTGTGGGCTGGAGGGGTGCAAAGGGGTACTTCAAGCCTAACATTGAATTTCCTTGACTTTGTCACTGTGGTACAACCCTAACTGATGCAGTAAACATAGTTATTTGCCTCTAATTTCCCTTGGTTTTGAAAATAATAATAAGAAATAGTGAATGTAATGCAGCAGCAGGAGTGCCTGGCAGTGTGGGCCATTTTGGGCATCACACTCCCACCACATATACAGTATCTGAAGTGCAGGACCCTGTGGGCCCATGCTCCCACCACATAATTACCCTTGTTTCTCAGAATAATAATGACAAATAGTGAACATTATGTGGCACTGGGAACATGAGGCACCTCGGCCACTGTGCTCCTACCACGTAATACAGCAGAGTGGGCTGTAGGGATGCAAAGCAGGGCTTTAACCTAACACTGAATTATCTCACTTTTTCTGCTGTGGTACAACCCTAACTAATCTAGTAAATGGAGTTATTTGCCTCTAAGGTTCCTTCTTTTGAGAATAATAATGACAAACAATAAATGTAATCCAATGGCAGGAGGCAGGGGCCTTCATGCCACTGCTACCACATAATGCAGCAGCAGGAGTGTGTGGCCTGTCAGGCACCGCACCCCATAAAATACAAAATGTACTAGCTATAGGACACAGCACTCCCTCTACAACAGGGTGGTCTGCAGGAGTGCAAGAGGGGCTTCAACCCTAACACTGAATTTCTTCACTTTTGTTGCTGAGGTACAACCCTAACTGATGCAGTAAACAGAGTTATTTACCTCTAATTTCCACTTTTTGAGAATAATAATGACAAATTGTGAATGTAATGCAGCAGCAAAGCGCGGGCCCTTCAACAAACACAGTCCCACCACATCATACCCTTGTTTTTGAGAATAATGAAAATTGTGAATGTAATGCAGTGGCAGAAGCAGGGCCCTTTGGGCCCTGCAGTACCAGCCACATAATGCAGCAGCGAGAATGTGGGGCACTGCAGGCCCCACGGTCACATCACGTGATGCCTTCTCACATAATAACATTGTCCCACAAATGCAAATCATTAGTGCATGCTGATGCAAAGAAAAACACAAAGAGAAACAGTACTGTAGACAGAAATGTTAAAACAACACAAATGCAACCACAAATGAAAACTTAACGCACATGGTGTCGTCAACATGAACAGTAAGTCAAATGAGTACCTAAACACAAGCAGAAATGGTAAAGGTAACAGTAATGTAACCACAGAGGCTGGCTTTCCCAAAAGCTGTATAGAAAAGACAGTGAGTACAAACAATGTATGCAATGTAATGACTCTTGTAACAGAAAAATGAACACTGGAATACTTAATTTATTATATCTCAGGAACTGTACAACGTAGAAAAAAAATTTAAAAGTCATATGAATTATCACTTTCCTGGCTAGTTTTGTATTTATTTTGCAAATTTTTTGATGAAAAGTCCGTATCTCACACGTTTCCGAGATACGGGCCCTGTAAAACGTGGTGAATGCCATAATGTTATCTTATGGCAAAAAGAGAAGTTCAGAGTGGCATAATTTTGGCTCCTGTAATATTTTTTCACCAAACCACTATAAGGCAGATCTATGGGATGTTGGCTGTCTTCCTCCAAATTTCAGCCAAAAGATTGAGCCATTATATTGCAGCAATGTGTTGGATGTCGGATTGTTACCCTATGGGAAAAGCATCAACTTTGGATTGCCGTAACTTTGTCACCATGTAGTATTTTGCAATCCAGCACTGAAAGGCACATCTGTGAGATGTCAGCTGCATTCCTCAAATTTCAGGCCAAGCACCAAACTTTTCTTTTGCAGCAGGGTGCCAAAGAATGCTGTCAGTTTCCCACAGCCTAGAAAATACTTTCACAATTTGAGAAAGCTTTTGCAAAAATTTGTGACACTTTCATCAGTTCGACACTACTTTGCAAAAGTACTTTTCCAGAAATTTGAAAATATATTTCTGGGGTGTTTACCCCAAAATAAAGACATGGCTAGCATCCTCAGGGTTTGAATAGGTGAATACAAAAGAATTAGGTTGCTAGATTGTCCCAAATTTAAATGGCAATCATTTTTCTGATCGCTAACTGAAAACAAGATGGTGGATTTGCAAAAGTAAAGGGCCATTTGCGACAGTAAAAGTGCATTTGTGACACTGTCAAACTTTTTAACTTTTCCCATTGACTTATAATGGGAAATTGTTTTTGAATAACTTTGAACCATTTAATATTTTTTCATGAAATCTTCAAAAGGCACATCAGAACCCCAGCCACAGTTCCTGAAGATTTTGGACTGGTCGCACAAACCGTGCGACCTGTAGGTGTAACCGTAGAATTACATAAAAGGGTAAATGCCATGAAAATCATGCTTAATAACTCTGCAGCTATGTATCCAACTGGTACAAAACTTGGCAAATCCCAAGGTGTATGGGTCTTGAGCAAGAATTCCAAATTTCAGGCAAATCCGTCAAACAGTTGCAAAGTTATTAAGGTGCAAAATTTTGGGTTTAACATGTAAATGGCTCCTCAACCCTAACTATGGTAGCACTACCGTGCTACCATAATTATATGTGTGTGTATATATATGTGTGTATATATATATATATATATATATATATATACTGTATATAGATAGATAGATATCTATCTATCTATCTATATACAGTATATATATAGATGTACATATATATATATAGGAGTGTGGACAGTATTCGAGAGACTTGGTGTGCACTTAAATAAGATCTGTATTTAACTTATAACTTATTAAAAATACAGAATTTGTGCTCTTTACTGTTGCCAATATGGTGAAAGATGGTGTGCTTTAAAAAGGGTGTATGTAGTTTTATGTTTAATGTGGCAACATTTTAATAATGTAAATAGTCTAAAAAAGACAGCCATTTTATGACATGGCTGTGCTACACATCTTGGTGATCATTAAATTTACTGTATTTAAAGCACAATACTAAAGTTTTCTTTTTAGTGGACAGAGTGGATGTGTAACTGTCCCCAGTAATTATTGATTTTATGCAGGCGTAATTACATTTACATGACACCACATGTAATTTATTACCTTCATGCATTGCTGTGGTGTCTTGTATAGCTGCATAATATATTTTGTGTATTCTGCCTTTATGCTTTGAGTTTTTTTTTGAGTGTCAGTTCACTTTGCTTAATGTGTTCCCCTGCAAATCTGCAATCTTAATGCAGTGTTACAAAAGCCTGCTGGAGCAGCAGCAGCATCAAAAGCTGTGGCTCTTGCTGTCATGTCCATGTCCCCACGTGGATAATGATGATGCTGGTATTGGTTCAAAAGCCGGGACCGAAGATGACATCAGGTGTTCAGTTTTGGTACTCTGGCTCTAAGCAAAACTGTTCTCTTCCTGCTGCTTCTCCCATGTACCATTCTTAAAACAGGTGGAATGAAGCGTCATTCATTTAAAATCTGGTGTGCTGCACAGGAGTTTGAATGAATTTCAGAGTCTCCAGTCACTAGAAACGTGATCTTCAGCATTGTGCTACAAAACAGTAATTTAAGATTCTGGAAGCATATTAAATAGTGACTGGCTAAAGTGCAGCAGTTATTCTGTGTCATTTTGGGTACAGAAAAGTAAAGTATTCACCTTAAGATGTCATAGTCCTGCTGTCTGTGAAGGGTCCCTCTTCAAAATAGTGGATGACTTGATTAGTGGGCTGTGCAGCAAAATTTTGCACCTTAATAACTTTGCAACCATTCAACAAATTTGCCTGAAATTTGGAATACACAATCAAGAACTATCAATCTTGGGATCTGCCAACTTTTGTACTGTTTGGATATACAGCTGCGGAGTTATTAAGCATCATCTGTGTTCACATTTATGCTTTCTGGAATTCTTTTGTCGCCTCTAGAGGTTGCACGGTTTGCATGACCAGTCCGAAATCTTCCGGGAACATGTGGCGGTGTCCCTGATGTGCCTTTTGAAGATTTCATGACAAAATATGAAACAGTTCAAAGTTATTCAAAAACAAGTTCCATTATAAGTCATTGGGAAAAGTTAACAAAAGTTCGATAGTGTAGGAAATGTAGTTTCACTTTTGCAAATGGCCCTTTACTGTCTAAATCTGCCATTTTGTTTTCAGTTGCTCATCAGAAAAATGCTTGGCATTTAAATTTGGACAGTCTAGCAACCCAATTCTTTTTGTATTCACATAGTCAGACCCTGAGGATGCTAGGCATGTCTTTATTTGAGGGTAAAACACCCCAGAAATATGTTTTTCAGACTTCTGGAAAAAGTAATTTTGCAAAGTACTTTCGACTTGCGACAGTGTCGAATGAATTTAAAAGCTTCATGAAGTTCAACAGTACTTTCCAGGCTGTGTGAAAATGACAGCAATTCTTTGACACTCTGCTGCAAAAAACGGTTTGGTCTTTTAGGCTAAAATTTGGAGGAATGCAGCTAAACATCACAGATATTGCCTTTAGTGTTTCAGTGAAAAAATATTACAGGTCCTTGAAGTTACGGTACTCAAAGTTGACACTTTTCCTGTAGGATAACATTCGGCATCCGCGCATTACAGGAATCCTTTGCCGCCTGCTGCAAAATAACGGTTTGGTCTTTTGGGCTGAAATTTGCAGAGAGAAAGTCAACATCCCACAGATAGTGCCTTTTGGTGGAAAAATACTGAGGCCAAAGTTATGGCACTCTGAACTTCTCTTTTTCCCATAGGATAACATTACAGCGTTTGCCATGCCTTTCAGGGCCCGTATCTCGGAAATGGTGCGAGATATGGACCTTTTGTCGGAGAAAAATGCTTAGCCTCCTTCAGGGGCTAAGCACAAAACTACCAGGAAAGTCATATCATATGAATTTTAATTTTTTCTACATCGTACGGTTCCTGAGATATAAGCAATTTACTATTCCAACTTCTCATTTTCTGCTCCGAGACCCATTATTATGCATACATTCTTTGTACTCACTATCTTTCTCTATGCAGCTTTTTGGGAAAACTAGCCTGTGCTTACATTACTGTTACCCTTACCACTTCTGCTTGTGGTTCTGTAACTGTTTCACTTACTGTTCCTGTCTATGCACCATGTGCATTACCCATCGCATTTCCATTTGCGCTTGCATTTGCGTTATTTTAACCATTTCTGTCTACAGTACTGTTTATCTTTCTGTTTCGCTTTTCATCACCCTCGCATTACCATTTGCATTTGTGGGCACCATGTTACTATGTGACAAGATATCACGTGGCAGGCATTCCACTGCCATATTACATTCACTATTTCTCATTTATACTTCTCAAAAGAAGGAAATTCATAGCAAAAAATCGGTTTAATGCATCAGTTGGGTTGTTCCACAGTGACAAAGCGGAAATCGGTGTTAGGGTTGAAACCCTAACTCCAAATCATGAATCCACCATACAACTACTTAGTTTTGATGTGCTCTATCACTGAGGTGGACTACCAGGGTGGTGGGGTGTGGGCATCACTAGGTAAGGCCATGCAACTACTAAGTGTGGTACGTTGTGCACCTGCAATCAGGAATGTACATTTGGTATACATGGCCTCAGTTTGCTGTTGATCTCCACTGAGCATGCAGTACCTGGTCAGGTGGGTGGGGATGTCTTATAGTACATTTAGACAATTGTTTTTTATTTCTGTCACCTGACACTGGTTGTCTGTCATTGGTCGTGTTGCCTTGGTCCTCCCCTACTTGCATATGTGTGTGTGTGTCTGTGTCTGTGTGTGTGTGTGGTGCTGGGGAAGTTCAGAGTAAGGGTTTTGAACCCTAACACCAAATTCCCTCACTTTTGTCACTATGGAACAACCCTAACTGATGCATTAAACCAAGTTTTTGCCATGAATTTCCTTCTTTTTGAGAATGAAAAGTAGTAGTAGTAAATACAAATGTGGCAGTGCAGCCACACAATCCCACCACATCATTCACTGTATGAATGCAAATGTGGTACTAAGGGCCCTTGGCTCCTATGGTCTCATCATACCATTTGGTGTATGCATACTGTGCTGGCAGTATAGGTCCTACATGCTATACAGTGTCAGTATGTGATTTGTCATATGCATGCAGTGGTACAGGATGGGCCCTTCAGTATATACACTATCACCACATGATCACCTGCATGGCTGCAGTGCTGCTACTGCATACCCTTCTGCCCTCCACTCCCACAACATAATTTGGTGTATCAATACAGTGGTCAAAAATCGAATACTTTACAGCCCACACTTCCAGCACATAATTAGCATTATGCATTTGTAGTGGAGTGCACACCTTTGGGATGCTGTGAACCAGCCACATTATTTCATGTAAGACATATCAATAGTAAGTGTTAAAAAATCCCAGATCTAAGATTTACACCCACAGTAATGAAAAGTTACACACATCAATACTTGATGGTCTTATGAGCACATAGTATTTTGTGTTGGGTATCTATCTAGTTATGCATTACTATTACTGGTTTCATTTGCATCTACTTAGCACTGCAATACCACACACAAAACACTATTTTGCTGCTCTTTCACATTCTTTGATTTTACAGTAACTGCTAGTATTGTAATACAACACAGCATATGGCACCATGTTTGTGTCAAACACAGTTACAGATCTCCATATTTCTTCATGTTGTACCTCTCCACCTTGACTTGAAAGATGTTCAAAACCTGTATTCATGTTAACATACTTCTCTGGAAAAAGTGATAAGAAATTGTAAGTATTTCACAATCTAAGCATGTTGAACTCTGCTGTGTCTCTCATCTTGTACTGCATAACAAATGTCACTGTTTCTTAATTAGACAATAATGGTTGGTCAACAATTATGTTCACACTATCCTTATGACCTTGCAGCATTCTATTATACCACAACATCTGCTGAAGTGTGAAATCTACTTACATAGTTATTAACTCACCATCAACATAATCTGTCATACTCCCATATTGTTATAATACTATATACAGTACATGTTTTAAAGAATGGAAAATATTGAACAGCATATTGCTAAGCTCTACAGCTATCTGAAATAAGACATTAGCATAAGGCTGCTTCAGACTTTTCACTGATTTATAGAATATCACCTGTTACACCCTTGTTATAAGACAGTTTGTTCCGATACATTTTGACAGATGCTACCCATAAAGCAACAAGCATTTGTCAATGCGAATGTTGATTACGTTGGTCTGTTGAGCTGGCACAGTGGGCCTCTGTAAGTGGCTCAGTCTGTTTGTCCCAGTGCTGCAGGCTGCTCTTTTGTACTGGGCTGGTGCATGCATTGACACCTTGTTCTGCTGAGGAAGGAATACAAGCTGTCCCGAGAGAGCTCCATTGAGGTGGCTCACTCCTCTGTATCACTCTCTCATTCTGTGTCTCCTGGCACTGCAGGCTGCCTTTTGTACTGGGCTCCTGCTTGTGTTGGTGGCTTTTCTACCCATTAAGAAATCCACAACTGTCCTGGCAGAAGTCCACTGAGGTCGCTCAGTCCCCTGTCTCATTCACTCATTCTGGTTCTCCTGGTGCTGCAGGTTGCCTTTTTGTACTGGGATCCTTCCTCTGTTGGCACCTTTTTCTGCCCACAAGAAATCTGTAGCAGTCCCAACAAAGCTCCATTGAGCTCGCTTGCTCTCTTCTCTCACTAAGCTCATTCTGTTCTACCGGTACTGCAGGTCGCCATTTTACTGAGCTCCTGCCTGCATTGCTGCCTTCTTATGCCCATAAAGAAATATGCTAGCAGTTACAATACAGCTCTGTTGAGCTCACTCACGTGCTCATTCTGGTTTTGTGCCTGCAGGGCTGCCCTTTGTACTGGGCCCCTGCATGCATTGCTGCCTTTTCTACCCACAAACAAATCTCTTGTGTTTGGGCTTTGTCTGCACAAACAAATCCACAGCAGTCCCAACAGAGCTCAGTTGAGCTTGGTCACTCCCCCTCACTCAATCAATCTTAATCTGTCCCAAACAATGATTTCCACAGTGACCATGCTATTGTCAGCAGGAGTGCAAAACATATTTTAGCCAGGATGTGAAAAATGACAGCTGTATTGTTCATAAGGAGTTGTGAAAAAACTGCCACTGTTGAAAATGTGGCGTGACAGTATTACAAATTTGTGAAATTAGAAGGGTGTGTGAAACAGATCAATGCACACTTGTAACACAGTCATGTTATGGCAGTCCCAGCGGACTCCGTTGAGCTCTCTCCCCACTTCTCTCACTTCGCTCATTCTGTTGTGCTGGCACTGCAGGCTGCCCTTTTCTACCGGGCTCCAAAACACTGATTTCCACAGTGACTGTGCTATTGTGTGCAGGAGTAAAAACATATTGTAGCCAGGATGTGAAAAATGACAGCTGCAGTGTTGATAAGGAGTTGAAAAATGCCACTGTTGAAAATGTGGCATGACAGTATTTAAATTTGTGAAGTTACAAGGCTCGTGGAAACAGTTCAATGCAAGCTTATAACACAGTCATGTTATGGAGTTTCGTCACCAAATTTTCAACATAGGGATTTTGGACCTCTGCTCATGAACAGTGCCACTGTAATTTTCTTAATCTGTCCCGAACACTGATTTCCACAGTGACCATGTTATTCTCTGCCGGAACTGTGAAAACACATTTCAGTCAGGATGTGAAAAATTACAGCTGTACTGCTTATAAGGAGGTGTGAAAAAATGGCACTGTTGGAAATGTGGTGTGACAATATTACAAATCTCCTGAAGTTACAAGGGTGCATGGAAAGTGCACAACACACACTTGTAACACAGTCAATTGATGGGCTATCATCACCAAATTTTCAACATAGCCATTTTAGGACCTCTGCTCATGAACAGTACCATTGTCATTTTCTTAATCTTCCCGAACAGTGATTTCCAAGCGACTGCTCTATCTCTGCGCCGGAGTGCGAAAACACATTTTGGCCAGGATGGGAAAAATGGCAGCTGTACTGTTCATAAGAAGGTCTGGGAAAATGGCACTATTACAAATCTGAAGTGAAAATATTAGAAATTTGCCAAATTCGACGTGCGTGCCAACATGAAATGCTGCGCTCATAACACAGTCTTTTATGAATATCGTTGCAAATTTTCAACATAGGCATTTTGGGACCTCTACTCATGAACAGTGTCACTGTCATTTTTCTTAATCTGTCCTGAACACTGATTTCCCAGCGACCATGCTATTCTGCGCTGGAAGTGCGAAAACACATTTTAGCCAGGATGTGAACAATGACAGTTGTACTGCTCACAAGGAGGTGTGACAAAATGCCAATGTTGAAAATCTGGCATGAAAATATTGTAAATTCATGAAATTACCAGCGATGTAGCAACTGCACAATGCAGCTCATAAAACAGTCATGTTTGGGATTTTTCTAATAAATTTGCAACATAGGCTTTTGAGAGCCACCTCATGAACACTGGCACTGTTGTTTTGTTAATCAGCCCTGAAGGGTGATTCCACATAGTGACAGCGAAACCACCTTTAGGGCTGTGATTAACATGACCGTTCAAGAATTCATGAGGAGGGGTCCCAAAACCCATGTTGAAAATGTGTGGAAAATTCCCCAAATGCCAGATATGCACTAAAGTTGAAGAAACCCTATTCTTTACATTATATAGCTTACCGAATTTCCTCAGTTCAAGCGGTCGGCTCTGAAGAGTGCGAGGCGTGTTCTGGTCCAGCGAAGATAGTAGCGCCATGCTCCAGAGGTAAGTATGGGGTGATGGGGTGTGGGGAGGATGGGTGCGCAGTAGGTGGGGTGCAGGTTGTGGAAAGGGGTGCGGGAGACTACGAGGACCGTTTCCTTTCTTTCAGGTACAAGAAAATGTCGTGGGATGCTTTTCACATTCCAGGGGCATGGGGCACACTGGGGTGGGCTTCCAGCGTGTCACCAGAGTCTGGGGAGGACAGCTGTAACTGACAGGGGATTAGGCACCCCATCGGCAAACAACAAAGGGAATTTATTTCTGCCGACGGGTTTGGGCACCCCATCAGCAAACAACAAATGGGTGGATTCCTATCTGCCAACGGGGAGGGGCTCTCGCCAGCAATAAACATTGGGGGCACATATTGTTTATGAATACAGTGGCAAGTTGCTGCCATGTTCACAAACAATATCACAAATCCTACATCCCACCCTGCAATGATGGGTCACTCCTCATTGCAGCAGATGGTTGATGCTGCAATGAAGGGACCCTGATTGCAGTGGCTAATTTGTTTGAAAGTTATGGCATGCTGGCTGAACTAATGTCAGCAACAGCATGCCACTGCATTAGGGGATGGGGACAAGCTTTGCAGGCTGTGGGGCATTGGGCCCAACAGTGCCACGCCTTCACAACCTGCTTCAGCAGAAACCTGCCACAACATGTTTCTTGTGCATGTGCGATCAACATAAAATGAAACACAGGCAATGTTTTTAAAGAAAATATTGTATTATTTATGTTTTATAATAAATCATACAAAATATAAACTGTGGTACAAAATATAAAATCTGTGATACAAAATAAATAATGCTTATAAAACTAAAATAAGAAATATAAACAATTTCACATGATCAAAACTCCTTTTAAAAATGTAGAAAAAATATTCATTCTTGCAAACATTTTAAATGAACTTAATTATTATTTAGAAAATTATAAAACTATTTACAGACAACAAACTGTCCATTAGAAAGAGATGTGGCTCTGCTCAGGCAGTCCAGTCCAAAAGTTGGATAGTATATGGAGGTGCAACAAAGTGGAAGCAGTTGCAGCATGGGAGGGAGATACACATGAAGCTGTGGAGGCTGCTTCTCGTTTCAGTGAGACTTGTTGTTGGTGGTGCAGGTGAAGTAGTGCTACTTGTAACACTGACACCTGCTGCTGTGTCCACAGGCTCGAGCATTAATTTAATGGTTGTCTGCTGCGCTGAGAAAGGGACAATAATTTATCATGTCCCTCCAGCAATGCAAGCAGTTTCTTCTTTATTGCATCCATTTTCTGCTTGAGCCTCACGGACACAGCAGCAGTGAACGTGCATGTCTCCTCAGGATCTTTTCTGTAAAGACAAAAAAATAGCCATTAATATGTACTTATAAATATTCAGCTTTCTTTCTTGTGTTGCATCTAATAATGTTATTATCTTTTCCTGTATCTATTGTAAGCAGACATACACCTGTACTACTAGGAATATATATTAAACTAGTTATTCTTAAAATTGACTCTTCTTACTGATATATCATATCACTCACATATGATGAACTGTAAGTAAATTAGTTCTGTAACTTTTCAGAAATTGTTCATGTGCTATATTTATATTCTATACAACCTTATGCATCACATTTTGATTCATACATTGGTTGATAACTATCTATAACACAGTAAGATATAGAGCAAACTAAATTCCTTAATCCTCTAAAGTCCGTGCAACTACCACAATGTACATACTGTTTTTGTGAACTAGTTCTTAATAGTACATGTCTGTTGTACACCCTGACACTGTAATGTCAGTTAATACATATTAGTCAATGTTCATTACAATAATTTCTGTTACATAGCAATGAGTTAAAACCACCGTTCTACTGTACCTGTTTACAACAAAGATTTAAGAACCATCTTCTACTGATCTTAAACATAGTTTCTTACAACAAATGTTTAGCATTTCAATATCAGACTTGTCAGTTCTTTCACCAACTCTTTCAATAAGACATTACCTAAATTTATATTATACTACACAATATTCAAACAATAAATACAATAAAAAACATTTGCTTTTTCTTCACATCATAACATAGTAGAATATAAATCTTCAGTAAATGTTCTAAGTACTACTTAGAATTATGTACAGATTCTCTGTCTCTCAAAATTTAACTCTTTTTTACTATCAACAATCCATCAGGCACAGTTTGAAAATGGGAAATTGTAATATGGAGTTACAATTTTCTGGTACACAACACAGACCAGATACTTGTGTCTAACCCTTAAATAACAGTGACCATGAACAATATGCAAAAGAGTTACAATGATTCTGCATTCAGTAACCATGTAGTTAAGCAATATTCCACAAGACAGTATCTGTGATGACAGCATTTACCCACATCCTGGGGTGTTGTTTGGCAACGAGGCACAGCCAAGTGTGCAAAACACACCATGCATGGGAAATCCTGTCATCACCAACATTCTCAAGTGGTACATTGCAATTATACACTATCCTGTTTTTGGGTGAGATAGAAAATAGTAAATACAAGTTATTTCCCTATTTTATCCAATTTTACTGTGGTTATTTTCACACTGGGAAAAAATACTCCTGATTGCTAGACTACCCTGCTACTGAGGATGTGTTCTTTTGTTTCATTATTATCGGTTGCAGTGTATTTGCAGGTATGTGTTGTGAGCGAGCAGCCAATTGAGATGCAAACACGGTAATGGAGAGCACATTGCAGGTGTAATTCTCTTGTGCTTGATTTTTGGGAGTCCGCTCTTTGT
Organism: Neoceratodus forsteri; assembly: GCA_016271365.2. Lineage (NCBI taxonomy): Eukaryota > Metazoa > Chordata > Ceratodontiformes > Ceratodontidae > Neoceratodus > Neoceratodus forsteri. Next base: position 1,317,488,325 of record CM057452.1, read on the forward strand.
AGGGTTTTGTCTCTTAATGCGAATGAGGTATTCATTTTTTATTTTCTTTTAAAGACTAATGTTTTTTATTTAGTGAAATGGGTGCGTATGCAAGTGACAAAGATGTCAAGCCATGTGGACTGAGATGGGTGTCATAGTGATTTATGCACAGTTATCAGTCAAGAAGGCTGGCTGTCATCTTAGTTTGTCTAGCAGTGAAAATATTTAACTAAAGTGTGTTTGCATTTTGCACTCAGCTGCGACACACAGCAGCTTAGAAGTGTTCAATATGGCAGTTTTGTTTGCCAATTTCAGTGGTCACATGGGTTTTAGAGATGCAGCTGCCTGCCACCTCTTGTCATGTAGTGATTGTAGCTTTTCAACAAGAGAGGTGTGTCAGGCAGCCAATGAGATTAGAAATTAATACTTCATTTTATGCCCATTATATAATAGGATATAACTTGTTATAAAATGTACTTATCATAACATATCAACTGTATACTTCTGATTTTATACTTATGTTCTACAGTAGCACTCTCCTCCTGCTTCACCTGCACCACTGGTCTCACCAGACCTTTCGTGGACACTACAAAAAATATCAAAATTTATTTAACTATCATAATTGAAATATTTCAATATCTAACAAAACTTTTACTGTTTTACATACAGATCACATACTGCATTACTGTCATCCAACTATATGTCACAATTCTAAATATCAAAGAGTAGAACATCTTAAAAATAGTGCTATAAAACAGCAATAACACAGAAAGGCTGCAATATTCTGCACTGCATCAGATAGTGGTACAATCCTTGCTTTAGCAGTACTGGGGTGTATGCAACAGTGCTGCAACATGATCAGTACAATATAATGTGACACTTTCACCACCTGCATGCTTCAGTGGCACGGTGGCACTGTGCCAATGGAAGTCAACAGACAATAGTACATCGACAACACAGCACAAGTGCTGTTCTACTACGACATCAGCCACAATATTCAGCGATGGACACCCACATGTTACCATATTCCATGGAAAGTACAAATGGTAACATTTCTGTGTTAGTGTGGACCAATTTGTATACAAGAAGCCAATTACCAGTGGCTTGTGGGTGCACACAGCACACAGTGACCATTGTATACTGATGGCCATGACCTTCACCATCAATGCACCCCCAGCCGAATCACGTCCCACAACATTAAAGTGTCCCTTGTAGTCCACTGCAGGCAACCCCGTCACCTGATCGGACTCTTACCATAAGAAAATATTCCTGATAGTCAAGTACAACCCTACCGCCCTGACCGATCACTCCGCTCGGCCCGACATGGGGTTATTAGAGATCCAAGTGAGTTTAAAATCCTCTGGCAGCAGAGTGTTTTGCATGCTGTACCACTCTTTGGAACTCTCTACCATGTCGGTTATGGCAGTGCACCTCCATGGAGCTTTTAAGAGAGATCTGAAAACGTATTTGTGGAATATGGCTTTTTAGATAATTAAGTTATTTATTAATGTTTCGATTTTATTATAAATATGCTATTTTGTTGATATGTTGACTTTATGGATATGTTCTGTTTTTACTTAGTGTTTTGAATTGTTTTAAAATTGTTCAGCACCTTGATACATTGAAAGGTGCTATACAAATAAAATTATTATTATTATTATTATTATTATTATTATTATTATTTAACCAACTATTCACCCAATCGCACAGTTACTGTATGGAAATATCCATACTGATGCAGTGAACAAAACCTATCACCCACTACTCACGGTCTTTCCATTATATATATAACTGCAGTGTTCCTCTGGAGTCCACCCCATGCCCAAATGCAGACTTACCATGATATATTTAAAGCTAGAGGTGCACTGGATCCTTATCACAACCTAACTGTGACATTAATTGATAAATCATGATGCCTGTTGGTCTAGTGGCTGCATCCAGGCTGATTCCAGAAAATACAATTAACCAGTACACTGGTTGATAGTTGTACCCCACCTACCAACCCTACCACTGTGTCATGACAACCTCCTCTCCCTTCAGTCAGCAGGAGACATCAGCTTCCCACCTGCAAAACAGCTACATATCCAACAACTGATAGCATTGAGTGTGGCTGTACTCTGATTGCTACACAACATGCCCACTGATTGTACACACTATAGTGTACTACACAGTCCTAATATGTGAATCTATAGTTTAATTAACACACTGGGACTGTGTACTACACTATATTCAACATGCCTATTAGCCCACACTGTGTGCCAATGTATGCATACTCATAGTTTATGTTCTCAGACTATGATCAACCAGGTGGCTTGGAGGTAGGTAACTGCGACCAACATTTCAGGGAGGTGGATTGGGGTTGCAACAGTGACTGTCTGGTTAGGTAGACAAGTACTGCTATGCACCACACTACTGTCTCAGCATATTACCCACAATCGTGCTGGATGCAACCACTGCACCACTAGGGCTGTGATAAATCCATAAAGCACGTGATTTGCTTCTGGAAGGCTACACTGTACGACCTGTGTTATATATATATATATCATTGAAACCAGAATTGTGCAAGATGGACTGTGCACTACTCCACTAGGATATATTTACAACAGCAGAGGCAAAATTGGCTCAGGGCAGGTACATTAGCCCACCGGGATTGTAAAGCAATGCATAGCCTAACATTAGCATGTGGGGGTATGATGGCAACACACAATAGTGCCAGAGATCAGATTGTATTCACAGCTAGCAGCTCCTGTCTTGCACTGTGTAATACAGCACCTCACCTGTGTTTGGGCAGCCATTGTTCTTTTTTTTGGTTTCACTTTACTGCGTGTGACAGTATTAATGAAAATGAAGTTATTACAAGCACTACAATGTTCTTTCCCATTACCTATTCCTTTTCAATATACCATTGTTTCTGCTGCGCCTAACTTTGTCAGTTCGACATTGCTCATTATAGCCCCAGGGAAAACGTTTAGCCCTCTGTTCCTCACTTTTAAAAAGGTTTACTAATATCATACACAACAAGTACTCATAGGAGATAGTCAACATTATGAAAACAAGTGCATTCTTACCATCTGACTCCACAAAGACAACACTTTTGGAGTCAGACTCCACAGCCTCCACAGCTTCTGTCTGTGCTGGGACTACCTCAGCAACAGGTGGGAGTGCCTCTGATGATCTGTGAAATTAACATAAAAAGGATATTTAACAACTTTATTATTTGAATTGTCAGTTATTTAGAAACACTTTCTATAAATTATTGACATATATCTGTAACTTACCATGTTCCTTGATCAAGTATTGTGCAGTCATGGTACAGATTTGTTAAGTGGCACATGTATTATTATGAATGTTACAACTAAACAAGTAATTAATATTATTTAAATTGTTATCAGTTCAATAGTGTTACTTATATGATAACCATTGCTGTTGAATTGAACAGCACTCTATACTCAGTATATACTTCCATATAACAACAGTTAAAGATATATAGGATAATACCTGATATACAACTGATCACCATAGTATAATCACCTCAAGTGGTTACTCCAGCATCACTAAACCTCGACAGCACAGCCCAAGACATTTACAGTTACCTTAGCAACCACAACAGATGATGACATTTTGGTTATCACCTGTACATCAGGCATTGTCATTTACAGTGTATGCGACTGACATGAGAAGTCACCTCCCCTGCAACACAAGTAATTAAACCTTACCTTATTAATAACTCTGCACTAGAGCCACATGATTGACTAGGACAACTATTTATTAGCATACACAGACGGGATGACATCGGGCAAAATAGCACCAGAGTTTAAATCCCTGTCAGACATAGAGATTGCTAGACTCAGTAACAGTAAACTGAGAGAACTGGATGTTATTTGAACAACAACAGAATGGACAAGGCTTTAAAGGATCAGAGCAAAGAGAGATAATAAAACACACTTTAAGAATTGTAGACTCAGAATGCTGATCCAATAAGGAGATTAGTGTTAAGAAGCACCTTCAGGAACAGCAGCATCCTGTTACAGTCAATTATCAGATGGATGTCTAAGATTAACCCCACTGTTGTGGTACTGAAACACATATTCTGTAATGGACACATAAACATTTGCAGCCTTAATCAGGGACCACCCTGAATAGTGGTGACAGTCAGTAAGTATGGCTGCATAACCCACCCACCCATATGTCTGCCTGATACAAACAAGTCAGCCTAGTAGTGTAGTCTACGTGGCACTCCAAAGCATGACCCTGTCCCCATTCTACCATATAACATTCTTTTTTTCCTGGTAGTGTAGTGCCTCTACTGACCCACTCCCCAAGTGCAATCCCTGAACTTCATACCCACATTTTTGTAAGGATTTTCCCACTCTTGTACTAGTGTCCCACCCCCAATCATAATCTCTAACCCATGTAGGCACATTAATGAACAGATATGCCTCCAGTTGTACTGGCCCCCACCCCAAGTACGATCCTCAACTCACATTGTCATGCTAACATCAGAATATCTCTGCTGTTCTAGTAGTACACCCACCCCAACTGCAATTCCAAACCCATTGCCGTGGAAATAAAAATCTTTCCTGGTGAACTAGTACTCCCCCAGCCCCCAAGCACAATCTAGGACTCACAGTACTCCAAAATGACAGCAACACCTAGTGTTTTACTGGCCTAACCCTGAAATGCGCTGTCCATCTTCCAATACACAGAGTAAGTGCAGCTCTGAAAGCATGTCAGTCCTCCTCTCACCACCACCACAACTGGCCACAGACGTGGAAGTGCTCATGCATAACACAGTCATGAGACAGCTATGGTGGTCAGAAGAGTCCTGAGCTGTTTGCCACTGATCTACTTATTCTGTATACAGGATAAAGGGTAGCACAGTTCTGGGCAGGGCGGGCACCACGACAACACCAGATATTCCTGTCATTGTGTGACTACAGAGTTTGGAATCATGCCTCGAGGGTGTGCATCACTAAAACACCAAGAAAATAATTTAACTAAGTGCCTACAGGGATCACACATTGCACTTGGTGGGTGGGGAACCACTACAACACCAAACGCATGCTCTCATTAACACAACTACATTAGGTGGTATAATGCTTGCAGGATGGGGTGTCCACTACAACACAACACAACTAGTATTATTATGAAAATATTGTTACTTACTTACGGTGTGTAACATGCTCACCAGCACTTAGCTTTCCAGCTGCCTCCCAAAGCTCATAGCTGTGGTAGTACCAGCACGTGTCTTAGTCAGGTATCTCCTCCTGCTGCTTCAGTTGATAGAAAGCTGCCGCAACAGCTTCCACTTTCATTTGCATTGAAGTGCTGTCTTATTCCTCACTTTCAAAATTACATGTAAATATGTACGTATATGCCTCCACATACTGTCCAACTTCCGTTTGTTCTACACATAAGAATATGCACACTCCCATGCCTGGACTGCCTGGAGCAACACACACACCTCTCTTAAGCTCCAGATCCTGATTTTCTGCAAAAATACACAAATAATACTATATTACTGCCATGTTCTGTAACATATGTGACTTTCTGTCCTGTTAAGTTTCACAGAGAAAGTGTAAACTGCTGTATCTTATTAATTTTGTAATTATTACAAATATTAACATTCATACACGGAAAATACTCTCATAATATAATATATCCAATGAGTAGTAACTACTGTTGTACCACATAACATTTGAGCATTCTTTTTCTTACAGAGGTTGTATTGTAGCATAGTAACACTTGTGTGCACACTTGACACATCCTGATATTGATGCCGTGATACCATTAACATCTGCAAACACAATCCATACTAGTACTGCACACTGTTGAGCCCCCAAAAATAAACATAACTGATAAGCCAAGTGAGCTACACATTATTGCACAGAGCAACATGACAGCAACCACATGTGGTGGCGACTCAAGCCACAGCACAACTGTGTGTTGGCATCACCTCCTCACCAGCTGTGATTTTGATAAGTAAATATATCCATCATACACCACTGCACCCAACCCTCTCACCCAATTGTCAGTTTTCTGTATAAAATAACCATTGTGCTGTAGTGCAGCTGTCACTCTGCCAATCAGGTAAACAAGTAGAGTGAACAGGGCCACAATGGAAAACTGTTAAAACTTTTCCCATCATAAGGTGTAAGGGACACTCCACTGTACTACCAGCAGTATCTTTTAAATGAAAACCAAGATTTAGTTTAAAAACATAACCACCAACCTACGGGGGTGCATAACTACAAACAGGTGCTGGCTTTCACAATGCCAGGAACAAGTTACTTATAAACAGGACACTTACATACTAATGACATCATGATAATATCAAAATAGGTATGTTGACGCCTTGCATGCATTATGGCTCCATTTGCATGTATAGTACTAAACAGTGTAATACTTAAACCTACGACCACTGCACTTCAGTGTTCTACCCCCACTCCTCTCTACTCAGTTACACATGAGCACTGCCAGAGTAACATGCACAATGCAGGTTACCTGTCAAAAATACTTCATAATGCTAACCATGCCAGAGCACTGTTAAATATTGCCCTGACAACAGCCTGCTGCATCCCTGTTGCACTTTTGTCCAGTGTTGTTCCACAGCCTGGAATGGTCTGAATATTCCCAACCCATCTGTTACATCTGTGTGATTGATGTATGCAGCTGTTCTATTTTTGACCAACATGTTTTGGTTCTGAAAAGAGCCTTTGTTTGCACTTTGTTATTTGTTCAAACAGTCTGACATTCTTAGATGACTTTGAGGATTGCATCTCAAAGGTCTCCAGGAAATGGCAATTGCCAGCATGCGAAGTGTACACTATCTAGTAGGTATAGCCAATCATAACAATACTTAATTTCCGGTGACGATGGTGTACATTCCATACATGCGAGATGCAGATATTTGTATGTTGATTTTCTTCAAGCCTGTCAATCAGATACATATGGTGTTCTGCTTGCCAGACCCTACACTTAGTAATATCTGAAAATATGATTATACAGGCAGGTAACATACCATAATAGAAGCAAGGTCCAGTTTTGCTTGTTGCTAAATCTACCCAGCCTTTGGTGCCCAAATCGTTGCCTCTGAGATGTATCAGCAGTATGTCAGGATGAGGCTGAGTACTCAAAGTCTGTGCATGGTTGGCATGAGGTGCTCCCACCTCATTCCACCCTACCAAACTACTTTACAGAACAATGTGGGAGCTGCAGGTTTCTCCCAAAATCACCATTGTGAGCATACTCAGACACTGGTCTCACGATACTGCTTCCAACTATCCACAAAGTCCTTTTGCTATTTTCTGCCATTCTCAGGTTTTAAACTCAGAAGTGGACAGAGAGCTACCAAAAAGTCAGTGTTCATCCCTGCAGTGGCTAGGCAGTAGTGAAAGTAAACTGATATTTTCCTCTTAACTTCAAGCCAGCTTCACTGGACTGATTCATAACACACAAATAAAAAAAATCATTGGCTAGTACTCTGGCTTCATTAACCAATGTAGGCTATGCACTGACTATTACTAGACTTCTACTACAGCTAAAATGTGCAATCATTGAGAGGTGGGAAAATTGCATCCTTTTCATAAGCAGTTTTAAACAATTACAACTGCAGAAACATGTCTGATCGGTTCCTCTTCTGTTATAGGTCCACGTGCAGCTTCCTATTGCCCTTTATTTGCAGCTGTGTCTGTACAAGTTAGTACTAAACTACTATCTGACTTTAAACAGTTGTAGCTAAATAATACAGCATCTTAGATTATAACAGGTAACATTATCAAATACGGCAGTAAAAATGTTTTGATTAATAGTATTTACATGTTGCTAACACCTTTTATCATACTAGAAAATACTTTATAAAATATACTGTACTTAGATGGCGCTGTTGCTCTTCTTCAGTGTTGTCCATCTCTGATTGGTTGTCTCACATGGCCTGACAAATCTTGCATCACATTGGTAAGCTGTCACTCAAATACATTCAGATCTGATTCAATAATGAATGAACTTTCCACTCCCAAGTTAAAAATTTGCAACACTTTTGAATGCACGACAGTAATTTATGACACTATCGAATGAACGAAAGTACTTTTGTGACAGTTTCGAATGCACAACATTATTTTTTGTGAAACTTTCGAACTGACATTACTTTTGCCATACTGTCAAACCACAGAAGTACAATTTATGCATAATCATTTAATGCACAACACTACTTTTGTGACACTTGTGCATGCAACACTATTTTTCCAAATTGTCTATTTTACCACAATTTGATGCATAATGGCAAAAATCAAATTTTCAATGCCGAACACTGCTACACTGCATTGACATGGTCACAACTGGAGACGCATAGTATTGAGACTTTGTAAATACACCTACAAAAGGTGGTCATCTTCAGTGACAATGGAACCATGCAACTGACTTGTAGTAATGCATTGTTCATCAGTTGTTAATCACCCTCACAAGCAGTCATTTTTATGCAGCATTGCCACCAAATTTCCAACAAAGTAATTTTAGGATGTAAATGCAATGTTCCCAAACTGACATGGAAATAGTGCAAATACACTAACTTACAAATGTGTGTTGTAAGTTCATATGCACACTACATAAACAGTCATATTACAGACTATCATTACCAAATTTTATACATACTCCTTTCCACACCTCTACTCATGAACAGTGTGACTGTCATTATCTACAATGTGCTCTAAACAGTGTTTCACACAACACCTGCAGCAGTAGTCACTGTAACTACATAAAAAACATCTCAGGAAGGATGTGAAAATGACAGCTGTGTAATTGCAAAACAGTTGTAGTAAAATGCCAACCTTAACAATCTCACATGGAAATATTCATAATGCACTAACTTCAGTTAAGTGTGCAAAGTTGACTTATTAATGTGTCACTAATTAACAGAAAGATCATTAATAAAGTTATTGTGTAACCAGCAGTGTGACAGCATAAGTTATATAAATGTTTCTTAATAACACTAATTGTTAATAACTGAACATTGACATCATACAAAACAAAATCTAGATGCTATAGTGATAATGATATGAAGACAATGTAACAGAAATAAAATACATCTGTTACAATGGCAATAACTTATGCATTAAAAGCTTGAAAATATTTTCTTTTTAAATAGATGTGATACTTAAATCATATAGTAACAGTGTCTTTTCTCTGTCTTTCTTACAGGTGCCTGATACTTCTGTAAGATTGCTGACTGTCACTGTAAACTATCATCAAAACATGCTGACTAAATACAGACTGATGTATAGGAAAGGAGACAGGTATCATAGTACTTCACTGTTTCTTAAGGGTGGTAAAGAAAACACAAATGTTACTTCACTGTTGCTTAAGGGTGGTAAAGAAAGCACAAATGTGAAATTAGAATATGAAGAGAAACAGACCTGTCTGCAACAGTGAACCCTACAACTCACTGCGCATCAAAAGCACATACCGCATCCTCAAGAGCAAGTAAAAATGCTTACCTCTGCAACAGTTGTGTATCTCTCAGACAAAGCACAACTATTGCAACTGCAACCATCAACAAACCTCCAAAACAACCGCATAAACTCACACCTGGTGATTTTCATCTGAGAAAGCAAAAGTATTTTCGATCACTATAAGTAAAACTAATACACAGACTTATTGCAGTTGTGATGAGACATGAGCACAAAAGAACAAAGAGTCATCTGTCTTTGATGAAATTGCACCTCAAAGTATGCACCTTTATTAACAAAGCAGTGTTTGTACTGCAGCGTGTTGTGGTGTAAGATGTCTCATGTGCTTGAACAATTCCGAAAGTAGTGCATGACATCAAAAAAAGGCTACAACAGTATACTTCTTCGTCTGTCCACAATTTCTGTGATGTTTTCACAGGTCACTGGATGCACACACAGCACTCAGAGGCATATTTCTAGGAAGAATCTTATTATTCTCGAAAAAACTCAAGTTCACCATTGATGAGTCTGGTAAACTGTTCAATGTCCTCAGTATCTGTGATGACAGTGCAATGGACACAGATGATGGCTGTGATGGAACCACTGTGTCCAATAAACGGCATTGTCTGGCATGGGCATGTGATGACACCAGCAACCATAGGCAATCGTCATTTGAAAAAGTTGAACAGTTTGTCAACCTATTTGTGATTATAGATCACAAAAAGATATAAACTGTTTAACAAAATTGACCATTGTGAAATCCGTCCACATACTGGACTTATGGGTCACTCATAGCATGCCTCAATAGTGGTGTTTGTGATAGTATTCTTCACAACATGCAGATGCTTGGAGTGCATCAAACAGGCATGCAAAACTTTGTATACAGAGTATATGAAGTATGATGAGTTGTAAATCAGTACATTTGTTTAAATGACTTATTGCAGTCAGGTGACATGCAGGGTGCCATCACATTTCTTAAACAACTGCAACATGAAACTTCTGTACCAGACACAACAATTTCTCAGTTAAACACTTCTGCTGGAAACATCTGTTTCAGTCTTAGAAACTGACATACTGAGACAGTATGGCAAAGAAATAGCAAAATTTGAGCTGGCAGAGTCTCAGAAGTTTGACTCTGTATGTGTGTCATGTGACCATTTGTGCTACAGTAAACAAAACTATCACAGTGAACATGGAAACCTTGTCACCATACAATGACATGTGGTTCTGTCTCTCAGCATTTTGCTGCTAAAATATGACTTTCAGTTAGAAAACTCCATTCTGCTATGCAAGCACTGTTTCTCAAACTGAAGTCTAACATTTTGCCACCAAGGTCACTGCTGAATAATATGGAGGCACATGTTACACACCATGAGATTTCAACATTGAATATGTTTGAACGCATTCTAATTCAGACAATGAAACCATTCCAAAGCATTCTACATCTGAACACAAAGACACGGAACATTCCACAGAAGAACTTGTTAGCTCTCAAAGGGTTCCGTGATGTATCACCACTTCCTCTACAGGAAAATGTGAAGCAATCTCTACAGAAAATAGTTTGGTGATTCTTGTAGATGGTGTTCAACAAAGTCCAAGGTCATCTGGCAAGATGTTGTCAATGTACAAAAGGTGAAGCTTGCTCTTACTTATTTAAAGAGTAACAATCCTTTTATACAGACCTTGACATAGATCAGATGGCCAGTCTCTCTGTTCAACATGATCTATTAGAAAAACTAAACCAATCATTGAGAAGGTCAGTGGACAGACAAGTGACAATGTGTGTGAACAGTACACAATTCACCACTACATGGCAGAGATCCAGTAGGAGACAACATTGATCTCTATCAAATGAAATAGGTGGAAGGTGAGCCTGTCAGCATTTGGGAGGCAACACTAGAACGCTGTTTCTCAGACCTATTCCTAAAATGGTCAGGTGGATGCCTAGATGAAAGAGAAGTGTGTGTACAGGATGCTGAGTACTGCACTAGCCATGTACTCTGTAAAGACTACAAATACAGGCGTAACATACAGTACCTGTTTCATCTCCTCTGGGAGAGTGAACTTAGCATTCTGTCTGCATCCATTGCACATACTATTCATCTCACAAGTCCACTAGATGGAATAACAGTTGCTCAATTTCTAGAGAAATTAAAGCAGAAAGATAAAAATGTGCAAGTGAATCTGTCTTCCATTCTTTCAAGTCTTCGGTACCAAAGAATATTGGTATCCAGACACTCTGAAGTGATGACAATGCTACGAGTATGGTGCAGCCACATGGTTTGTCACACTTAGTTGTGCTGAATATGCCTGGCACGAGCTCATTGAACTGTTGAAGTGGGCAAATTCTGATGTTGAGGCATCTCATCAATGACTGTCAGAGAAATGTGTTCACTTGATCCTGTGTCTGTCACAAGACATTTTCACAAGCAGTTCCATGACATTCTGACTTTCATATTGTCAAAGGACAATCCACCTCTTGGTATTGTGGAGCATTACTTTTGGAGGATGGATATCAAGCACAGGGTGCCCCTCACATCCATATACTGTTGTGGATCAAGGATGCACACACGAGAGGTGAACATGAAGCTACACAAGTGCTATCATTCATCAAAATATATCACTTGTCACATTCCAGACAAGTATGACAGTCTTACACTATGGAAGTTGGTTCAAAATTTCCAGTGACATATTTGTGCAAAATACTGCTGTCAAGTAGTAAGGAACAAATCTAATTGGTACACATGATGTCGATTTGGATTTCCTAGATGAGTTTGTCAGGATGGTGCCATGAATTACACTTTCTCAGCAATGCGACACCACTTAAAGCAAAATCAACCTAGAGGGTATACGAGTTACAGAGATGAGAAAGAGGTGTTCATAAATGACTACAACCCAACTCTTCTGCTAATGTGGCAAGCAAACATAGATGTTCAGTTTGTGGCTGATAACTCATTGGCCCTGGTGCGTACGTCACTGCACATAACCAAACATGAGTAGACTAGCTTGCAAGATCTTTGGGAAGATATTGCCAGTTCAAGCAGAAGCCTGACATCTCAGCGCTGGTCATTGGGCTTGAAGACTCTTTCACACAGAGAATGTGGAGCTTATGAAGCCAGTGACTGTTTAATGGGTAACTTCTATGGGAAGTCTGATGCTGTCTGGTTTCTCAGTGTAAACTACAAGAGAAATGCAAATGTATACTCGATTCCCCATGCTGAAATTGAGGAGCTCGCTGCCAATAGAACTTCTTCAAAACATATCTTGAAGAATAACCTGATAGACACATACTACCCACATAGACATGATGACATGGATGATATGTGTCTCTTTCAGTGGCTAAGTGGTATAACTATAAGGCAGATATATCATCTGACTCAACACTCCAGATTTACAAGGTGAATGGAGTGGATGGCTGTCTCATAAAGAGACAAAGCCATGGCTCACAGACCACTGTAGATTGCATCTAGGCACATCAGAGAGCAGAGAACATTACTACTTTGCTCTCCTATTCCTATTTAGACCCTGGAGGAGTGAGTCTGAATTAAAGGTGACTGTGATACATTCTGAGGAAGAATCAATTGTAGTTACGAGACTTTCAAAAGTGAATACTCAGAGACATACATACAGAGACTACAGGCTGAGAAAGAACAGCTTGAGAAGGCAGAGAAGCAGCTTCAGGAAGACACTCCTGTTAGTTCACAAGACAACCTTGATCCAGAAGGACAAGCGGTTCTAGGTGAACCTCTGCCCTTAAATGCCCCAGAAGTGTTAATGTCAGAAATTAAGACAGCCATGAAACATGGAACACACTCCACTGTCAACCCAGCTGACTTGAAAAAGACTAAATCAGCAGCAGCATACAGTTCACTCTCAAGTAGTTGGCACTGTCCACATGGTCTACAACATGAAACTAAAATATGTGACTGTCGTGACTATAAGCCATTACTGATCTTTGTTAACGGTTCAGCTGGCACAAGAAAGAGTTTCCTTATTGAATCCATCACTGCTGAAATATCTGTTGCTGTTACTCCTGCCCACAGGACTAGCCGCATACAACATTGGTGGAGTTACATTACACCGTCTCTTTATGTTGCCAGTGGAACATGGCAGAACTGAAGAGTATCATAAACTGTCATTTGAGGTTGCATCTCAGCTCCGTTCCATGTTCACAAAGATGAAGTTACTCATCATTGATGAAATCAGCATGGTCTCCAATGTCATGCTTGCCTGTATTCATCTATGTCTACAGGAGATCTTAGGTACTGACGATGGAGTACCATTTGGTGGCAAAAGTATTGTTGTTTTGGGAGACCTTTTACAGCTTCACCAGTCAATGCAGAGCATGTATTTACAACTCTATCTGCCAAGCAGAGCTAAGAATATTCTGGGCTGCATTGCAGGCTATAACATTGGGAATTATTTACCTATGTTGAGTTGTCTGAGAACATGCGCAAAAGTGGTGATCTTGCTTACAAATCACTTTTAGATAAAGCTTGTACAGGTTCTCTATCACCAGAACATGTTTGTATGTTACTAATCGGAGAATCACAGTAGATACTGCATCCATAGAAACAGCATGTAATGTTTTCAGTGATGTATATTTCTAGGACACACATAGTGTGTCTTATGCCAGGACTAAAAATGCACTGAGTTCAACAGTCTAATGCTGCAGAGAGAAACCAAGAAATTTAACTCTGCATGCTGTTGATACAGTTGATGGTGTCATTCTTAGTCGCAACCTAGTAGCAAAGATGACTGAATGACCCAGTGAACTCAAGTCAGATGTTTCATGCCCAGCTGGCCTAGAAGCTGTTCTCACACTTTGTAAGAATGCACGTATCATGCTGCGACGTAATCTAGATGTTGAATGAGGCATAGTAAAGGTGCCATGGGAAACATCACTGACTTTGTCTACAATGTCCAGAAGACACATATCGAGACACTTGTATTTCACTTTGACAACATGGAACAGCCTGTACACATAGAATGGACCTGCATAAAATTCCAAGTATTTAAGGATATCTTTGTAAACATGAAACAGTTCCATTATGTGTTGCATATGCTGTATCCATTCACAGATCTCAGGGCTTGAGTTTGGATTCATCAATGGTGGACATAGGTACAGACATTTTCAAGGATGGTATGAGCTATGTGGCACTTTCACGTGTCCGCAGTCTTTCTGGGTTGCACATTATAACTCTAGCACCTCAGAAAATATGAGCTGACAAGCGAGGTATTCTTGAGTACAACAGGTTACGTACTCTACATCAGCCACAAATGTCTTTAATACCACTGCCTACATACTGGCTGTCTCACATGATACAGTCACATCTACCAGTGTCAACAAACAGCCACAAGCTTCCAGAAGTGATTCAACTCAAAAGAGTTCAACAAAGGTCACAACTTCAAGTAAACATTCACAGCCAGCAATTCATCAGAAATAAGTTGGTGTAGCTGCTGTACCAGTCTTTGACAACAGCACTAGAGTGAACTGCTATGTTAACTCAGCTATGCAAGTTTTTCACACATGTCACACTTTGTGCAGGCAATATCTGCTTCACAAGACAATACCCTATCATACACTTTGAAGCAGATTGTCAATATGACTTCTGACCAGTCTAACAATGTACAGTCACTAACACCACTCGCAGGTGTTAGGTACATATGATGGATGTATACATTTGCTGCTGACATACAGCAAGACACTAGTGAGTTTATGATGGCTGTCATAAACAACTTGGATGAAGACAGCACCCCAGTGTGCCACTACTTCACAGTGTCATATGTAACCAAATATGTATGTGTTTCATGTGGCCATTCACAGCGTGAAACCACAGAAGACATGCTGTGGACTACTCTTTTGTCCTCAAGCCAAAAGTGTCAAATTTGACAGTTATTCACCAATGCTCAATGTGGTCACTCCTGTAAAATGTGGGAGGCAGATGCACTCAGTCCATACATCTCAGGAGTTCATCTCAATATCTGTTGCTTATGCTGCACAGGTTTGACTCCAACGGCTCAGAGTTGACACTCCTATCACAGATCACACAGCTGGTAGAATAATCTTTAACCAATCAGTGTTTGACACTCACAGTATAATCTATCACCATAGCCAATCCATGTGTTCTGGCCATTACACCTGTTTACTAAGGTACAGAAGTGGATGGGTAGAGTGTGATGACTCTATAAGCAGTTTTAAACAGACACTGCCATGACATTTAAAAATGCATATCTTCTAATATTGAAGAATTATGATGATCTTCATATTTCAGAAGAATAGGACAGAACATGTTGTATTTTTAAATGACTACTTTGTGACAGAAACAGTCATAGGTCAGTAAAATTGTTTCCGATCTATGACTCTCAATAAACCATAGCATGTCAACAAAATGCTATACTGGCAGACACATTTCATGCACTATGACATCTAAGATCTTGTGTGGATCAGTGACAACATGGAAATTGTTCTAGTGGCTTCAATCAGAGCCAACAGTATTCTGAGTCACTAGAAAAACCAAGCTTACGTGTATCAAAGATTGTACATCTCAAAACAGAGGCCTTCCTGCCTCTCCTCTTCTGTACATATCTTTTCTTGTTACTGTATCATGCCCAAACATAACAAGAAGTTGCTGCCAACTGTTACTCTCTGCAGAGAAAGAAGTTCTCCGTTACCATCATAATAACTGAGCAACATATGTCTCATTCACCAAACGGTGCACTCTGTCACAAGTTGTCTATTAGCTGTTGACATGTAGACAACAACATCATTCATTCACCATGCAGCAGTGTTGAACTATTCCTGCTTTATTTGTTATACTGATACTGTACATATGTAAAAATAACAATCTTTATTCATTATGCAACAAGTTGAATGAAACAAATGTAAATACTGAACGATTGCATCTTATTATTAACCGACTGTGTTATGCCTTTGTAATTTCTTGTAAATAATATTTACATTCTTATTCCACCTTGCCATTGTTGCTAACTACTTTTATTGTTCTACTAAAAGTATTAGTATAAGAGTAAAGTACAAATGAATGTTTAACATATAATACAGTACTATACTGATTACGTTCAATGAACCATATCTTTGATAAAAACAGCATACCATGCATTTTTAACTTACTAGTTCAGAGGTAACATAGACACCAATATAACAATTGAAAACAATGTTTTTGCTCCTGTAATAATATGACATTTTTGTACTTTTCATACAAGTAATTCTAACCTACTGTATGTTAACAATGTTGACATTTGTAAATCAGACATACTGATCACAACCACTTCATACCTGTTCCTGACAATATTTATGATCGCCTCTATTGAGGGGTCGGTGGGAATTTTCCATATGTGCCTAGTCAGTGACATATCATTAAATATTTAACTGAACATGCCAGTAATGTAATGTCACTGAAATCAGATCTTTTTATATTCTATTACTTAAACACTTAGCGTATGGTTTTAGCTCCCCAGGAACATCCATATTATCAGTCACACAATAACAACTAAACATTTCTGTTTCATGTGTGTAATCACTGTTTAAAGCTCCTGACATACCTTTATTAACATAGGATACAAGTAATGGATGACACATTATTAGAACATGCAACTACTTTAAAAACAGATAATATTCTTAGCCAAAGGTCTCTTCAAGGTCAGTAGCAAACATACAATGAAGAGCCACAGGTTCAGCTTGAGTGTCACAAGTTCAGGAGGAATGTCAAAAGCACTTCTTCCCACAAAGAGTAGTGAACACTTAAACGTCACTGTAAACACAGAACACCTAATTAAAAACAGTGACCAGCTATTAAAGAACCAGGTATATGCATAGAAGGTAGATAACAACCCGCCAACAAAAGATGGGAGAACACTGCAGGGATAGCAGACACTTAACCTCAAGATGTGTACCCTGTAACACAATCACAATAAATAGAACAAATTACCTCCTTATTCTACCTTCTTTCTATACTGTATTACAATATCACATACTTGCTCCAATTGATATAATCTAGTCGCTATAAATGTGACACATTTATTTATATTCCAGGCAATGATTACACACATACAAGGATTGTATTGTGAGACTGATTTTATAAAAAAAATACAGTCATAATTGAGCCTTTTCAGTTTCACCAATTGGCAATAAATCTTTTAAAACATAACCATATGTGTTGAGTCTTTACTGTAAATAGCATAACAACATTAGAACATAACTGCAACAAATAGTGCCACAACTACATGTCCATGAATTTTTTGGTTGCTATGCTGTCCATTCAGTATCCACAACATAGGCAATGATGTGCACATTGCATGTCACACTTCCTATAATTTCTAAGAGTGTAAACAAGTCTGCAATGCACTAACTTTTCCTGTGCCTCTATGTTTATTGCAATTCCCTGGCTAAGCTTTAGCAACTACTAACTGTGGTAACATCACTGTACCTACAATTACAGAGGTGTGCCATAGATCTCCAGTCCCCTATTGTTCCTTTAGATAACCAGTCATAATGCACTACAAATTTTGGGAGGTGCAGCAGCTCTAGCTGCCTAAATCCATGCAAATCCTAACAAAGGTAACTTTAGTTTCCTGCAATCAGTGATATGTGCCATTGATGTACAAACCCTCACTTGTGTTGTATATGTGCACTAACATGTGCATTCCCTGACTTGTGTTCTGTAGCTCCACTTACAATGTAGTACCTACTGTCACATTTGTAGACACATTGCCTGCCTGAATCCATTCAAGTGGCAACTGTGCTAACTGGACTATTCTTGTAATCAGAAATCTGTACAGCTGATGTACATTGTCTATCTTTTCCGTGGCTATTTACTTAGGATGCAGCAAGTGCTGTGAAAGTGCAGTTCCCCATCACACTGTTCACCTCCATGTTTTTGTATTCTGTACTGTCAACTCAGTGTGCAATATGTGGGCTAGGTGTTCATACATTGAGTAACAGATCTCCTGTAATTCCTAACAAGTTAACTACCCTGTACTGCACTTACATCTACTGTCAGTCTACAGTCAGAGTGCAATACCTGGTCTAGAGAGTTGTGTGACATTCTACCTAAGGACATGCAGTTGTGACTGTACAGTCAGGATTAGTAACTGGTATGCATGTGGAAATTGCCTGTGAAGCCATATAAATCTAACTGTGCTAAGTTGTGTGTATCCAACAATTACAGAGCTGTACCATTGATGTTGCTTGCCTCATTCTTTCTGTGCATCGGTACTCATGATGCAGTACAAACTTTGGGGAGGGTATTACCTGTCTCAGCCAACACAAACACTTACTGTGCTAACTTGAGTGTCCCTGAAATCACTTATGTCTACCATTGAGGTCCATACCCTCAGCTCTGCTTTGGGTCTCTACTAAGGATCCAGTACCTGGTGTTGCAGTTTGAAGAGACATTACCTGGCTGAAACCAATGAAGTGACAACAATGTTAACTACATTTTACCTGTAATCAGGAAGTTGTACAAGTGATCTGCATCACCCTTCTTGCCTGTGGCTCTTCACTTAACATGCAAGAAGTCTGTGATTATTCCTGTTACCATGGCTCCCCCACTTCCATAGGTGTCTGTCTCTCTGTGTACCAGTATTGCTCCAGGAGGGTAGGGGCCACGTGATGTCTTCACATACTGACACAGTGGCACCAAACAGAAATGTTAATGCACATAGTAACACAAATCAAAACACAAAGATAAACAATTCTGAAAATACTGAATGCAATACAGTGACATTAGCACAGGGCCCTTGGGACCCTTGCTCCCACAGAGAACACTAACATAAACAGTAATTGAAATATAATAAATGTGAAACAGTAGCAGGAGCACGAGGTCCTTCCAACCCCTCAAAACCCACCACACAAAACACAAACATATACAGTACTGTAAAATACAAAATGTACTAGTGATAGGAGCCCGGGCCCTCTTCCACACAAAACACTAACATAAACAGTACTGAAATGTACTAAATGTGATATAGCAGCAGTAGAGCACAGCCCTTCTGAACCCTCACCACCACAAAAACACAAACATATACAGTACTGTTAAATAAAAAATGTACTACTGACAGGGCGCCTGCCACATAAAACACAAACATAAACAGTACTGAAATATAGTAAATGTGATACCGCTCCACCACACAAAAGAAATATAAACAGTACTGAAATATACTAAACATTATATACAGCAGCAGGAGCACAGAGACCTTCAGGCCCCGTGCTCCTGCCACACAAAACGGAAACATTAACAGCAGTAACAACACCAAATATCATACAACAGCGGGACTGCGGGACCCTTCAGCCCCACAGTCCCACCACACAAAAGTGAAACAGAAACAGTACTGAAATACAATAAATGTGATATACCAGCCCTAACTCTCACCCCATCACATGTGGAAAGAAGCTGAGGAATAGGAGAATGGGTGACAGTTAGGACTGATGAGCCAGTGCACACCCCGATTCTGATTGGGGTGTGCTGGAGGTGCAAAGGGGTTTCAACCTAACATCAAATTTCCTCACTTTTGTCACTGTGGAACAACCTAACTGATGCAGTAAATGGAGTTTTTGCCTCTAATTTCCCTTCTTTTGAGAACGATTATGAGAAATAGTGGGGCTCCAGTCACGGATGTCTTCTCACACAGTAACATTGTTCCTGCAAATCATAATGTATGGTGAAGCAAAGCAAAACAGAAAGAGAAATAGTACTGTACACAGAAATGTTAAAAACAATGCAAGCAACCCATAAATGAAAATGCAAAAGAGTATACATGGTGGCGTAGAGGTGAACAGTAAGTGAAACAGGTATGGAACGCATAGCGGAAACAGTAAATCATAACAGTAATGTAAGTGCACAGACTGGTTGTCCCCAAAAGCTGCATAGAGAAAGACAGTGAGTTCAAAGAATGTATGCAAAAATTACTCGGAAGAGAAAATGAGGACTTGGAATAGTAAATTGCTCATATCTCAGGAACCGTATGACATAGAAAAAATTAAAGTCATATGAATTATCACTTTCCTGGCTTGTTTTGTACCTAGCCCTTCTAAGCATTTTTCACAGAAAGTCCGTATCTCGCACGGTTTCCTAGATACGGGCACTGAAAGGCGTGGCAAACGCCAGAATGTTATCCTATGGGAAAAAGAGAAGTTTGAGTGCCATAACTTTGGCTCCCTGTAATATTTTTCTCACCAAACCACTACAAGCCATATCTGTGTGATGTTGGCTGTCTTTCCTCCAAATTTCAGGAATAAATACCAAACTGTTATTTTGCAGCAGGGTGCCAAAGATTCCAGTAGCGTCAGTCACCATAATGTTATCCTATGGGAAAAGCATCACATTTGGAGTGCATAACTTGCCACTATGTAATATTATTTCAATAAAACACTGAAAAGCACATCTGTGACATGTCGGCTGTGATTCCTCCAAATTTCAGGCCAAAAAGACCAAACCGTTCTTTTGCAACACAGTGCAAAAGAACTGCTGTTATTTTCACAACCATAGAAAAGTACTGTGAACGCTGCGAAAGCTTTCTACAAATTCATCTGCAGTAACATAGCGTATGTAAAGTACTTTGCAAAAGTACTTTTTCCAGAAACGTGAAAAACATATTTCTAGGGTGTTTTACCCCAAAATAAAGACATGCCTGGCATCCTCAGGGTCCGACTAGGTGAATACAAAAAGAATTAGGTTGCTAGAGGTTCCCAATTTTAAATGGCAAGCATTTTTCTGATCGCTAACTGAAAACAAAATAGCAGATTTGTGACAGTAAAAGAGCCATTTGCAAAAGTAAAACTGCATTCGACACTTTCAAACTTTTTGTTTACTTTTCCTATTGACTTATAATGGGAACTTGTTTTTGAATAACTTTTAAACCGTTTAATATTTTTTCACGAAATCTTTGAAAGGCACATTGGGGACACTATCACACTTCCCTAAAGATTTCAGACTGGTCACACAAACTGTGCGACCATGACTGTAGAATTCCACAAAAAGTGTAAATGCACATGCAGATCATATTAATAACTCCAAGCTGTATATTCGACCAGCACAAAACTTGGCAGATCCCAAGTGTATGAGTCTGGATCATGTATGCTAAATTTCTAGGCAAATCTGTCAAATAGTTGTAAAGTTATTGGTACAATATTTTGGTTTAAAATGTAAATGTCTCCTCTGCCATAATATATATAGATACAGTATATATATATATATATATATATATATAATATATATATTATATAATAGTGGCATGGTAGTGCCACCATAGTTAGGGGTTGAGGAGCCATTTACATGTTAAACCCCAAATTTTGCAACTTAATAACTTTGCAACCCTTTTTCAGATTTGCCTGAAATTGGGAATACATGATCAAGACCCATACGCCTTTGGGATTAGCCAGGTTTTCATTGGTCGACATACGGCTATAACAATCGAATTCTCACTTTTGTCGTGTGGAACAACCCTAACTAATGCATTAAATGGAGTGTTTTCGCTCTAATATATATATACAAAGACAAAGAACCTCTGTGCGAAAACACTGAGGCAAGGGTTACCCCAAAGGGCATTTGGCTGGGAAGCCAAGTTTCAAGAAAATACAAAATCACACATGCCCACACAGTGCAAAGCATCATGGGCTGCATATGCAAATCACCACAGAATGTTATGCTGGTCCAACTTAAGCAGAATTGCATGATGCCGAAAGGCCTCTCACACAGTTTGCAAAGGGTGATAACAGATGACATAGATATGTGTTTCGTCCTACCAGGACTCATCAGTATGTCTCATCTGTTTAACACCCCAGTGGAAAGGACCAGCTACCCTAAGACAGTGTGTCTTGGATATGTTGTGGTGAACCCATTAAAATAAAAAAATATTTAAAGACAAAGAACCTCTGTGCGCAAACACTGAGGCAAGGGTTACCCAAAGGGCATTTGGTTGGAGAAGCATTTGCATATGCCCATGATGCTTTGCATTGTGTGGGCATGTGTGATTTTGTATTTTCTTGAAACTTGGCTTCCCAGCCAAATGACAGTAATTACTTAATGGTTACAGTGCAATAAGTTTAACAGAATTCTGTAGGAATCCCTGAGTCCTGTAAAATAGTAAGTGATAAGGACCCCCTTCCCCAACCCATATCCCTTACCCCGTCTTTCCCACCCCAGGATGTGCCTTCTTAAAGAAAGAAATCTAACTACATGACATGCATTATAATGTACCTTGTATACAAAAGGAGTACCCATTGAACTGAGAACTGTCAAGGAAGCCAGAGGTGTACCCATCAAGACCTTAGTTCAAATAAAGAGCACACATTTACCCCATTTCCGCTCAATGAGGCTAAACAGTTCTGGAGCTTGCTATTAGTCTTTGAGTCTGAAAGCAGAGAGACATTTCACTGATCCATTCTGCATACAATATAACCAGTTGGTCCATCCAGTGCCTAAGGACCAGTCTTCTAACAACTATAGAGATTAAAGCCATATGGAATCTACGCTCCATAACTTGTATATTGGAGAGCATCCCTAAAATACATACTTCTATAGTAAATAAATCACCTAGGCCCAAAGAGGGTCCAGGTTGGACTGGATGGTCCGCCATAATGGAGCCACTTTTTCACACTGCCAAAAATATGTACAGATTCCTTCCACCATGCCACACCTTGTACAAAGAGTTGAGGGTAATCTATCTAATTTAACCAACTTGACCGGTGTAGTACATGTTTTTCAATATATGGTATTGAGTGAGTTTATGCTCTGTCCTGAGAGAGATACCGATACATGTCTACCAAAATATGATCCCAAACTAGAGGGTTTCTGGCAGAAGAGAGGACCAATATTTAGAACCAATCAGGGATTGGGAAATTTAAAGTCTAATAGGAAGGAATAAAGCTTGGAAATGCTATGGGCCTTGTTTGCCTGTTCTTGTATCTGGTCTAGGAAGGGCTTAACTTGAGACGATGTGGGATTGGACTTAAAACTGAGGCCACTAGATGTGTTAACTGGAAGACTTTAAAAATGTGCTTCTGGGGATATTATATTTGGTCATAACCTCTCCTAAGGATAAAGAGAATTATTCAGGAACAAGTCATCAACACAGCAATCCCTCAGCTGAGAAGCCAGTCTAAGGAAAGTGGGAGCCCACCGATCTTAATGTTTAAATTTAGGGTAAGGGGCTGGTAGTGTCTTTCCTAGGAGAAAGATTGAAAAATTCCAGCATTGATTCAACACTTTAATGGAGGTACCGATTACACTACCTTGTGAGGGGGCAGTGTGGAGGAGTATAGTAAAAATTCTGCATGGATGGAGACCATACTCAATTAAAATCTTTCTCTCGAGTTGTAACCAAATTGGTAAATAGTCATCTGCCCTCGAGTCATACCGTCTCCCAATTTTCAACATGTGACTTGCCCAGTAGTATAGCATGAAATTGGTAAGGTGAAGCCCTCCTTTTCTTTAGGTAAGTTGAGTTTTAAAAGGCTTTCCTGGGCTGCTTGCCCTGCCAGATAAACCTGGAGATAGACCTGTGTAGATGTTGAAAATAGGACATCAGTAGATATATATTCATTAGAATAAGTGGGTAAAAACCCAAGGCAAAACATTCATCTTAATGATATTAATACGACACCACAGAGATAGAGGAAGAGCAGACCATCTCTGAAGGTCGTGTTGTATTTTAGTCAGCAAGTCGTCCAGGTTAAGTTTCTTAAAAACTTCAGGTCCTTAGCAAGGTAAATATCTAAATATTTAAAGGACAAGGCCCATTTCATGCCAAACTGGGAGAAGTTAACCTGAAGTGTATTGACATTCAGTGGGAATATGATTGATTTGACTAAATTCAGCTTGTAGTTAGCCACCTAGCCAAACCAGGCCATAATCTGTAATATGTGTGTTAGAGACGATTCAGGGTTGGACAAATGTAAAGAACATAATCAGCATATGCTGAAAGAACCAGAGACTGTTGCTGGATGGAACATCCTGTGACCAGAAACATAGAAACATAGAATTTGACGGCAGATAAGGGCCGCTTGGCCCACCTAGTCCTAGCTCACCAGGGATGAGTTCTTGATACTGAGAAGGAGAGGTTCCAAGTATAAATGAAACAAGAAAGGTGACAGGGGACAATGCTGCGAGTGCCTGTAAATAATGGGAATCGAGAAGAAAGAAACCTGTTACAGTAGATTCTGGCAGTAGGAGATTGGTAGACTGATTTAATCCATTGGATAAAAGTCCCCAGAAAACCCATTCTCTCCAATATAATCCAGAAAAATTCAGCAGTGGACTCTATCGAAGGCTTTCTCCGCATCCATGATTCCAAAGCCATAGGAGCTTGGGAGTACTGGGCAGCCTGAAAAATATGTGAGAGAGTGCACAGGTGGTCAATTGAGGAACTACGTGTACAAACTCTACTTGTTCAGGACTTAACAAGTTGGACCAGACCCATTTGAGTCTAAGAGATAGAATTTTCGTTAGATTTTAATGTCATAATCTAGTAATGAGATTGGTCAATAAGTAGCTGGGTCAGTCGAGGGCTTGTCTGGTTTCAGTATCAAAACAATAGTGGTTTCTAGCAGGAAGGGTCCAGAATATCAGAAGTAAACATGTACTTGAACAATTTCATTAAGGGGGGCAAGTTCTTTACTGAATATTTTATAAAAGTTGGAAGGAAAACCATCAGGCCCTGGAGCTTTGTCTAGAGTAAATTCACTGATCACCTCTTCCACCTCCACCACCAAGATAGGTGCAATCAGAACCTCACTTTGGTGGGTCTGTGGAGGGAAGGGAAGGCCCTCAAAAACTGATCCACATGGAATAAGAAAGGTGGAAGGAACCACTGCCATAAAGTTCCTTATAAAAGGACTCAAAAACTTGTGAAATATCCCTGGGAGAGGTCTTAAGGAGCCATCAGAGGATAATAAAGAGGGACTCATCTCAATCCTTCCACCTCCCTCAAGCGAAGAGCTAGCCTCTTGCCAGATTTCTCCTGATCAAGATAGTGGGCCTTAGTTCTGAGGAGGCATACTCTGCCTTATCCCTTACCCAGTCTGAATACTCATTTCTAAGTTTCATTAGGGCTTCCAGATCAGCTTGGGAAGAAGAGGAAGATAACTTATTTTCCACCAACCTATTTTGATTTGACAATGACATAATCTTAGCCTCCTCTGCTTTTTCCTTCTGGGTGTGAGTTTGATAAATTCCCCGATGAAACATTTAGGGAGCACCAAAACAAGTCCTCCCTCTCAATTGAACCTGAGTTGGTCTTGAAAAATGAGGAGATTAGACATCTAATATGGGAGACTATACGCCTATCTTTTAAGAGCTGGGTATTTAGTTTCCAGGAGTGTCTCTTTGCACCTGCAGGTTCAGGAGACCAGAATCCATGCCATCGAGTGATCTGACACCACGATGGGCTTGATACCGGATTGCAGTACCCCAAACAAAAGATTATTGCTGACCAAAATTAGGTCAATTCTGGACCACGTCTTGTGTACCTGAGAATAATAAGAAAAAGTTGTTTTGTGGGATTAAGTAGACGCATTGGTTGCACAAGCCTAGTAGGTCCATGAAATTCCTCATGGCCAGCTGTGAAGAGGAGAGTGGCTTCAAGGGTCTATAGGATTTATCCAGAGATTGCGAGGGAGAGATATTCCAGTCTCCTGATTATTGACATTGAGGGCAGGAATCCACTCAGCTTTTCAGCCAAGGCCATGAAAAATCTGGGTCCCCACACTAGGGTGTAAATCATCCCTAATACTACCCTTGCATTAAATAGCGAGCCTTTCACAATAATGAATCTACCTTCATGGTCCGTTAAAATTCTTCTGCCAGAAAGGAATATGCTTCTTGACCAAAATGGCAACCCCTATTAGAGGACGATCCACATGAAGCAAAAACTTGGCATAACCCTGCGCGAAGCCCATTGACTTCTGTTGATAGCAAATGGGTTTCTTGCATCAAAAGAATATCTACATTCAGGAAAGCACAGTTTTGAGAACCTGGTACCTTTTAGTTAGGTCTCTGACACCTCTTACATTCCGTTGCAATTTTAAGTGCTGTAACACTCATTATCAAGTAAACAAAGGCAAAATTAGGATATATAAACCTGGAAAAACTGGCCACCCTAGAAGGCACATCCCGCCTCCCCACCACCCATAAACAATTAACCAACTGTACCCTGCCCGCTATCCCCTCCCTTACAAACCAATAGAGAGTAGCTGAAGTAGTATAGATTCCAAACACAATGCTGCTGTCTTTACCAGATCCAGAACCAAGAAGGAGACCCCTATCCCCTGCCCTCCCCCATCCCTCCAACTTTGTACAAATGTTCTCGACTGCCCCTAGAGATACTGAGAGTGCTAATACTTGGGTTGAGAACAAAGCTCCAAAAGCATCCTCTCGTGGGAAACCCAGACAATAGCCCGGACCAGTATAATAAGGAAGTACAAATTACTGAATCTAAAATTATCACCCTTAAATGCTGAGGACTTCCTGACTGAGCTATCCCCATCTGGGATGCTTTCTCTCCCTCTCCTTGGTGCGTTGCTAGTCCCTCCAGGGCTGGCTCCCCGGAGCCCCCCAGAGAAGTCTAAATGAGCCCTACAAAAAAGACCTGCGAAATTAAGGACCTGAACGGAGTCTGAAATCTTCTAAAACCATAGCCATGCCAAACACTCATAGTCTTGAAGGAGAGTGAGTAGCACGCATGGAGTATGTAAAATAAATCTATTGGGAGGGTGCACCATTACTTCTGGGTGTGATGTGACCAGGTCTAGATTGAAAGTGGGAACCCACAGGGCTCTCTACAATCAAGTCTCTGCCATGAGAACGTTGGTCTCTGGGCGAGATATCTATCTTGGTCACCCCATAACACTAAACAACTGACTGCCATCTAATCCCTAGCCCTTTAAGGCGACCGTGCTAAACAACAAGCATGAGTTTAAGGCTGGGTGGCTTAAGTGTAGGTCCCTGAAACCCCAATGGCAGTGATGAGACTATCAGTTAAACCCTGTAGCCCAGGAGCTGAATTCAGACTTCACCTCGGACAATACCAGTTCGTGATGAGGGGTCCCCAGAATATGTGCCTTTATTGGGCATTAGGAAATGAAGCCATATTGGCATCCAGCACTCCTCTCTGGAATGTCTACAATAACATCTCACAATCCACCTGCCTATTATCACCTAATCCATCACCCCCCTCGAAAGGGCATCCCGAACTAAACAATCCGCTTTAATCCACAGATATTCAAAATCACCCAGTGGCCTCTCAGTAGCTAAATTACTTATGAAAATTCACTAAAGCTGAGATTACCTGAACTGGGAAACATGGGGAACCCAGGAGCGAGAGGTACTAAAGGGACCAAATGGTCTGACCAGTCCTGCATCATGTAGAAACCTCCACTCCACTCATAGTTCCACCCACCCATCAGCAGGCCTCACGAGCTATCATAGAGGCCAGGCCACACACTGGTTCATCCTGCAGCCCCCCTCCACCTCCAGAAAAACAGATGAGAGAAAGAAGAGAAAACAACAACAAAGGTGAGAGTTCAGAAATGAAGCTTGGAACAGGAGATAACTTTGACACTTCTTCAGAGATTCAGCCTGGTTTGAACAAGTTAGGTAACTTGAGAAAGATAGATCCTGTGCAGCTTTCTCTGAGGATTCATAAGAATGCCAAGAACCCTCGATGGCACTTGTAGCTTTGCAGGATAGTTTATTTTGTAGTGATACCCACATGCATCAACTTGCTAACCGTGGAATGGAAAGCTGAGCGCTTCTGTCTCATCTCTTAGGGAAGATCTTGAGTAATACGTAGCTTCAAACCACTCCATAGAATTGCTTGCAATTCTCTTGCCTTTATTAATACGTGCAGCTTTTCCAAGAAACTTAGAAACTTAATAACAATGGGCCTAGGTGGTGCTTCAGCTGTAGGTTTTGGTCTGAGAGAACGGTGAGCACACTCAATGTGGTATTGTGGATTGAGAGGAAGGCCCAACAACTTTGCTCAGAAACTTCTGGAGAAAGAGAATGATATCAGAGCCCTCCTCGGTCTCAGGGAGGCCCAGAATCAACAGATTGTTTCTCCAGCTCCTTCCTTCTAAATCTTCCATTTTAAGTTGCAGTTTACTGATCTGCTGTCTGAGATGGACAATCTCTGGGTCTATCTTCTCCTCCAGGTCTCCAAAGAGGTAGTTCTTGCCTCCAAATCTCCCATTCTAGTGGTTAGGTGCTGAGATCTCCCCTTAGCGATTTCAGCTTGGTAGAAATGTCGTCCAGTGTTTCTTTAAATGGTATGAGGTCTTGAAGGAAACGATCCTCGGTAAGAGGAGCTGGTGAAACATTGGAAGGAGTACTTTAGCTGCAGACCCGAGTTCTGGTTTTTAGATTTTTAGAAGATTTTCTGGTGTGGATGGTGGAGTGTGTTTCATGCCAGCAGGTCTCATCTCCTTCCATCTCAGTCTTGTTCATAGTGCATTAATATGCACAAAGCAAAGAGTTACTAGATACAGAAGAGTATTATCCGTACTCCAGATGTAAATCAGAACTTTGGTTGTCAGATTTGTAGGGTAAAAGTAGTTTAAAGAGTGTGGATATTGGAGCTCCACGAAAACACTGCCTAGCTGCACTGCATCACATGACCCACAAGTAAATTTTATTATAATGGGAGGGGGACCACTAGACTACCAGGAATAGGAATATTAATTATTAAGAACTACAGATCATGGGTGGGGGGCACTAGATTACCAGGGATATAATTATTACAAAATGTGCATAAAGACACATGGGGGACCACTAGACTACCACGGACAATAAAGAAATATATTAATAGGATACTCATTCAGGGGCCACTAGACTACCAGGGATAACATACATCATTATGTACATTCCTATGATGGGAGGGACTCTAGACTACCAGGGATAATAAAAGTATACTTTTTAATTCAGGTGTGGAAGAGGAAGCCCCTGAGCAAAACCCACCTTTATTTTACTTAATAGGGCACCCTGGGCTACAGAAATTGATTTTAAAATCTGGTCATCTCGTCCCTTGCTCTTTGTTCATGAGTGAACAATTTCTTTGACCACCAGCATGCAAATTCTTTGATCGCAAGATTCTTGGATCGCAATCGTGCATCTCGAGCAAGGGACAAGATGGCCAGGTACAAAATAAACTTTCTCAGCTCAGGGAGTCCTAGCAAGACAAATGAGGTGGGTTTTACTCAAGGAGCTTTGTTATGATGAACCATGTTGGTGAATTACGCAATTGTGTCCATTTTGTAAATGACACTAGTTTTATTCTTTGGTCATGACCATGTAAATTCTTTGATCGTGAGCCGACAAATTCTTTGATCGCGAGATTCTTTCATCGTGATCATGCATCGTGAGGGTAGGATGAGATGGCCAGACTTAAAAATCAATTTTCTCAGCCCAGGTGTGTGCTAGGAAGTCAAATGGGGGTGGGTTTTGCTCAGGAGTTCTTTCTGTTGAACCATGGTGGTGGGTTACTGCAATTCTTTCAATTTTGTAAAATATTAAAGTTTTAATTCTTTGTTTGTGAGCCTCCAAATTCTTTGATCACGAGCCTGAAAATTCTTTGATTGTGAGATTCTTTGATCGCCATCTTTGATTGTGAGGACAGGACAAGATGGGCAGATTTTTATAATGGAATAGATAGGGAAATGTTACCAAACTTTAAGATTTAATAACTCAGAAATGGTTTCCTCTTTTACTTGAAATTTGGAGGTGTTTATTGAATGTCCTGTAGATGTGAATTATGGTGTTTATGTGTCAGAAAATTTATTTTGTGGAGATATTAATGATGCACTTTACCTGTTGTGGACTATGTTTTGCTTGTGGTGGTGCCTTGAAATTGATAGGATACCTAGCCTCAGTGTTATGGATGTAGTTTTCAGTTGTGTGTGTGTTAAATGTCAACAGGTGTGGAACTGTGCCAATATGACAAATGAAAATCTCATAGGCTAAAATATTTATCTCAAACTCAGTTTGGTCTTTTCACTTGAAATTTGAGAGGTGTTGACAGCATGTTTTGTGGATGAAAATTAGTCTTTTCGATGTCAGAAAATATTTGTTTGGTGCAGATATGGCGTGGTGCAGTTCGTTCTGTGGACAGAGTTTTGCTTGTGGTGGTGGCTTGAAATTGATAGGATACCTAGCCTTAGTGTCATGGATGTAGTTTTCAGTTGTTGTGTGTGTTAGATGTCAACACGTGCAGAACTGTGCCACTCTGATGAATGAAAATTACAAATTTTGACATGTCATATCTTGGACATGGTTTGTTTTTACTTGAAATTTAGAGGGCGTTGATGGCATGTCCTGTAGATGTTAATAGAGGTGTTTACATGTCAGAACATGTATTTTTTGTGAACATATTGTGTGGTGCATTTAATGTTTTGTGGACAGCATTTTCTATTGTTGTACTAGATTAACATTTGTCTGGTGGCTGGTCTTGCTGTTGTGAATGTACTTTTAGTCATTGGGTGTGTAGTATGGCCTGACACTTGCATGTTGAGCTCCACCAACTTGTACAACTTTCTTTATCTATTCTTTCTTAAAAGTAAGGAAATTCTATGCAAAAAACTAATTAATGCATCAGTTAGGGTTTTCGACAGTGAAAAAGTGAAGAAATTCAATTTTAGGGTTCCCACCCCTTGCAACCCACCCCAGCCCACCCCACCAACAGGCATCGGGTGTATGTTGGGTCCTTGCCTAACTTTCACCCCATTCTCCTACACTGCACCACCTTTGCTTGTTTACACATGGGATGGGGTTACAGTTAGGTCAAAGACCACAATGCACACCCGATGCTTATTGGTAGTGGTGGGCTTTAGAAGAACCCTGACTGATGCATTAACAAAGGTTTTTGCATATACTGTATATATATAGCAAAACAAAATGGTTATATTAAATGCACGCTGAAAATGAAAATAGAGTTAAAATCTACGTTTCGACCTTAGGTCTTCTTCAGAAAATATCTAAAAGAGAAAAAAACAAGTTAGTGTTTTTCTCTTTTAAATATTTCCTGAAGAAGACCTAAAATCGAAATGTAGAGTTTTAACTCTATTTTCTATTTTCAGCGAGCATTTAATATAACTATTTTGTTTTGCTTTTAACCAATGCTGACGCAGCGCCTTGTCTTTGTTGTTTTACAATCTGTATATATATATATATATATATATATATATATATACACTATATATATATATATATATATATATATATATATATATATTATACACACACACACACACACACACACACACACATATACATACATATACACTACGGACAAAGTTTTAGAACACCCCATTTTTCCAGTTTTTATTGAAATTTACACAGTTTAATATCTCAATGTACTCTGAAATTAAAGCATAGAACAAATAAACAATTGAAGATAAAAAAAATCATAGAATCATTTTGTTTAACAAAATTTAATCTAAATTTTGACTCATCAAAGTAGCCACCTTTTGCAGATATAACCATGAACACACTTGTGGCATTCTTCCTACAATGGACATCAAATATTGTTTGGAAGTTCTTCCAACACTGTTGCAGAAGTTTCCACAAATGTGTGCACTTGTAGGTTGCTTTGCTTTCACCCTTCTGTCCAGTTCATCCCAAACCAGCTCGATGGGGTTTAAGTCTGGAGACTGTGCTGGCCATTCCATGATTTGAAGCCTACCGTCTTGTTCTTCTCCTCGAAGGTAGTTCTGACATAGCCTGGAGGTATGTTTTGGGTCATTATCTTGCTGTAGGATGAACCCGACCAACTAGGTGTAGACCAGAGGGTATTGCATGGTGCTGTAAAATGCTGTGGTAGCCCTTTTGGTTCAGGGTGCCAGTCACTCTGCACAAGTCGCTGACTCTGGATCCAGCAAAAGAGACCCAGACCATCACGCTTCCTTCTCCATGTTTGACAGTTGGTGTCACACACTGAGGAACCATCCTTTCACCTACTCGACGGCGTGACAAAAACCCTGCATGATGAACCAAAGATTTCAAATTTTGATTCATCGGTCCAGTCTTCAGTAGTCCACTGGCAGTGCTTCATAGCCAGACAAGCCTCTTTTTCTTATTTTGCCATCTTAGCAATGGCTTTCTTACTGCCACTTGACCTGTCAAAGCTGCAAGCTCAAGTCTTTTCTTCACAGTTGAAACTGAGACTTGCTTACTTCGACCAGTGTTAGCTGTGCTTGAAGCTGTTGTCCTGTGAGCCACCTATCACACAGCTGTTGACTCTCAGAAACTTGTCTTCTGATTCTGTTGTGGCTTTGGGTCTGCCAGACCTCTTCCTGTCAGAGTTTCCTCCAGTTTCCAAGTGCCTTTTGATGGTGTAGGAAACTGTACTCATGACACTTGGCTTTCTTTGCAATTTCTCTAAAGGAAAGACCTACACTTTTAAGGGTTATAATGGTCTGTCTGTCTTCCTTTGTTAATTGCCTTTTCTTGCCATTATGACAGCAATATACTACTTCCTGCAGTGCAATATTGTACAAATAATGCTTCAGAGGGTGTAATGACAGTCTGTTCCAACACTGCTTTTATACATACAGGGGTTTGTAATCAAGTAATCAACAAAGTTGGGACACCTGTAGGAATTATTTGCATCAACCTTCAAGGCTTAATTTACTTCCATTGCTGCAGAACAGCTATAAGTTATTAACCCATTACTTGTTCCCTGAAGAAGGCCTTTTTATAACTCTGAAATTTACATTATTTTTCAGTTTTGCTAACCTAAACTTTTTTTAACCTCTAGCAGTTTACAGCTTACCTTTGTACCATTTCAGGTTATTCACTGGACTTGAATTGCTTAAATTTCAATAAAAACTGGAAAAATGGGGTGTTCTAAAACTTTTGTCTGGTAGTGTGTAGATATATATATATATATATATATATATACATATATGTATAAATACACATATATCTATCTATATATAATTATATATATATATATATATATATATATATATATATATATATATATGATAGCACAGTAGTGCTACCATAGTTAGGATTGAGTAGCACTTTTAAGGTTAAAGGGTGAAACTTTGCACTTTAATAACTTTGCCACCATTCAATGGATTTGCCTAAAATTTGGTATGTATGATTGGTATGGTAGAGCATAGGATCTGCCAACTTCTGTACCAATCAGATATACAGCTGTGGAGTTATTAAGCAACAACCAAATGTGCAATTATGGGTTTTTGCAAATTCTTTGCTCTCACCTACAGTCACACAGTTTACAGAACTCAGTCTAACAACTTCAGGAACATGCAGCCAGGGTCCCTGATGTGTCTTCTGAAGATTTTGTGAAAAATATCAAATGGTTCAAAAGTTATTCAAAAACAAGTTCTCATTATAAGTAAATGGGAAAATTTAACAAAGTTCAAAAGTATCTCAAATGCACTTTTAGTGCTGCAAATAGCCCTAGTAGTGTCACAAATCTACCATTTTGTTTTCAGTTAGTGATCAGAAAATGCTTGGCATTTAAAATTGGGACCCTCTAGGGACACAATTCTTTCTGTGTTCACCTAATTGGACTATGAGGATGCTAGCCATGTCTTTATTTTGGGGTTAAGCATCCCATAAATACGTTTTAAATTTCTGGAAACAGTAGTGTTGCACCTGTGACACTTTCACAAATTCGACACTACTTTTTCCAGTCTATGGCCAAAATGACAGGTGTTCTTTGCCACCCTGCTGCAAAAGAATTGTTCAGTCTTTTGGGCTGAAATTTGGAGGAAGGCAGTCAAATACCTCACAGATGTGCCTTTTGGTGGTTTGGTGAAAAATACTGCACAGCTGCCAAGTTACTGTACTCTGAAGTTGACATTTTTTCCCATAGACTAACATGGTGGCGTCGTCATGCCTTCCGGGCTCATATCTAGAAGACGGTCGCGAGATATGGAATTTTTGTCACAAACCAGCAAATTCAGTGAAAACCTATCCGGAAATTCATGAATCATGTGAAATTTAAATTTGTTTTCTTCTTCTTACGATTCCTGAGATGTAAGCAATTTAATATTCCAACAGCTAATTTTCTGCTCTGAGGCCCATTATTTGAATATATTCTTTGTACACACTGTGTTTCTCTATGCAGCTGTTGGGCAAAATCACGGTTTGCGATTCCGTTACTGTTACAGTTACCATTACCACTTGTGTTTCTGTACTCATTGCATTACTGTTCCCGTGTATGCCGCCATGTGCGTTACCTTTGCATTCACTGTTTGATATGCACTTTATCGCATTTCCATTTGCATTTACAATTGTGGCACCGTGCCCGTGTACATTATGGTTTGGGTTTCCATATGCGCTTCTGTTCCGTTCTGTTTCCTTTGGTGTTATTCTTCATATTAACTTTACCATTTGCATTTACAATTGCAGTACCGAGCCCGTACGCGTTACAGTTTGCATTTACTTGCATGATTGCATTAGCGTTTCCATTTCTGTTCCATTTGGCATTCTTTTGCTGTAACAATTAACATTTGAATTTAAAATAATGGTGCCATCATTATTAGCATTACCATTTGAAAAGCCCCCTTGAACCACCAGCCCACTCCCCCAACTGGCAGCAGGGTTCGCGTTGGGGTTGTCTATCCTAACTCACCCATTCTCCTATACCTCAGCTTCTTTACACATGTGATGGGGTGAGAGTTGAACCCCATTTCTAACACGCACCCGATGCAGCTGGGGATGGGCTGGGGCTCATGTTTTTCAACCCTAACACCAAATTTCTACTTTGTCGTGTGGAAACATCTATAACTGATGCATTGAACTGAGTGTTTTGCTTTAATATATATATATATATATATATATATATATATATATATATTATAGTGGCATGGTAGCTTCACTATAATTTGGGTTGAGCAGACACTTTTTAATGTTAAACCAAATTTTTGCACTTACTTACTTTGCAACCATTCAATGGATTTGCACCAAATCTGTATGTCATCTCCAGAGGTGAGATCTCTTAATAATAATAATAATAATCTTTATTTGTACCATGCCTTCTAAAACCAAGGCACCTTAACAACACATTTCAAATAAAAACAATACAATAAAACACAGATACAATAAATACTGGTTCATACAATTCAATAACGTATCATAGATAGAGTATGCCTGATACCACAGATGGGTCATTAGGGCATGTTTAAATTCCTCCATGGATACGCACTCCTGAAGCGGACAGGGTAGAGAATTTCACTGGGCTGGAGCCATGTACATAAATGCATAGGCCCCCAAAGATTAAACAAAAACTTGGAATCTCTAACTCCTTGTCTGCCAAGTGGGCGATCACCTTGGGCAGCAAGGTACCGAACTCTTTCAGGTAGTCCAGGCCAAGTTCATGTAGGGCTTTATAAGTTAGAAGTCTGACTTCAAAGGTGATCTGCCACTGTACTGGCAGCCAGTGCAGTTCACACAGCACCAGAGAAATATGACAGGTACAGGAGTACCCATCAATAACTGGGACACATCATTCTGCACTAGCTGCAGGCAGAAGATATCAAACCCTGGTAGCCCTAGATAAAGGGAGTAGAATAATCAAGGTACGAGGTCACAAAGGCATGGACCAATGTTGGCAGATCACCAGATGGAACTAGGTGCTTAATTCTGGAGATGTTCCTCAGGCGGTAAAGGATGATTTGATGACTGCTGACACCTGTGATCGCGTGTCAGTCCGTCATCAAAGATCATCCCAAGTTTCACACCATTCAGAGGTAGGAAGCTGGGAGCCACCAAAAAAAGTCCTGAAGGCAAACCAGCTCCCATCCCCATTTGATGACCCAGTTCCACAACCATCACCTCTGTCTTCTGAGTTCAACCCCAGCCAACTCGAATTCATCCAGTTCTGGATTTCAGTGAGGTAGTTGTTAAATATCGGAGAGCTCTATCCTGGTCAATGCAAAAGATGGGTATCATCAGCATAGCAGTGAAACGTCAGCCCATACCTTCTTAGAATGTCTCTGAGGGCAGCATGTACACTGCAAACAACATGGGGACAACTCTGAACCCTGAGGTACCACACATGACAGAGAGACTGGGCTGGAGGAATTAGACCCCAACACCACCCTCTGAGTTCAGCCAGTGAGAAGCTCTAAACCACCCAAGGACTGTACTAGACAGGCAGCGATGAATCTCAGGTGTTCAAGAGAAGAACCCATGGTCCACAGGGTCAAATGCTGAGGAGATCAGAAGAACTAAGGACTAAGATGAAATGGTTCTTCCGATCTCTCACCAAGAGATCATTGAGCAACTGAACCAGCACAGTCTCGGTACTATGTGTCTTTCGAAAACCAGACTGGAGTGGTTCATAAATGTCATGGATGGTCAAATGGTTTTCCAGTTCTATGGCAACTACTTTCTCAACCACATTCTCCACAAAGGAAAGGTTAGAGATTGGTCTGTAGTTAGCATGGCAATCTGGATTCAAAGAAGCTTCCTTCACAATGGGCGTTACCACCGCCTCCTTCAGGAGCTAAGAAACTCATCCATCTCCATGGAGCATCAGACTGTCTGTGCTAGAACTGGGCCAGTAGCATCACTACAACTCTTAATCAGGAAGTTGGGCCTGGATCCAACTACAGCATGTAGGCATACCCTGGACAAATCATATGACATCAATGAATTCTGGATGGTCAAAGGAACTCCAGGAGAGCCTGGGGACAGTGACAGTGCCGATCCATAGCTTCTCTCCATAGAGGTGCAGGTTGGAGCACCACCTGATGTCAGCCACCTTAGCCACAAAGAAGTGAGCAAGCTCATCACACTCAACTTGTGAAAAGGCTCTTTGAACCTGCAGGCAGGCTGGGTTGCACAGTCTGTTTACAGTTTGAAAGAGCTGGCTGGTCAGTTCTGAGCAGCTGCAATCTCCCGGACAGGAACTCAGCCTTCTTACAGGAGATTGCAGAATGATAGGCTTGATAATATTCCATTAATCTAAGATGGTCGGCATCAAGGGTGGATCTCCACCAGCAATGCTGTAATCTTCATTCTTGTCCCGCATCTCCCTCAAGGTCCCATCAAACCATGTAGACCAAGGGCAAGGGGTAGAGGGCGAACATGGATAGGAGCAATGAAAGCCAGAACCGAGGAGCTAGCTTTATTATAAGCCAAAACCAGGGTTTCTGGGTCATTGCTTCTCCAAAGCTCAGATAGGTTGAGTACCACCTCCAGGCCCTCAGGCTTGCATCACAAAGGCAGTACCTGACCATCTCCATGGAGTGACCTACAAGGGGTGCAAAACTGAATCCCACGGTATAGTGATCGGACCATCTGACAGGTTCCACCCCAAATTGAGGGCTTCAATCCCCAGGAGGAAGACTAAGTAAAGGGAGTGACCAACTTTATGAGTGGCAGAAGTAACAACTTGTGTAAGGCCCAAAGATGTCATCAATTGGAAGAAGTATTGTCCAAATTTTGAGAGTTCATCATCGACCCAGGCATTGAAGTCAAACAGGACCATCAGCCTTGGCCACTGAATGCCATGTCAATTATGAATTCTGTTTACTCCTGCAAGAATGCTTCTCATCACCTGGTGGACAGTAGATGAGGGCAATCCTACAACCCATACCTGCCACTACAGTACACTTGAATGACTGAGCCTCCTCAACTGGTACACTCGTGAGGCCCAGCTCAGTCTTAAAACAGACTCCACCTCATCCCACACAGTCCAACCTCAAGCAGGGTAACACTGAGTATCCGGCGGAATAGCGGCCTCTAGTATGGGGCCTACATTCTCATCCAGCCAGGCCTCAGTGATGCACGCCAGATCCACTGACCCAACAAGATCTGCAATAACTGCAGTCTTATTTTTGATGGATCTGGCATTACACAACACTGCTTGGGTAGGATGGGCCTCTGGAGCTGCACGGGCTACCTGCCCACCAATATTGTGGTGCCATTGGGTATGGAAACTAGGCATGAAGGACCATGCTCCACATTCCATTTCACCCCAGGGCATCTTCTGGGTCTTACTACCCCAATATGATGGCCCGCTCATTCTACCTTCATATTCACACCACCAGCCCCCCGAGGCAATACCCAGCACTCTACAGTGCTGGTATGCCTATAGCTGTAATGGGAGAAGAAATGAAGAAGACACAAAGAGCGGAGGACTAATAGCTAATGTACCATGGGGCCAGGCCTCCTACACATACTGAAAGATCTAATGACAGCAAAACACACGAAGCCATCAAAGAAATCCCCAATTAATTGACTAACTAAACTCAACAAAAACAATTAAAATAACTGAAAGTTAAAATAAACATTTCCCTCAACCCCCAAACAACTACCCATCCTTAAAAAATAACTTTATTATCAAAACTTTTATCTAGTTGAGTTGTAGTACAGCATCAGATACAGCAACAAGCACTGTTTAAACCTAGTATGAAATGTAGACAGAAATTATCAATCCATTACTGTCCTATATGATTACACTGTCCAATGCCTTCACAGTGTTCAATATTTCCAGCTGTGCAAAAAGCTCACCACAGCTTCTTGATTGTTTGCAGTGGAGAGAGCTCTCACCACTTCCTTCACCAAAACAGTAAACCATATAATGCAGCACTTTCACTGCTACATTTCTCATAAACTAAAGTGCTAGGTAAAATAAAATGGAAGCCCTCTCATTATCTCCTCAAATAATTGAATTATATTATAATACCAGCTCAGTTCTTAAAATACTTGTAGCACATAAGGTCCGTGTTCCATGTCCATTTCTCTGCCATAAGAGTCCAGGTGATCCTCACTGGTAGATGTTCTTACTTCTGATTCTTCCAAAACCACGACCAAAACCCCAGAAAAATCAGGTCCCAACAAATGAAATGATCCTCAAAAGAGTGCCAGCTCCAGGCATGACCTGACCATTGAGTAGAGTACCAGACCCAGTCAATTCCCCCACTAAGGCCTCCAGGGAACACCATACTCCACCAGACAACCCTCTGAGACCACATGACAAAACTGGAAGCTAGTCAGCCCTCCAATCAGCACTTCCTGGTTGCCCCAGGTGAAAAACCAGACCGGAACCCACCTTCTCCAAGTCTCCCTGTTCACTCAGTCCACCAAGTGGCAAGTGAATCCTTCTATAGAGATCAGTAGTTAGCATCCCATAGTAAGAAGTCCCATTTGTAGGCTCTCAACTCAGCCGCCAAAGACCACAATACCAAGTTTCATATCAAGTTTCGTATCAGTTAGCTGTGCTGATTTTGAGGTCCAGATGGAGCAAAACCTTAAACTTCACCACTTTTGCAGTTTTTCTCATCACCCTGTGCACAGACAGTGTTGAATTTTGGTCTGACATTTTATGGTAGAAAGAGTTTGGGTCACATAATGATCTTGCTTTTATTTGGTGAAAAAGTATTAATCCATTCCAAAGTTATTGCATTTGTAAGTTCCCATTATTTTCAATGGGACTTTTACTTCTAGAATAGATTTCTGGAACAAAAAAGATTTTGCTATAATGAAAAATTATCATTTTTGTTGAGTGCCAATCCTTGTTCAACAGAAACATTCCTATTCATGAGTCACCATGTTGTTGTTTTTTATTTTGGCCAAACAAACTGTCATAACTGTACCCACAAATGTCTTCTGCAGACTTCAAGCCATGTATCTTGCTCATAAGGGTTGATGAGTTGTCCTGTGTCTTTTTGGAATGTGGCATGCCCTCAGAATTCTTTTTTAAGAGCTACTGTAATTCATTTTCACCACTCACTAACTTCCTTTTTCACTATGGTGAAAAAGGAAATCAACTAGCAGAAAAGAAATTGCATTATGGCCATCTGGTCATGAAAAAGATTGAGGGCCATCTGGTCGGTACAAACAGAGCCAGCTGGTCACAAAAGGATAAAGACATTTTTGCCAGCTGATTTCCTTTTGCCTTAGTAAAAATATGGCAAAATAAAATTTCTGTGGTGAAAAAGATTCTGGGGATGGTCATCTGGTTGGTAAAAAAGGATTTGGGTCCATCTGGTCCTGAAAAGAGCCATCTGGTCATCAAACTGGATCCTTTTTCACCTGGACCGAATCCTTTCCGCCACCATAGCAAAGGATTGGAGAAAAGTATTTCCACTGGTAAAAAGGATGTTAAATTTCTTTTTTATGGTTCTCTCTTGAACCCTCCCAGAAAAATTGCTGGTGTTTAGTGGCACCCCCACCCTATATTTATTTATTTTTTTTGCTATGCTTACTATATTTCTATTATATATATATCTATATATATATTCCCAATTACTAGGTTTTATCCTTGGTGTCTAGCGATAACCTCCACCCTCCGATGCCCATTTTTTTTTTTTGCATTGGCAGTCAGTGGCTTCCCCTGCCTCACATGTTATTTTTGCTAAAAATAAGAAAACTGCCTCATGATGTCTTTGTTTAGTTTTTAAACCTGTTAAAAAAGGTCCATCAGCAATTACTCCTGCACTCCCCACCCATCCACCTACTAAGCATCCACCTATTCACAGCTCCATGACACCCCAAACACCATTACTCACCTAAAGAGGCCAGGTTCCAGCTTCTCCCAATCAAAGACATGTCTTGCTGCTGGAATCGGCAACTGCAATATCAGAAAGTAGTGGTATATGCGCTTCAATGTATTTCAAGGCGGTTTCAACTTTAAGGCATAACTCAGTCATTTTGAATTTTGACCACACATTTTCAACATGGCCTTTTGGGAACCCACCTCATGAACCATATGACTGTCATTAGACAAGTCCTGTCTGAAAGGTGATTTTGCAGTCAGTTGCTGAAATCACCTTTCTGGTGGGATTGGTGTAATGACAGTCATATTGTTCATGAGATGGGATCATAAGAAGGCTATATTGAAAATATGGGGTCAAAATGATTAGAAATTGCACAGTTTTGACTATTTGTTGCAATTTCACTACGCATGCTCATAACGTTGTAAATTTTAAATATTTTGACCCCAATTTTCAACATAGCCTTCTTATTACACCATTTCATGAATGTTACAGCAGTCATTTCTCACATCCTGGAGGGGTGTCCTGGCAATCACACAGGTAAATATGGATATGATTATACTATTTCAAAAGTAAGGAATAAATTGCAAAAACTTTATTAATGAATCAGGGTTAAACTGACAAAAGTAGGAAATATGGCTTTAGGGTTTTCTACCCTAACACCACATTCCCACCTTGCACAGACCAACAGGTGGGGGAGGGTCTGTCTTGGGGTTGTCTACCCTAACTGATGCGTAAATGAAGTTATTTGCAATATATGTATGTATATATATATATATATATAGTGTGGAGTCAGTCGTGATGAAGTGCAGTAATGACATGTCACAAAATCCTGCATGACAAAAGGCTAAGGCTTAATTGCCATTGACTTACAATGGCCCTGCAGTAAATTGCAGTATGCATTGCATCCTGGCTGTCACAATGTATGTATGTTTGTATGTATATATATATATATATATATATATATATATATATATACACATATATATATATATAACACACACATATATATACACATGCTCACACACACATATATATAATATGCAAAAAACTTTGTTAATGCATCATTTAGGGCTGAAATACATAAAGTCAGGAAATGAGACCTTAAGGTTGCCCCATCTTAATGTCATCCCATTCCATCTGTAATCATATTCACAAGCCACAGTAAAGAAGAATGGGGTGACATTTAGGCCTCACAACCTGACAGCACCCCATCAGTTGC
Source organism: Neoceratodus forsteri (assembly GCA_016271365.2). Lineage (NCBI taxonomy): Eukaryota > Metazoa > Chordata > Ceratodontiformes > Ceratodontidae > Neoceratodus > Neoceratodus forsteri. The sequence continues at coordinate 1,317,530,455 of CM057452.1, forward strand.
CAATCCTAGGATAATCGGCGGGTCCACGAGGGGATGGGGCAACCCTAAAGGTCTCATTCCTGACTTTTGTGGTTTCCTCTAAATGATACATTAACAAAGTTTTACATAAATTTCCTTACTTTTGAGAAAGAATAGAAAAGTGAAAGTTGCACAAATTAGTGGGAGGCAGCCCTTAGGGCTCATGCTCCACCAACTTGCACATTCCTGCCTAAGATAAGAGTTCAGGTACTGAATATCATATGTATTGTTGGCAGTGCATATGGTTGGAAGTGTAGGGCCCACCACCTTGATAGAAAGCAAAGTGTTAGTCATCAGATTGGCAGAATTCAACCTCTTTACATGTCAGACACCTAACCACTACAAATAACTTCCATGGCAGTAATGTTAGGCACCGTATAAATATGAAGCCAATACCACAATGCAAAATGCCATGTGCAAAACATAAAGTGTGTCAAGCAATATGGGTGCAGCAAATTAATTTTCCAACACCTAAACACCATGACTCACATGGACAGCATATCCTCTCAACATGCTCCAAATTTCAATGTAAAAGACCAAACTGTTTTGAGATATAAGCGGTGAAAATTTCAGGTTTTCATTCATCACACTGACAGAATTCCACACCTATTAACATTTACACACCTAACAACTGAAAAGTACATCTATGGCAGCAAGGGTAGCTACCTAGTAATTTAAAGCCACTACCACCATGGAAAAACATTGTCCTAAAATGTAAACAGTGTCAAGCAATATTTATGCAAAAATGTATTGTCTGACACCTAAGTACTATAATTCACATTTACAGGACATGCCATCAACCCCGCTAAATTTCAAGTTAAAAGACCAAACCGTTTCTGAGATATTTACTTTGAAAAATTGTTAAAATGGTGCTATCTGGTCCCTCCCAATCTGGCCTTCTAGTCCCTCCCTCATGATTAAAGATCACAATCAAAGAATCTCATGATCAAAGAATTTGCAGGATCATGATCAAAGAATTTGCAGGCTCATGATCAAAGAATAAAAAATGTTAATACAATTTTTAGAAAATTACATGAAACCACAGCCATGACTTGACAGAACAAAGGCCCTGAGTAGATCCACCCTTGTTTGCCTTTAGAAGTGAACCCTGTGCTGAGAAAATTTTATTTTTAATGTGGCCATCTAGTCGTGCCTTCGTTGTCAAAGAATCTTGAGATCAAAGAATTTGCAGGCTTCCGATCAAAGAATTTGCAGGGTCACGATCAAACAATAAAAATGTTAAAAGTCAATTCTTAGGCAGAAATGCATGAAACCACAGCCATGCCTTGATAGAATGAAGATCCTGAGTAAAACCCACACTAATTTGGCTAGTAAGCCACCCTGAGCTGAAATATTGATTTTTACCAGTGGCCATCTAGTCATGCCCTCGTGATTAGGATCATGGTCAAAGACTCTCACAATCAAAGACTTTGTAGACTCATGATTAAAGATCCTTAATGAGCCATGATCAAAGAACAAAAAGTTAAAACTATTTTTACCATTTTTGTTTTGTTAGTTTTAGTTTATCCTCCTGGTCCCTGATGGCAGTATGTCTTGTCAGATCCCCCATCCCCACTTGCAGCTCCTCCTCTAGATGCCTCACGGCTGTGAACCCCATGGCGGGTGGCAGGGATCCCTCAACCCGCTACTCTCATGGATTTGGTGCTGGTGGGGTGTTGCTGCTAACCATGGGAATGGCGCCTAAGAGGATTAGCTGCCATGGGGCACGTCAGACCCTTTTCCTCCGGTGTTCCTTTCCCCTAAGGTGAGGGCATGTGTGATGCCACAAGGAGCGAATGTGCATGCTCCCATATGCATTCCTCAGAGTGTCTGTCTCTTCTCCTGCTGTAGCCTTGGTGCACCAGCCCCAGCCTCCACTAGGAACCAGTAGTGCACTGATTGCTGGTGTCACCCCTCCCAGAGAAGAAGAGCAGTCCAGAGGATGCTGCGATCCTTCTCTGCCCTGCTGACCCCAGCAACCTGTGCTTTTTCCCAAACATGGGTGCAGACATGGTGTGAGGTAAGGCGTCCAACACCTCAGCCTCAGCAGCACTGGGCCTGCTATTTTTGACCATTTGAAAGAAACCACAGGCATGGCTTGACAGAAGCAAGACCCTGAGCAAAATCCACCATAGTTTCACCTCAGAAGTCCCCGGCAGAGATATTTGAATTTTTCTGACCACAAACTAAAAACAAGGTGGTGGCCGTCACGATCAAGAATTCCTCATGATCTAAGATTCTTTGATCATGAGCCTACAAATTCTTAGTTCATGAGGTGAGACTAGGCGCCAAAACCCACTCTTCTTTTGCAAAATAATCATATAAATTTACCCATTGACTTATAATGAGAAATTAAAACTTTCATAACTTTTCAATGAATTAATATTTTTCACCAAATGAAAAGTGGCATGTTCCTTACCCCAAAGCTCTTTCAGCTGAGCAAAGTTGCAGAAGAGCACACCACATGCGGCCATGCAGTGCCATGGACAAAATCAAAAAGTTGCCCACGTAACTGGTGAAAGTGCATTTTCAGCATTTTGGTGTGCAAAAACTAAGTCAACCCAAATGAAATTTGGCAAATCAAGGATCTACCATGCCCCACCACGCATAACAAATTTTATGTAAATCCATTGAAAGGTTCAAAGTTATTAACGTGCAAAATTTTGAGTTTAACATTGAAGAGGCTTCATAACCATAAATACAGGGGTGTGACCATGCCTATATTATATTCCATGACCGAGCATGCTGACATGCTACAGAAAAGGAGGAGATTTGGGCCTCATGACCCTAATGACACACCAAGGAATATATCAGACTATGGAGGATTGGGGTGGTGGGTGTGACGAGTTAAGGGTTCAACCCTAATGTCTTATTTGCTGCCTTTTTGCTTTAACCCTAAATGAAGCATTAACACAGTTTTTGCATATAATTTCCTTACTTTTGAAAATATTTAATATAAGTAGTAAAAAACACAGTATTGGTGGGAGTCGGATCCCATCTCCCACCAAGTTGCTAATTTTGCATAACAATATGCACCTGGCCACGCTCTCATGCAATGCTACAGAGCCATGCAGCAGCACTATAGAGCACCAAATGCTTGTAACAGTAATTTGCACATATCTTGGGAGCGGTAAGAGCTATAAAATAAATTCTAGCATCATTGCAATTGTGACAGTGAGTACTTCACACAACATCGAAAGACCGTACCCATATCTCGCATCGTTTCTGAGCTATGGGCACCAAAAAGCACTGAACAGGAACTCTTTCAACCCTTGTGACAGTACTTTCCACAATATCTCATGAGCTGTGCAATGTAAAAATAAAGTTCCACTGCAGGCTTACTCTACAATGTAAAATCTTTTTCCGGTGGCTTAGCAAAAGTCTGTATCTCGCTTTGTTTCCAAGATGGCAGCACCGAAAGTCACGACACAGACTGCAATGTAATCCTATGGAAAAATTGTCAATTATGTCATTGAACATCTCTGCAAAAGTTTTCCCCAGCACCTAGACAGCATAGTTCGCATCTCTATGACATCCCCTCAACACCCTGAAAATTTCAAATAAAAAATCAAACTGTGATTGAGATATGATCATCCCAATTTGGGCCATCTGGTCCACTCTAGGAGCCATTTGGTCTTTCTCATTAACATTCAAAAATACAGATACATTTTCCCATAGGATATAGTGGGAATTTCAAATTGTAATAAGTTTTTCACCAAACAAAAAACTGCATGTTCCTTGGCCAAGCTCTTTCTACATCCAAAGTTTCAGACCAGTAGCCACATGGTGTCCAGCAGCGCCATGGACAAAAAATGCACAACAGTTGTGAAAGTGCATGTTTTGGCACTTCAATGCACAAAACTGTATGTCCAACTGAAACACAATTTAGAAAATCAAGAGATCAACCACACCAGACTGCACATACCAAATTTGTGCAAATCCGTTGAATGGTTGAAGTTATTAACATACAAAATGTGAGGTTTAACATTAAAAGTGCCTACCACAATGCAAAAGCGCTATCGCAAAATGTAAAGTGTGTCACACAATATCTATCACAACCTAATTTTCCAACACCTAAATAACATAATTCACAAGTACAGGACATCCCTCAAAACCTGCAAATTTCAATTTAAAAGACCAATCCATGTCCGAGATATAACATTTTAAAGTCTGAGATTTTCATTGTTCAGAGTGGCAGAATTATGCACCTGTTTACATTTACACACTAATGACTGAAAAGTGCATCCATGGTAGTAAGGCTAGCTACCCTATAAATTTCAAGCCACTACCATGATGCAAATGCTGTCTGTAAAACATAAAATGTGCCATGCCATAACTCCACAACTATATTTACTGACACCTAAGCACCATAATTCACATATGCAGGACATCCTATAAACACCTCCAAATTTCAAGTTAAAAGACCAAACCATTTCTGAGATATTTAATTTTAAAAGTTGTTAAGATTGGGTTATCTGGTCCTCAAATCTGGCCATCTAGTCCCTCCTCAAGATCAAAGAATCTTTGA